>CM053032.1:274288644-274861144 GCA_028564925.1 Lithobates sylvaticus
CCCCCCCGCCCCCACCCCCCCGTCCCCGCCCCCCCCCCCCGGCCCCCCCCCCCTTTTTTTTTCCCCCCCCCAAAAAACCCCCCTTTTTTTCCCCCCCCCCCCCCCCCCCCCCTTTTTTTTTTTCCCCCCCCCCCCCCCCCCCCCCCCCCCCCCCCCCCCGCTTCCCTCCGCCCCCCCCCCGCCCCCCCCCCCGCCCCCCCCCCCCCCCCCCCCCCCCCCCCCCCCCGTCCCCCCCCCCCCCCCCCGCCCCCCCGCCCCCCCCCCGCCCCCCCGCCCCCCCCCAAACCCCCCCCCCCCCCCCGCCCCCCCCCCCCCCCCCCCCCCCCCCCCCCCCCCCCCCCCCCCCCCCCCCCCCTTTTTAGAAAGAAGAAATGATCAAATGATCCCTAGTAACCAGTGGAAGATGGGATGGCAGGATAGAAGATCAGATAAAAACCCCCCCCCCATGGGCGCAGATCACATATACTGACCGATTTCACATCTGATTCCAGAAGGATTACAGTTTTACAGTAGACATTTTGATCCAAAATGGAAACATTTTGTTTTTTTTTATTGTACGGATAGATTTGTTATCTTACTCATATCAGATAAAAATGGGCGCAGATCACATATACTGACCGAACTTCACATCTGATTCCAGAAGGATTACATATCACAAGAGAGCCGACCATTTACAGTAGACATTTCCAAAATGGAAACATTTTGTTTTTTTTCGGATAGATTTGTTATCTTACTCATTTTATTTTGTTGAATTGCTTTGGAATTAATTTAGTTTTGTTAAAATTTGTTTCGTTTATTAATAAACTAACGAATTCCAAATTTTCTCTGTAAAGAATAGAATAGCTGGTTGTACGGCTGGGTTCACACCATCGCCGCAAACAGTCTCACAGCAGGGGGTCCGGTGCGTCCTGGTTCACCGTTTCAGGTCCGATTTCAGGCAGAATTTTGGGCTGAATTCGGACCTGAAACGGACCAAAAAGACGCATAGGCTCTAATAGACTTCAAAATAGGGTGGGCTCGTGGCGCAGAGCAGTGCGCTACGCAGAGCAGTGCGCCACGCAGAGCAGTGCACCATGAGCCCACCCAGGTGTTACAACGGCAAATAAATATTCGCTTTTGAAACACTGATCTTCAATCTGGCCAATCAGAAGCAGATCCTAAACCCGTTTTCCGATTGGCCAAAAAGAGAAGAGTCCCAATTGGCCGCCGAGGAGGTGGGAGGAAACGGAAGCCGCCACGATGCCTGTGGGGAGCAGGGGATGGGGAAGTCGTCGCCACCGCCGAGCAAGGGAAGCCACCGTTGAAGCCCAGGGGGGGGGGGGGGTATTTCTGTTTGCCGTCCCCCCAAAAAAAAAAACAACCACCGGCCACCACTGCATTGAAGTCAATGGGCTGCGATTTTGCATTGAAGTCAATAGGATGTGATTTTGCATTGAAGTCAATGGGATGCAGCATGCACTTTTTTGTTCTATGGGCAAAATGCTGATAACCCTATCTTTGGCCTATAATTTTCGGCGCCCAATGTATTAGTGACACTCTAGTCTCCAGCGCGTTCAGTCCGCAGTCTTCTGACAACACAGATACACAACATCATCAAATTCATTCCGGCGAGTTACGAGACGATTGTCTTTTCTGTCGGAGCTCCTCGTCTCTTCAGGTTTGTAGACGTTCCGGTCATTTCTGGAGCAAACCACTTCCTCTTCTCTTCTCTGTCAGATGAGGAAGTCTCAGACGTCCGTTTTCTGCCTCCAGGTTTCTGTAGAAAGGAAATGAAAGCCAACCAGAAACCGTTCCCTGGATGGAAGTTTCCAGAGACGTCTATTTCTGTGTAGGAGGGAAGCTGTGCAGTGAAGCAGGACGGAGGGACTCGGGGGGGTCCAACCCCACACTCTCCACATGAAGCACACCACTGCTTTATAAACATGCTTTGTAGACTGGTCCTGGCTTGAGTAGGGGTGCAACGGATCAAAAAACTAATGGATCGGATCGTTCCTCGGATCAGAGTCACGGATCGGATAATTTTTCGGATCAGCAAATAATAATTGAATTTGCAAAAACCTGTGAAAATTCCACCACCATATAGTCCCCCACTGTAATATCCACGTCATCTCCCCCACTGTAATGGACATCTCCCCCACTGTAATATCCACGTCATCTCCCCAACTGTAATATTGGCTGAGTATGGCTGGGTACGGCTGAGAATGGCTGGGTACGGCTGGGTATCGCCGAGTATGGCTGGGTATTACAGAGTATTGCTGGGTATTACAGAGTATTGGCTGGGTATTGCAGAGTTTTGGCAGGGTATGGCAGAGTATTGGCAAGGTATTGGCAGGGTATTGCAGAGTATTGGCAGGGTATTGCAGAGTTTTGGCAGGGTATTGCAGGGTATTGCAGAGTTTTGGCAGGGTATTGCAGAGTATTGGCAGGGTATTGCAGAGTTTTGGCAGGGTATTGCAGAGTTTTGGCAGGGTATTGCAGAGTTTTGGCAGGGTATTGCAGAGTTTTGGCAGGGTATTGCAGAGTTTTGGCAGGGTATTGCAGAGTTTTGGCAGGGTATTGCAGAGTTTTGGCAGGGTATTGGCAGAGTATTGGCAAGGTATTGGCAGAGTATTGGCAGGGTATTGCAGAGTATTGGCAGGGTATGGAGGGATGGCTGTGACTGCAATTGTCACAGAGCAGCGCTGTGGGCACTACAGATCCAGCCCACAGCGCTGCTGCCATCCGGTTTGTTTACAAGTGATCGCTCCGTCATTTGACGGAGCGATCACATTGTAAACGGCCGACGGGTGCACCAAGATGGCCGCCGCTCCGGGGCTAGGCCGAGGCCGCGGAGCGCTCATGCGGATCGCGGCGTGTGCCGTTCCGAACAGGGTGACCCGTTCGGATCACAGATCGGTGACGATCTGTTGCACCCCTACTCCACAGGTAAGTCCCAGCACAGCTTGACATCAGCATCTCTCAGGACCAGAGCCAGGTGTCACCGGATTGGACGGCCCTGGATAGTTTACATTAACCACCTAACACTGACAAGGGTGCTTACAATGATCAGCTTTTATTTTTTTTCATTCAAAACCTTTATCTGTAAAGGAAAAAAAACGGTTACTGTAACTGATTCTAAAGTGTGAGGCGGAGTTTGGCTTAAACTTGTTAGTGTATCTAAATCTGCTAATACATCTAACACTCCCCTCCCCCCCCAGACTGGCAATGCTGCTGTCTGTACTCCTTCATCCAGACTGGAGGGGGCGCTCTAATACAAGAGGTGTGTTACTGGTCAATCACCAGGTGAAAACAGAGGGGAAAAAGCCTTAAAAAAAAAAAAAGAAAACTAGAGCAGCCGCCACATCTAATGATTGGGAAGCTGCAATATGATACATGTTCGGTTTTGGGTTTAATACCACTTTAACACTGCAATTAACCCTTTTCACCGCCCCCCCCACCACCATGAGCTTAAACAGGAGCAAGCACCATTCACAGCATCCGATGAAGCAAATCTGACTTGAGATTTCTGTGGCACTCACTGCCACTCCCAGACAGGAATGTAACTGAGAGCCTCCCCTCCATATTTCTGGCGATTTTCCTTTATGTCTCCCTGGGTGAGTTTGTTAGGGGAATGGACAGAATAAGCCATGATATGTGAATATAAACGTTTTTTGGTATTTGTATGAATAATTATTGATTTGGCATATGATCTTATCTTCGTTAGAGCTTTAAAAATTGATGGTCCTTAGAAATCGCCTGAAGATGCCAATGTTGGCGAAACATGTTGGGATATAACATCCAATATTGATCATCTTCTATATATGGACACCAGTGACTACTAATGTGATATACATTATACTCTGATTTTTTATTGAACCCAATGTTGTTGTAATTTTATATGAATAAAAACCTTTTTTTTTAATGCAAAATGTACTCCTTCTGATTATGGGCACCGATATAATCCCAATCATCCTGTTACTGCTATTTTCTATTCAATAGGGATGAGGTGCCGGATATCATATTGTCACCCAATTTGCTATTCAAGCTGAGTTTACAACATGGTAGAGACAATGGGGTTGATTGACTAAAGGCAATATGAGTAAGCACCCGACCTTGGTGTGAAACATGTAAGCTGATACCTGTAGTTCACCTTTGTATCCGGCACTTGAATAAAGAAATTGCACAGGAGTGCGGCCGCCCAGCCTTCTTTTCTTCTAATGCCGCGTACACACGAGCGGACTTTTGGACAGCAAAGGTCCGACGGAACGAATCTGTCAGACAATTCGATCGTGTGTGGGCTCCATCGGACTTTTGCTGTCGAAAAATCTGACGGACTTTAGAAATAGAACATGTTTCAAATTTTGTGTGATTGTGTGTGGCTGTTCATTCGGATAGTCCATCGGAACTCTGCCAAAAGTCAGTCGGAAAGACCGTCGGACCTAGTCCGTCAAAGTCCGGTTGTGTACGCGGCATTAGTATCTGTTTGCACACAGGGCTTCCATCCTCCATGTGGGATAGAGGTTTTTTTTTGGTGCAGCAGGTTAACCACTTGCTTACCGGGCCTATTTTGGCCTATTTTCTTTCATGTAAACATCATAATTTTTTTGCTAGAAAATTACTCAGAACCCCCAAACATTATGTATGTTTTTTTTAGCAGACACCCTAGGGAATAAAATGGCGATCATTGCAACTTTTTATCTCACACGGTATTTGCGCAATCATTTTTCAAACGCCTTTTTTTTTGGAAAAAAAAAACGGTTTCATGAATTAAAAAATAACAAAACAGTAAAGTTAGCCCATTTTTTTTATATAATATGAAAGATGATGTTACGCAGAGTAAATAGATACCAAACATGTCACGCTTTAAAATTGCGCACATTTGTGGAAAGGGGCCAAACTTCGATACTTAATAATCTCCATAGGCGACGCTTTAATTTATTTTTACAGGTTACCAGTTTAGAGTTACAGAGAAGGTCTAGTGCTAGAATTGTTGCACGCGCTCTAACGCACGCGGCGATACCTCACATGTGTGGCTTGAGCTGCGTTTACATATGTGGGCGGAACTTGCGTGTGCGTTAGCTTCTGAGCGCGAGCTACAGGGGACAGGGGCGTTTTAAAATTTTTTTTTTTTTATTTATTTTTATTTTACTTATTTTTTTTTATTTTTTTTACACTTTTTAAAAAAAAAATATTTTTTGGATCACTTTTATTCCTATTACAAGGAATGTAAACATCCCTTGTAATAGGAATGTATGTGACAGGTCCTCTTTATGGAGAGATGTGGGGTCAATAAGACCCCACATCTCTCCTCCAGGCTGGAAAGCAGGAGATCGGTAAAATGTTTTTACCGATCTCATGCTGACAGCCGCAATCGCGGCTTTGTTTACTTCCAGGTACCGGGCGTGACGTCATAACGTCGCACCCGGGCCTCCGACGGTCATAGAGATGACCGGAAATCTCTATGCTCGTCATCCGGCGGCGAGCGATTCTTTCTCCGGGCCCCCGATGGCACGGCAGAGCCTGGAGAAGCACCGGATGGCGGCGGGAGGGGGGGCGTCCCCTCCCGCTGCCTTTAAGAACGATCAGGCAGTGGAACTGCTGCTATGATCGTTCTTATGGTGCACGGAATCGCCGGCCGGAAAGAATGATATCTGAATGATGCCTATAGCTGCTCGCATCATTCAGATATCACCACTGAAAGTCAAGGACGTCATATGACGTCCTTGGTAAGCAAGTGGCTAGGAGAACCTGCCTTAAGCCCCATACACACGGTCGGATTTTCCGATGGATTCTGTCCTATCGGACAATGTTGTCGGAAATTCCGACCGTGTGTAGGCACCATCGGACAGTTTCCATCGGATTGTCCGACGGACAAAGTCCTATCTCCTGCTGGATAGATTTTTTGACAACAAAGTCCGATCACACCAAATCCGATCGTGTGTAGGGAATTCCGACGGACAAAGTGCCACGCATGCTCAGATCACATTACAAGACCAAAGCTATTGGCTACTAGCCTCTACGTAGTCCCGTCGTACGCAACGAACGTCACCACGTTCAGGATGATCGGATTTTCCGACAACTTTGTCCGACCGTGTGTGTGCAACACCAGTGTCGGACTAAATCCGTCGGACCAAATCCGATGGATTTGGTGGTCGGATTTTCCGACCGTGTGTATGGGGCTTTAGAGCGATGTACATACTGAAGGCAATATGTTCTTAAATTTTTTTGGTTAGAGCATTTTGAGATTCAGCTTAACTTTTGTTTTTAAATATAGCAATGACCCCGACCCATAGAGGCCTAATGATGACCTCCAGGGTCATGGAGAGCTGACATCCTTCCTTGAAGAGTGGGTTACCAGGCATGGTTGGTGAAGTGCAAGAAGACTGCTGGTCGCCAGTCACTTTTTGAATGAAAACAAGTTTTATTGTCTCGTAACAGAACAGTGGGAGAGAGGGTTAAGGCCAGGACACCCGTGAGTAGATGCAATGGTAATTGGCAGACTCCGAGACTTCTATAGGTAGACAGCTATACAGTGGAAGGCCTCCAGCCGGATAACACTTCTGTGTCGGTAGGACCGCTGTCTCTTATGGCAACTAATCTTGTAACAGTCAATGAAAGGTAGTTGTAAGTAACTCTTTGGTAACACAGAACAGTCCAGGACTTATCTCCCGGTGTCCCACTGTAGATCTTCAATCACTGAGCTCCCAGTCTCTCACTAAACTTTCAGATCCCAGTCTTCACCGGATCTCCTGAGCTCTTCCACAGCTATCCCACTGTATACTCTTCACCCCCGCTATCCCGCTGTATACTCTTCACCCCCGCTATCCCGCTGTATACTCTTCACCCCCGCTATCCCGCTGTATACTCTTCACCCCCGCTATCCTGCTGGGTCCCTGGCTTGGAACTCGCTGAAGCTTTCCCACTTCTTCACCGTCCCCGGCTGGTGAGAAGACTGCTCAGGTACTTGCTCAAGCTTACTCACAGTAGTCTTTGGTAATAAGGTGGCGGCAGCTTCTCTTCTACTATAGAGGTGGGCTTTATAGCAGAGTGGCCAGAAGAAAGACATTACTTTCAGCAAAAAAAACAAAATGGCACGTTTTGAGTTTGGGAAAAGGCATGCGGGAGACTCCCAAAATGTATGGAGGAAGGGGCTCTGGTTTGATGAGACTAAAATTGAACTTTTTGGCCATCAAAGAAACCGCTTTGTCTGGTGCAAACCCAACACATCACATTACCCAAAGAACACCATCCCCACCGTGAAACATGGTGGTGGCAGCATCATGCTGTGGGGTGTGGGGATGTTTTTCAGCCATCGGGACTGGGAAAGTTGAGGGAAAGATGGATGGTGCTAAATACAGGGATATTCTTGAGCAACACCTGTAGCACTCAGTGGCAGAGGTGGTGGGGGGAATGGGATCAGTGGCAAGGGTGATGGTTGGGGGGATGAGATGGGATGAGTGGCAGCGGTGGGGGACATTGGATGAAATGAGTGGCAGCGGTGGTGGGAGGATGGGATCCGTGGTGAGGGTGGTGGTTGGGGGGTGGGATGGGATGAGTGGTGGGGAGGGGAATGGTATCAGTGGCAAGGATGGTGGTTGCGGGATGAGATCAGTGGCAGTAGTGGTCATGGTGGGGTGGATCAGTGGCAGCAATGGTTATGGTGGTGTGAGGGGTATCAGTGGTGGTGGTGTGGGGAAGGGGGATATCAGTGGCAGTAGTGGTGGTGGTGTGGGGGTATCAGTGGTGGTGGTGTGGGGGGAGGGGATATCAGTGGTGGTGGTGTGGGGGGGAGGGGGTATAAGTGGTGGTGGTGTGGGGGTATCAGTGGCAGTAGTGGTGGTGTGGGGGGAGGGGGGTATCAGTGGTGGTGGTGTGGGGGGAGGGGGTATAAGTGGTGGTGGTGGTGGGGGGTATCAGTGGCAGTAGTGGTGGTGGTGTGGTGGGTATCAGTGGCAGTGTTGATATTGAGGGATGGGTGCTACTCACTTGCAGATCACTTGGTTCCCTCTTCTTGCTTGGTCTGGCTTGGGCGAGCCGAGAGGATGGGCGGGGCCTGTGAGTGAAGGCAGAGCCAGAGAAGATGGACGGAGCGGGCAGGGACTGTGCCTGTGAGTGCAGGCGGTGACAGAGAAGATGGGCGGGACTGTGAGTGAAGGCGGAGTGGGCGGGGAAAGAGAAGATGGGCGGAGCGGGCGCGGACTCTGCCCGTGAGTGCTGGAGCAGAGGATGGGCGGGGACTGCAGTGAGCCCGTGAAAGCGGGCGGGGAGGATGGGCGGAGCAGTCGGAGATGATGGAGGGAGCGTACCGGGACTCCACGTGAATTACTATCTCCCGGGCGGCGCCCGCGGGCCCCCATACAGTGGCAGAGCTGAAGGGCCCAGTCGCAAATGCGACTGGTGCGACCCTGATAATTCCGCCACTGATCACAGGTATCCCTGCGGTGATCGAGTCCGCGAGACCCGCAATCCGACTCATGCAGGTCCCGCCGGCAGCGCGCACGCGATGTCAAGGTGGCAAATTTAAAGGGACGTACCTGTACACCCATTTGCCTGTCCGTGCCATTCTGTCGACGTACATCTGTGTGTGCCGGTCAGGGACTGGTTAAAGAAGTACAGGGGGAAGCTGGTCTGGCTGTACTTCTGTGGATCACAGGATGCAGTTCATTCTGCACTCCTGTGACCCGTTTTCAGCAGACAGGTGGATAAATTCCGCTGTCGGCTGACGCCACGAGCCGGTGCAGGCTCGGGAAAGATCAGGACCATATGGTCAGGATCCACCCAGATGCCTGGACTGGCACCCAGCTCAGCCTCTCAGCGAGCTGCTCCCTCCCCCTCCACAGTCCAGCTCTCCAGTGAGCGAGGGGGGGGGCAGAGCAGAGAGCCGGTGACTGACAGTCAGCAGCTTTCTGCTCACAGAGCTGTGAGAACTGAGTGATCAGCGGTGTTTGATCGCTCGGTTCTCAGTCTTAGAGCGGGCGGGGGACAATGCAGCATTCATCTAGGTAAGTATGAGTTAAAAAACAAAACAAAAACCTAAACTCTTTTAAATGTTTCATCACTGACTTGTGAATTTTGGAGTATTGAGGGTCCCCATTCTCCACACTCAGTTTGGGGTTCATCATTATGGTCCCAGTGGAGGACCTAGGAGGGTATGTGAGGGAAATCTCCACACCTCAGTTATACTTTCCTCCTGAATGCGTCTCACTTTTCCCGAAGAAGCATCTTGTATGGACTTGTCGGGTAGAGCGAGGAATTCCTTCTCCGTGAGTCTCGGCGCGGCTTTGTCCAACATGAGATCAGCTGCCAGTCTTTACCTAAAGCCAGGTATGGGGGAGGGGTGAGGCTGACTAAGCCCAAATTGGGCCCAAAGTATCAAAATTTATGTGGCCACCATTATTTTCCAGCACTGCCTTAACCCTCTTGGGCATGGAGGTCACCAGAGCTTCACAGGTTGTCACTGGAGTCCTCTTCCCCTCCTCCATGACGACATCACGGAGCTGGTGGATGGTAGAGACCTTGCGCTCCTCCCCCTTCCATTTGAAGATGTCCCACAGATGATCAATAGGGTTTAGGTCTGGAGACATGCTTGGCCAGTCCATCACCTTTACCCTCAGCTTCTTTAGCAAGGCAGTGGTGGTGTTGGAGGTGTGTTTGGGGTGGTTATCATGTTGGAATACTGCCCTGCGGCCCAGTCTCTGAAGGGAGGGGATCATGCTCTACTTCGAAAGTCACAGTACATGTTGGCATTCATGGTTCCCTCAATGATCTGTAGCCCCCCAGTGCCGGCAGCACTCATGCAGCCCCCAGACCATGACACTCCCACCACCATGACACTCCCACCACCATGACACTCCCCCCACCATGACACTCCCCCCCACCATGACACTCCCACCACCATGCTTGACTGTAGACAAGACACACTTGTCTTTGTCCTCCTCACCTGGTTGCCCCCACACACGCCTGACACCATCTGACACCAAATACGTTTACTTTGGTCTCATCAGACCACAGGACGTGGTTCCAGTAATCCATGTCCTTAGTCTGCTTGTCTTCAGCAAATTGTTTGTGGGGCTTTCTTGTGCATCATCTTTAGAAGAGGCTTCCTTCTGGGACGACAGCCATGCAGACCAATTTGATGCAGTGTGCGGCGTATGGTCTGAGCACTGACAGGCTGACCCCCCCACCCCTACAACCTCTGCAGCAATGCTGGCAGCACTCATACGTCTATTTCCCAAAGACAACCTCTGGATATGACGCTGAGCACGTGACCTCAACTTCTTTGGTGGACCATGGCGAGGCCTGTTCTGAGTGGAACCCGTCCTGTTATACCGCTGGATGGTCTTGGCCACCGTGCTGCAGCTCAGTTTCAGGGTCTTGGCAATCTTCTTATAGCCTCGGCCATCTTTATGTAGAGCAACAATTATTTTTTTCAGATCCTCAGAGAGTTCTTTGCCATGAGGTGCCATGTTGAACTTCCAGTGACCAGTATGAGAGAGTGAGAGCGATAACACCAAATTTAACACACCTGCCCCCCATTCACACCTGAGACCTTGTAACACTAACGAGTCACATGACACCGGGGAGGGAAAATGGCTAATTGGGCCCAATGTGGACATTTTCACTTAGGGGTGTACTGATTTTTGCCACCCCCCCGCTGTCTTCTGGGAGACACAAGGGTCCCAGAGGACAGCAGAGACCAGTGGGATAGCGCAGCGCGAGTGGCGCATGCGCAGTAGGGAACCAGGAAGTGAAGCCGGCTTCACTTCCTGATCCCTTTACCGAGGATGGCCGCGGCATCCCCAAACAGCCGAGGGACAGATCGGCTTCGGGTGCCGACATCACGGGTGCCCTGGACAGGTAAGTGTCCTTATTTTAAAAGTCAGCAGCTGCAGTATTTGTAGCTGCTGACTTTGAAAAAAAAAAAGAAAATTAGGCGGAACTCCGCTTTAATTTACCTTTTTTTTTTGGTTAATTTTCCTTTAAGGAGGTGTAGCAGGGGGCGTGTCCTATGCCAACATACATTTTTTAGTAGGTGTCCCTCATTACCATCTCAAAATGTTGGGAGGTATGTATATGACTAGGGATGGGCTCGGTGTTTGATTCGAACCCATGTTCGAATCGAACATCGGGCGTTCGCCCGTTCGGCGAGCCCAGAACTATTGGGAACGCTCGCATCAAATTCGTGTGATGCGAGCGGCCCGCAATGCATTGCGCCAGTCGCAGTTCAATGCTGGCTGATGATTGGCCAAACATGCACTGTGACCCCGCATGCTTGGCCAATCACAGCGCCGGCAGCGAGGAGAGACATAATTGGCTATAGGCAGGATGCCTGTAGCCAATTATAGCTCAGGGGCTTTAGTACACGCCCCACGGTATAAGAGGCCGCCACGGCGGCGGCCTTGCATATTGTGTTTCAGTGTCAGCGTGTCAGTGTGTTGCTGACTGCTGACAATATGTGCTCTATTTCTGGGGATTTGTGTGTGCGTGCTGTTAGTACAGCATTGCAGTATCACATCTGGGGGGTGTCTATAGGTGGCATGTAAAGGGGCGCATGTTTCCTGTGCTTAGAACTGTCCCTGCAAAAAGTGTAATTTTTGCAGGAAAAAAAGCTATTTAAAAGCACTCGCGGCTAATGAATTGATGGCTCCCGTAACACAGAGAACTGTCATTCATTGATAAAAAAAAAAAAAAAAAAAAAGCGTGGGGACCCCAGCCAAAAAAAAAAATGGCGTAGGGTCCCCCTCAAAATCCATACCAGACCCTTATCCGAGCACGCAACCTGGCAGGCCGCAGGAAAAGAGGGGGGGACGAGAGCGGCCCCCTCCCGCCTGAACCGTACCAGGCCACATGCCCTCAACATTGGGAGGATGCTTTGGGGGTCTGAGACCCCCAAAGCACCTTGTCCCCATGTTGATGAGGACAAGGGCCTCGTCCCCACAACCGTGCCCGGTGGTTGTGGGGGTCTGCGGGCAGGGGGCTTATCGGAATCTGGAAGGGGACCCCCAGATCCCGGCCCCCCCCTGTGTGAAATGGACCATTTCACCAAAAAAGTGTCAAAAATTGTAAAAATGACAGGAGACGGTCTTTGACAATTCCTTTATTAAAATCTTCTTTCTTCTTTCTTTATCCTTCGGTTTCTTCATCTTCTCCTTCCGTCATCTTCTTCCATCTTCTTCCATTTTCTTCTTCCTCCGATCCGCTTCTTCTTGCGCTGGTCTTCTCGTCCTTCTCATCCGGCATCTTCTTGGTACGGTTCAGGCGGGAGGGGGGGGCGCTCTCGTCCCCCCCTCTTTTCCTGCGGCCTGCCAGGTTGCGTGCTCGGATAAGGGTCTGGTATGGATTTTGAGGGGGACCCCACGCCATTTTTTTGGCTGGGGTTCCCCTTAAAATCCATCCCAGACCTCAAGGGTCTGGTATGGATTTTGAGGGGGACCCTACGCCTTTTTTTTTTTTGGCTGGGGTCCCCCTTAATATC
Organism: Lithobates sylvaticus; assembly: GCA_028564925.1. Taxonomy (NCBI): domain Eukaryota; kingdom Metazoa; phylum Chordata; class Amphibia; order Anura; family Ranidae; genus Lithobates; species Lithobates sylvaticus. The sequence goes on from CM053032.1 coordinate 274,301,099, forward strand.
CATCCCAGACCTGAAGGGCCTGGTTATTGAATTTGGGGGGACCCCCACGCTTTTTTTTTTAATTTTTTTTTTTATCAATGACTTTTTTTCTATGAATGACTTTCAATGAATGACTGTTCTCTGTATAGCTTTCTTTCCTGCAAAAATGACACTTTTTGCAGAGACAGTTCTAAGCATAGGAAACATGCGCCCCTTTACAGGCATACTATAGACACCCCCTAGGTACGAAATTTAAAGGAATATTACACTTTTATTGTTTCAATTTAAGCATTATTAAAATCACTGCTCCTGAAAAACTGACGTTTTAAAAAAAAAAATTTTTTGCATTGATACATGTCCCCTGGGGCAGGACCCGGGTCCCCAAACACTTTTTATGACATTAACATGCATATTAGCCTTTAAAATTAGCACTTTTGATTTCGAACGTTCGCATCCATTATAACTAATAGGGTTCTAAAGCTCGCACAGACTTTAGGTCCGTTTGCGGGTTCTGGTGCGAGCCGAACGGGGGGGTGTTCGGCTCATCCCTATATATGACCAAAGGTTTTGCTTATAATGCTGGATGAGGAATCGGTCATATTTGCCCCGATATTGTCTCTGTCCACACTGCATGTGTTGTATTAAAGGATAAGCTCACTTTTGGGAACATATTCTCCCCTCCTGCTGCCTCTAGTGAAAGCAAGTGAGAGATCTTCTCCCCCCCACCACTGTCACTATTAAAAAAAATGGAGCTCCACCCACCCGCCCGTTTCATTCACAGAGTTCTGTGAATAGGAAAACTACAAGTACTGTCTGCCATTGCGCCTATCAGTTCTCAATGGACTGTGAGGGCGCTCTCTGCAGGTACTCCATTGATTCTTCCTGTCAGTGTATGAGGTGCGAGGAGTGTCACCCCCCCCCCCCATCTGCTGATCCCGGGTGCGATGCTCTGCAGGCTCCAAGTAATTAACCACTTGCCGACCAGCCGCCGTTATTATACTGCGGCAGGTCGGCACGATCCCGCGAGCTGTCGTAGCTGTACGTTGGCTCCTTTAAGCGGGATAGCAGGCGCGCGCACGCACGCATCACTGTGGGGGGGGGGGGTGCCGATGCTTGCGACAAGCGATTGCGGGCATGAGAGGCAGGACAGGGACGTGTGAGTGTAAACCCACAAATCCCTGTTCTGTCAGGAGAGGCAGATTGTAAGTTCCTGATAGCTAGTAGACATGTGCACAACAAAAAAATTTGTTTATTTTTTTTTTTTTTTTTTTTTTTTCGTTTCCGTTGATTCGTAACGATTCGTACATTCGTAAGAGTTATTTTCCGTTGATTCGTTTTTTCGTTAGTTTAATTTTCGTTTATTCGAAATTCGGACGCATTCGTATTTATTCGTACATTCGTAACATTCGTAGATTCGTAATCGGAGCATAATTCATAATTTTATGTAATGTGTATGCTATTATTACATTTTAATAATTTACGAATCGAAAAAAAAAAGTTATGAATCGAAAAAAAAAAGTTACGAATTTTTTCGTTCAATCTATTCGAAGCACGTTAAGCAGCACCATTGTAAGGAACACGGAAAGTTACCAATTCAACAAAAAAAAAAGTTACGAATGTACGAATTTTTTCATTCATTTTCGTTGTTCCTTTTTTTGTTTTTTTTTCGGATTTTCTTCATTCGTACATTCGTTATTTCTAATTATTTTTTTTCGTATTTTCGTTGTCTTTTCGGATTCGTTCGATTCAACGATTCGTTAATCGGATTCGTTCGATTCGTTCATTCGGTGCGTGTTATACGCCGATACTCCAAAAAAAAAAAAAAAAAACCGTCAAAAATGGCAAGCGCCGCCGAAAAATATCGTGCGCTGCCGAAAAAGACCGAATTGCGGCCGAAAAAACCCGAAGCCGCGCCGGAATAGACCGAGCAGACTGTTCGGCTCTGCTCGTAGTCCCGCCTCCCTGCGCTCACTCCGGAAACAGCAGGGAGGCGGGACCGCGAGCGGAGCTGAACAGTCTTTTTCGGCCTTTTCCGGGGCCGCTTCGGTCTTTTTCGGCGGCGCGCGCGACAGAGAGTCTCGGCGGCGGGAAATTTAAACCCGGACCGGACTTCAAATGACGCTGGCAAGGTACAATGACGCTGGGCATGGCTGCAATGACGCTGGGCAAGCTGCAAATGACGCTTAAATGTAAGTTTTTTTTTTTTTCCCTAAACTTCCCTCCTAAAACTTTTTTTCCTTAAAATGCCCTCCTAAACTTGGGGTGCGTGTTATACGCCGGTGCGTGTTATACGCCGATAAATACGGTAAATGATATGAGATGCCCTGGTATCTTATCATGTTGGCACGTTACAATTTACTCCTGGTGACTCCCTCCTCTCTCTTTTTGCTCGGTCAGAACTTAACACTTCCAATATGGACCGACCAGCATCACTCTGAATAATGCGTTGAGTTAGACTACATAGTCACAGGCCACACTGCCTATTTCCATGACTCTTGTTGTCATATCTCCGTCATGTCCTGGAACTTGTGTATCACGCAGTCCTTGGACACACAGCGTGTTCACGGAATAGCACCACTGGGCTGCACTCCCTTTGCTCACTCCCAATCAGCAGTCCATGTTACTCACAGAAAGCCGATTCTCAGTTTCCTCCGTCCGCTTGACTCCTACTTCCTCCTCCTTTGATATCCGGTACATCCCCGCATGGGACGCCCGGTCCTCATTAGGTTTCTACATGGATACTGTTCTCCGGGGACCAGTTGTGGGTCGCCTGGACTCCTTCTCCTCCGGTTATCCAGCTCCGGGGTCTCTGAATCCCCAGGCCTTCAAACCTCCGCCCGGAGGCTCCGGGGTCTCTGAACCCCCCGGCCCTCCTCTCTCCATCTCTCTCAGCCTCTCCGTGCCTCTCTTGAGCATGTGACCCCCCTTTTATATGAGAGACACCCATTGACCAAGGTAATTAACCATTGGTCAATTCTCTCACATGGTCTTCCTGCCACTCAGGCCTCAGTCCTTCCTCTCTTTCCAGTCCTGCCCACTGTCCACCAGAGGAGGTATCCCTGATGCGGCGTACACACGCTCGGACTTTCCGGCGGGATTGTCCGCCGGACCTAGTCCAGCGGACAAACCGCCGGACTTTCCAGCGGAGGTCCGCCGGACTTTCCTAGTGTGTGGACTTGCCCACACACGCCCGGACTTTTTCGGCGGACAATCCGCGGGACTTTTGAAATGAACGGACTTGCCGACACGCGATCGGAAAGTCCGTTCATTTAGAACGTAACTGCAGGTAGACGGGACTAGCGAAGGCAGTGAATGCCGCCGCGCTAGCCCCGTCACCTTTCAAGGGGAATCCCTACGCTGAAAAAACGGCGTGGGGGTCCCCTCTATAACCATCTCAGACCCTTATCTGAGCACGCAGCCCGGCCGGCCAGGAAAGTGGGTGGGGAAGAGCGAGCGAGCGAGTGCCCTCAACATGGGGGGTGCCCTGGGGAAAGGGGGGCCGCGCGGCCCCCCCACCCCAAAGCACCTTGTCCCCATATTGATGAAGACAAGGGCCTCTTCCCGACAACCCTGGCCGTTGGTTGTCGGGGTCTGCGGGCGGGGGGGCTTATCGGAATCCGGGAGCCCCCTTTAATAAGGGGGCCCCCAGATCCCGGCCCCCCACCCTATGTGAATGAGTATGGGGTACGATGTATCCCTACCCATTCACCTAAGGTGTAAATAAAGAAAAACACAATTTTTTAAAAATATTTTATTGCACTGCTCCGGGGGTCTTCTTCCGTCTTGGGGGGTCTTCTCGCCGGACTCCTCCGCTCTCTTCTGCTCTTTCACGAGCGGAGGAGTCCGGCTTCAGGGGTCTTCGGGGGTCTCTTCTGTTCTTGCTGCTGTCGCCGCCTTGTGCGCCTTTAAATCCATACCAGGTGACGGGGCTAGCGCGGCGGCATTCACTGCCTTCGCTAGTCCCGTCTACCTGCAGTCACGTTCTAAATGAACGGACTTTCCTCCGTGTGTGAGGCAAGTCCGTTCATTTCAAAAGTCCCGCGGACTAGCACACAGACCGCGGGATTGTCCGCCGGACTGCCGAGTCCAGCGGACAGTTTTAAGTCTGAACTTAAAACTTAGTCCGCCGGACTTTTGGGAGGAAAAGTCCGCTGCAGGAAAGTCCGCTCGTGTGTACGCGGCCTGAGTCCAGGTGTAGTCGGTCACACCCCAGTCTACACTAAGCCCCCGTACACACGGTCGGAAATTCCGACCACAAAATCCGTCGGATTTTTTCCCGACGGATTTTGTCCGACACTGGTGTTGCATACACACGGTCAGACAAAGTTGTCGGAAAATCCGATCATCCTGAACGTGGTGACGTTTGTTGCGTACGACAGAACTACGTATAGGCTATTAGCCAATAGCTTTGGTCTCGTAATTTGATCTGAGCATGCGTGGCACTTTGTCCATCGGAATTCTCTACACACGATGGGAAAAGTCAGATCGGATTTCGTTGTCGGAAAATTTGAGAGCAGGATCTCAAATTTTTTTCCGTCGGAAATTCCGAAGGAAAAAGTCAGATGGAGCCCACACACGGGCGGATTTTCTGACAACATGGTCCGATCGGACATTTTCCGTCGAAATTTCCGACCGTGTGTACGGGGCATAACACTCCCATCCCCAAATAAACGACCAGGCTCAGGAAAAACAACCAGGCCCAGACAAATTTACCTACATCTAACCTACACTTACAAAAAGAACCCATACTAATCACCTATCTAAGTATGGGGTTCGCTACACTAGGACATAGGCATGCGCACAGGGTGTGCCGGGGGTGCCCAGGCACACCCAAATCCCCCCCATGCACATTAGTGTTATCGCTCTGTGTAGCAACAGGAACATGGGAAAGATCTCCCTCTTACCGGCTCTGCCATAAGAGAAGTGTTTATCCTTATCTTTTTCACTGTGCCAGCAGGGAGATCAATGTGCCAGGGGGCATATATATGTAGATACATACACATGCATGTGTGTTTGAGCTTAAGGGTGCACACCCTAATGCATTAGGCTGCGCACACCTATGCACTAGGAACAACGATCTGTCATCTCCTCTAGTCAGTCCCCTCCCCCTACATTTAGAACACACAGTCAGGGAACACAGTTAACCCCTTGATCGCCCCCTAGTGTTAACCCCTTCCCTGCTAGTGACATTTATACAGTAATCAGTGCATTTTTATAGCACGGATCGCTGTATAATTATCAATCGTCCCAAAAATGTGTCAAAGGTGTCCAGTGTGTCGGCCATAATGTCGCAGTCTCGATAAAAATCGCTGATCGCCGCCATTACTAGTAAAAAAATAATAATTATAATAAAAATGCCATAAATCTATCCCCTATTTTGTAGACGCTATAACTTTTGCGCAAACCAATCATTATACGCTTATTGCGATTTTTATTACAAGAAATATTAATGCAGAGAAAGAAGTGCATAGGCATGGGCTACTCCATTGTAATACAATGCAACACCCTTTGTAATAGTGGACTATCTCGATACCCAGAAATTGGAAACAAATAGGTAAAATTAAATACAATTTATTAGAAAAGATACACGAAAGATTCGTTTTAAGCAAGCCAATCATAGGATTGCTATGACAATGTTACATATATATATATAAAAAATTGACATTTTACAAAAGTTTACACCCCCGTAATGTAGGGATGAATGTAGATGCAGGCGATTTTCTCGACTAGTTTCGCGACAAAGTCGCTTCCTCAGGAGATATCAGAGTATCTAGAGCAAAGAGAGGTAAAATCTCATAGTTATATAAATCAATTTAATAACATGATTGACAACATTAGAACATTCAGTTTATAATGGCTGGAGTAGAATAACGTAGATAAGCGTGACTCACCACTCGGATCCCGGGTAGGGCTCGAAAACTTGGGGCACCTGAGGCACCCAATGTTGGGTGTCTCACCCAGGGTGGACACAGGAGGTGTGATGTGTGTAAATGTGTAAATGTGTGATGGACTGAAAATAATGATAGGAAGGAACGGGTATAAATAAACTGCCATCTCGATCCTGGTGAGATTATTTAGGGACAATTGTGTTACATCACTGAAAGAAATAGTGTAGTTAAGGGAAGTAGGGAATGGAGACTGGCAGAGTAGGGTGACCACATTTCCAAACTGCCATTCAGGGACATCCCCCCCCCCCCCGCACCCGCACAAAAAATATGCGTTTGATACTTTTTTTTGCCAATTTTTGGCAAAAAAAAAGTGGTAACCAGTTTAGACAGGTGGTGTGGTAATCAGTTTAGACAGGTGGTATGGACAGCAGAACGGAGGGGGACATGGAGGAAGAACGGAAGGGGGACAGCAGCAGAACGGAGGGGGACATGGAGGAAGAATGGAGGGGGACACGGAGGAAGAATGGAGGGGGACAGCAGAACAGAGGGGGACCCCTCTGTTCTGCTGCCCCCCTCCGTTCTTCCTCCGTGTCCCCCTCTGTTCTACTGCTGTCCCCCTCCGTTCTTCCTCCATGTCCCCCTCCGTTCTGCTGTCCCCCTCCGTTCTGCTGTCCCCCCTCCGTTCTGCTGTCCTCCTCCGTTCTGCTGTCCCCCTCTGTTCTGCTGTCCCCCTCCATTCTTCCTCCGTGTCCCCCTCTGTTCTGCTGCTGTCCCCCTTCGTTCTTCCTCCGTGTCCCCTCCGTTCTGCTGTCCCCCTTCGTTCTTCCTCCGTGCCCCCCTCTGTTCTGCTGCTGTCCCCCTCCGTTCTTCCTCCGTGTCCCCCCTCTGTTCTGCTGTCCCCCTTCTTTCTTCCCCCGTGTCCCCCTCAATTCTTCCTCCGTGTCCCCCTCTGTTCTGCTGTCCCCCTTCTTTCTTCCTCCGTGTCCCCCTCAATTCTTCCTCCGTGTCCACCTCCGTTCTGCTGTCCCCCTCCGTCGGAGGGGGACACGGAGGTAGAACGGAGGGAGACAGCAGAACGGAGGGGGACAGCAGAATGGAGGGGGACACGGAGGTAGAACGGAGGGAGACAGCAGAACGGAGGGGGACACGGAGGAAGAACAGAGGGGGACAGCAGCAGAATGGAGGGGGACAAAGTGTTAGTGTAACAAAGACAGTACACTAACCTGTCCTGGTTCTGGAAGAATGTCTGGCACTGACTGCAGGCGGCACTTGCGGACCTCGTGGGCGGGAGGAGCCTGGAGGAGGACTCAGTCCGAGGAGGCTCAGGCTGGCTGGCTACAGTGCTCACTGCTCAGGAGAGAAGTTTAAACAACTGTGGCACTGGCTCTGTCTGGTCACCGTCACTGGCGTCACAGGTCACTGGAGTCACATGTCACTGGCTCCACTCTGTGCACTGCTGGCCGGCCCACTGTGGCTTCTCTCTCTCTCACTGGATTACTGAGTGGTGGACACGCGCGCTGCTCGCCTCTCAGCCATAGGATGCGGGCGGATGCACTGCCCACACTGACTGCCAGTGCCGCCCTCGTGTCTGTCAGCCCGCCCCTCAGGCCTCAGCTGACGTTGCTAGACGCGGAGCGGCCCCTAGCCTAGCAACCAGCCTGGCAGCCAGCCTATGATGCGTTAAATTTTATAAGGGTGGCGGGCTGGCGGCGGAAGGGAGAAGTGAGTCGGCGGAGCGGACTGGTCTGGTCAGTGGTCACTGTGGGGTTTTTTCATTCCGGGACACTGTATTGTCCCGGAATGAAGGTGTCCGGGACACGGGACAAAAATCTCAAGTCAGGGACAATCCCGGGCAATCCGGGACACGTGGGCACCCTATGGCAGAGGTGAGGGTTGGGGAGTGAAAAACAAGGGGGGGGGGTAAGGGGATGGGAAGGGGGGGGGAAGGGTTGGAAGAAAAAGGGGGGGGGGAAGGACAGAGAACAGGAAAGAAAGGGTAGAAGGAGGGAATCAAGACTGGCCAGGAAGGGCACGGGAAGGGAGTAAAGAAGAGTGAGAGGGAAGGGAAGAAAGCGAAGGAAGGGGGGGGGGGAGGGAAAAGTAAAAAAAGGGGGGAGAGAGGGGGGGAAAGGGGGGATTAAATTGAATGAAATTATGAAGAGAAAGGAAGGAAAAAGGGAAAGAAAAGGGGGGGGGGAGAGATAGGGGGGGGGGGAGGTGAAAAAAAAAAAGAAAGGGTATGGGGGGGGGGGGTGGCAGTTGAAAAGGAAGAAATAGAGGGCAAGGGTGTGTGAGGATTGAAAGCAGCCAGAAATATGTAGAAAAAATACATATCGGCCTAAACTGAGGAAAAAATTAGCTTTTTTCAAAAATAATTGGGGACATTTATTATAGCAAAAAATACAAAATATTGTGTTTTTTTCAAAATTGTCGTTATTTTTTTGTTTATGGTACAAAAAATTAAAACCGCAGAGGTGATCAAATCCCACCAAAAGAAAGCTCTATTTGTGGGGAAAAAAAAGGACGTCAATTTTGTTTGGGTACAACGTTGTACGACCGCGCAATTGTCAGTTAAAATGACGCAGCGCCGAATCGCAAAAAATGGTCTGGTCATTGAGCAGCCAAATCTTCCGGGGCTGAAGTGGTTAAAAAAAAAAAAAGATAAATGCACTTTTTTTTTTACCTGTAAAAAGATCTTCATTTTATTAAAAGGAGAACTTCAAACCTCCAAAGAGACCCCGTCACTTCCAATTCAGGGTTGATTGATTGATTGATTGAATGATTTGTATAGCGCTACAACTGCGAACTGAATCGCCTCGAGGCGCTTGTCTAGGGTGAGGTGACATTGGCTGCTCCTCCAAGCCATCAGGTTTCCTCACAGATCTGATGTAGTAGGGATCATGGACGGGTGAGTAAAGTTTGCCCTGAAGGGTGTGAAATGTAACTTGGTGGCACCATGCAGCGTTTTCGAGGAAACTCATTTATGAATGGAGGAGTTCATACTGTTCAGCCCGACCCAACATGGAGGAGTCTCCGCCATTGCGCTCGATCTGAGCTCCGCTGTACCCATATGACAGCAAAGCCGGAGTCTCTGGAGCTGGCTCCACCCACCATCGGTTATATGAGGGTGGGGTGGCATTCTGGGACTTGTAGTTTCACAGCAGCTGGAGAACCACAAGTGGGGGACCACAATCTGATGTAAGTAAAACAAGCAGAATCTGCATGGAGTGTGTAATCCCACAGAATAGGGGCAGTGATGGGTGTACAGGGTCACCATGAACAGTGACAGGTGTACGGGGTCACCATGAACAGTGATAGGTGTACGGAGTCACCATGAACAGTGACAGGTGTACGGGGTCACCATGAACAGTGATAGGTGTACGGGGTCACCATGAACAGTGACAGGTGTACGGGGTCACCATGAACAGTGACAGGTGTACGGGGTCACCATGAACAGTGACAGGTGTACGGGGTCACCATGAACAGTGACAGGTGTACGGGGTCACCATGAACAAGGATAGGTGTACGGGGTCACCATGAATAGTGATAGGTGTACGGGGTCGCCATGAACAAGGATAGGTGTATGGGGTCGCCATGAACAGTGAGAGGTGTACGGGTCGCCATGAACAAGGATAGGTGTACGGGGTCACCATGAATAGTGACAGGTGTACGGGGTCGCCATGAACAAGGATAGGTGTACGGGGTCACCATGAATAGTGACAGGTGTACGGGGTCACCATGAACAAGGATAGGTGTACGGGGTCGCCATGAACAAGGATAGGTGTATGGGGTCGCCATGAACAGTGAGAAGTGTATGGGGTCACCATGAATAGTGACAGGTGTACGGGGTCGCCATGAACAAGGATAGGTGTATGGGGTCGCCATGAACAAGGATAGGTGTATGGGGTCGCCATGAGCAGTAACAGGTGTACGGGGTCGCCATGAACAGTGAGAGGTGTACGGGGTCACCATGAATAGTGACAGGTGTACGGGGTCACCATGAACAAGGATAGGTGTACGGGGTCACCATGAATAGTGACAGGTGTACGGGGTCGCCATGAACAAGGATAGGTGTACGTGGTCACCATGAACAGTAACAGGTGTATGGGGTCGCCATGAACAGTGAGAGGTGTACGGGGTCACCATGAATAGTGACAGGTGTACGGGGTCACCATTAGGGATCGGCCCGGTGCTCGATGCGAACCCATGTTCGCATCGAGCACCGGGTGTTCGCTCGCTCGGCGAGCCCAGAACTATTTTGGCCGCTCGCATCACGTTCGTGTGATGCGAGCGGCCCCGCAATGCATTGCGGCCGGCGCGGCCGGCGCAGTGCATTGCTGGCTGATGATTGCCCAAGCATGCACTGTGACCCCGCATGCTTGGCCAATCACAGTGCCGGAAACTCGAAGAGCCATAATTGGCTACAGGCAGGACGCCTGTAGCCAATTACAGCTCAGGGGCTTTAGTACACGCCCCCCCCCCTATAAAAGGCCGCCACGCCGTCTGCGCCGGTCACATGCTGTTCCGGCGCAGATAGAGCAGGATAGTTCTGTGACACTCTGCTGGATTTAGTTAGTTAGAGAGATTTACTTAGAGAGATTGAGTTAGATAGATTCATTTAGAAAGATTGATTTAGAAAGAGGGGCTTGTAGTGTGTTCGTGGCAGGCAGGCAGAGCTCCTATATTTTGTTCCCAGAAGCACCTATAGGACTTGAAGTGTGTTAGTCCCATCACACAGACCTATATTTTCTTCCCAGAAGCACCTATAGGACTTGAAGTGTGTTAGTCCCATCACACAGAGATCATATATTTTGTTCCCAGAGGCACCTATAGGACTTGAAGTGTGTTAGTCCCATCACACAGACCTACATTTTCTTCCCAGAAGCACCCATAGGACTTGAAGTGTGTTAGTCCCATCACACAGAGATCATATATTTTGTTCCCAGAAGCACCTATAGGACTTGAAGTGTGTTAGTCCCATCACACAGAGATCATATATTTTGTTCCCAGAAGCACCTATAGGACTTGAAGTGTGTTAGTCCCATCACACAGACCTATATTTTCTTCCCAGAAGCACCTATAGGACTTGAAGTGTGTTAGTCCCATCCCACAGAGATCATATATTTTGTTCCCAGAAGCACCTATAGGACTTGAAGTGTGTTAGTCCCATCACACAGACCTATATTTTCTTCCCAGAAGCACCTATAGGACTTGAAGTGTGTTAGTCCCATCACACAGAGATCATATATTTTGTTCCCAGAAGCACCTATAGGACTTGAAGTGTGTTAGTCCCATCACACAGAGATCATATATTTTGTTCCCAGAAGCACCTATAGGACTTGAAGTGTGTTAGTCCCATCACACAGACCTATATTTTCTTCCCAGAAGCACCTATAGGACTTGAAGTGTGTTAGTCCCATCACACAGAGATCATATATTTTGTTCCCAGAGGCACCTATAGGACTTGAAGTGTGTTAGTCCCATCACACAGACCTACATTTTCTTCCCAGAAGCACCCATAGGACTTGAAGTGTGTTAGTCCCATCACACAGAGATCATATATTTTGTTCCCAGAAGCACCTATAGGACTTGAAGTGTGTTAGTCCCATCACACAGACCTATATTTTCTTCCCAGAAGCACCTATAGGACTTGAAGTGTGTTAGTCCCATCACACAGAGATCATATATTTTGTTCCCAGAAGCACCTATAGGACTTGAAGTGTGTTAGTCCCATCACACAGACCTATATTTTCTTCCCAGAAGCACCCATAGGACTTGAAGTGTGTTAGTCCCATCACACAGAGATCCTATATTTTGTTCCCAGAAGCACCTATAGGACTTGAAGTGTGTTAGTCCCATCACACAGAGATCATATATTTTGTTCCCAGAAGCACCTATAGGACTTGAAGTGTGTTAGTCCCATCACACAGACCTACATTTTCTTCCCAGAAGCACCTATAGGACTTGAAGTGTGTTAGTCCCATCACACAGAGATCCTATATTTTGTTCCCAGAAGCACCTATAGGACTTGAAGTGTGTTAGTGGCATCACACAGAGCTCCTATATTTTCTTCTCAGCAGCACCCACAGGACTTCGAGTGTGTTAGTGGCATCACACAGAGCTCCTCTATTTTCTTTGCAGAAGCACCCATAGGACTTCTAGTGTGTTAGTGGCATCACACAGAGCTCCTATATTTTCTTCTCAGCAGCACCCACAGGACTTCGAGTGTGTTAGTGGCATCACACAGAGCTCCTCTATTTTCTTTGCAGAAGCACCCATAGGACTTCTAGTGTGTTAGTGGCATCACACAGAGCTCCTATATTTTCTTCTCAGCAGCACCCACAGGACTTCTAGTGTGTTAGTGGCATCACACAGAGCTCCTCTATTTTCTTTGCAGAAGCACCCACAGGACTTCTAGTGTGTTAGTGGCATCACACAGAGCTCCTCTATTTTCTTTGCAGAAGCACCCATAGGACTTCTAGTGTGTTAGTGGCATCACACAGAGCTCCTATATTTTCTTCTCAGCAGCACCCACAGGACTTCTAGTGTGTCAGTGGCATCACACAGAGCTCCTCTATTTTCTTTGCAGAAGCACCCACAGGACTTCTAGTGTGTTAGTGGCATCACACAGAGCTCCTCTATTTTCTTTGCAGAAGCACCCATAGGACTTCTAGTGTGTTAGTGGCATCACACAGAGCTCCTCTATTTTCTTTGCAGAAGCACCCACAGGACTTCTAGTGTGTTAGTGGCATCACACAGAGCTCCTCTATTTTCTTTGCAGAAGCACCCATAGGACTTCTAGTGTGTTAGTGGCATCACACAGAGCTCCTATATTTTCTTCTCAGCAGCACCCACAGGACTTCTAGTGTGTTAGTGGCATCACACAGAGCTCCTCTATTTTCTTTGCAGAAGCACCCATAGGACTTCTAGTGTGTTAGTGGCATCACACAGAGCTCCTATATATTCTTCTCAGCAGCACCCACAGGACTACCGACTACAATGGCTGGAAGACCGCCAAGGGGAGGCAGAGCGTGCAGAGCCAAGAACACAGGGCAGGCAGGCTCTGTTTCTAGTGGACGTGGCCGTGGCCGTGGACGTGGTCGTGCATCGTCATCAGCACGTGGCCATGGGACACGCGCGTCTTTGTTTTCGGCAGCTGGACATGTGGAGCCGCATCATGCTGAAGGCTTGGTAGAATGGATGACCAAGCCCTCCTCATCCTCCTCATCCTCTCTCACCCAGGCTCAGGGTACTGGCAGAGCATCATCAGCCACCCCTTCCCTAGACCCACCATGTCCTCCTGAGGAGTCCCCCCGAACTCTTTGAGCACAGTGTTGGGTACATGCTCCAGGAGGATGCCCAACGATTCGAAGGCTCGGATGATGATACCCAGCTTGAGGAATCTGGCAGTACTGTTCCACCAGCTGCAGCTTACTGCCAGGTTTGCTCTAGTGGTGAAGAGGGAGGGGATGATGAGGTCACTGACTCCACGTGGGTGCCTGAAGGGAGAGAGGATGAGGAGGAGGACGAGGAGGAGGAGGATGCGGCGTCACATGTCCAACGAGGCAGGATGCCCCCTGGAGGCCAGGTAGAGGCCAGCACAGCAACTGTACAACACCGCAGAGCTCCGCCTGTGCAGGGCGCTGCCTCTGCACGTTATCAGAAAAGTTCTTTGGTGTGGGCCTTTTTTGAGACGAGTGCATCAGATCGCACCACTGCTATTTGCAATATTTGTCTCAAGCGTATCTCGCATGGCCAAAACATCAGCCGCTTGGGCACCACAAGCATGACCAGACATATGTCGACCTGCCATGCAGCTCGTTGGCAGGCACACATAAAAGACCCACACCAAAGAACTAAGCGGACCTCTCCTTGCTCCTCATCAGCTGGGATCTCCATCCCCACTACACCTTCAGTCCTCTCTGAAAGCTGCTCTGAGAGGACTGAAGGTGTAGAATTAGGTGTGTCACAACCAAGTACTTGCAGTACACCGACGTCCGATTGCAGCAGGCAAATTTCCCTGCCCCAGCTGCTGGACCGTAGAAAGAAGTACACTCCCAGCCATCCACATGCCCAGCGGTTGAATGCTAGCTTGGCTAAATTGCTAGCACTTCAACTGCTGCCTTTTCAGTTGGTAGACTCGGCCCCCTTCCGTGAGTTTGTTCAATGTGCGGTTCCTCAGTGGCAGGTTCCCAAACGCCACTTTTTCTCACGGAAGGCGATTCCGTCTCTCTACCGGCATGTGGAGGGCAATGTCCATGCCTCGCTGGACAGGGCGGTCAGCGGTAAGGTGCATATTACCGCTGACTCATGGTCCAGCAGGCATGGACAGGGACGGTACCTTTCTTTCACGGCCCATTGGGTCACTCTATTGGCAGCTGGGAGGGATGCAGGACAAGGTGCAGTAGTGTTGGAGGTTGTTCCGCCACCACGCCTCCAAAACGCTACTACTGCTACTGGTTGTGACACACCTCTCTCCTCCACCCCCTCCTCTTCTTCTTCCTCCAGTGCTCTGTCCTTGGAACCAGCGGTGCTCCGTAGGCGTACAAGGGGCTACGCAAGTACGCAGGCAAAAAGATGCCATGCCGTGCTTGCGCTGGTGTGTTTGGGGGACAGGAGCCACACTGGGCCAGAGGTTCTGGCAGCTCTGCAGGGGCAGGCCGAGAGGTGGTTGACGCCACGTCAGCTTAAGCCAGGAATGGTCGTTTCTGACAATGGCACCAACCTCCTCTCCGCCCTGCGACAGGGGCAGCTCACCCATGTGCCCTGCATGGCTCACGTCCTCAACCTGGTGGTGCAGCGGTTCTTGGGCAGGTTCCCAGGCTTACAGGATGTCCTGAGGCAGGCCAGGAAAGTCTGTGTGCATTTCCGCCGATCTTATAATGCCAGTGCTCGGCTGACTGAGCTGCAAAAGGAGCTGAACCTGCCCAAGAACCGCCTAATATGTGACATGCCCACCAGGTGGAACTCAACGTTGGCCATGCTGCAGCGACTGCACACGCAGCAGAGGGCCATCAATGAGTACCTTTGCGACTATGGCACCAGGACAGGGTCAGGGGAGCTTGGTTTTTTTTCCCCACGTCAGTGGAGCATGATCAGGGATGCATGCACTGTCCTCTCACCATTTGAGGAGGCCACGAGGATGGTGAGCAGTGACAGTGCATGCATCAGTGACACTGTCCCTCTTGTCCACCTGTTGGAGCATACGCTGCGTGGGATAATGGACAGGGCACTTGAGGCAGAACAGAGGCAGGAAGAGGAGGACTTCCTTGCCTCTCAAGGCCCCCTTTATCCGGACAGTGTTCCTTATGTCCCACCCATCACACAGGAAGAGGATGAGGAGGAGGAGGAGGATTGTGTGAGCATGGAGGTGGAGCCTGGCACTCAGCATCAGCAGCAGCAGTCTTTTAGGGATGATGTACAGTCCCAACAAACCAGTGGACTTGTACGTGGCTGGGAGGAGGTGGCTGGCGATCATGTCATCCTCAGTGACCCAGAAGACTCCGGACCGAATGCCTCAGCTAACCTACGCTGCATGGCCTCCCTGATCCTGCAAAGCCTGCGGAAGGATCCTCGTGTTCTTCGGATCAAGGAGAGGGACCATTACTGGCTGGCCACTCTCCTTGATCCGCGGTACAAGGGTAAGGTTGCGGACCTTATCTTGCCGTCGCAGAGGGAGCAGAGGATGAGACATCTCAGGGAGGCCTTGCAGAAAGGTCTGTGCAACGCGTTCCCAGAAACTGGGAGGCTACAAACTCCTGGTCCTGGGCGACGAGTTGCTGAGGCTTCGGTCAGTAGCAGAAGGAGCGGTGGGGAAGGTGGACGTCTGACCGATGCGTTCAGACAATTTTTTAGTCCGCAGCCCCAAGGTATGATCGGTTCCAGCAACCATCGCCAGCGTCTGATATACATGGTGCAGGAATACCTTGGGGCAAGGTCAGACTTGGACACCTTTCCCACCGAAAATCCTCTGGCTTACTGGGTCCTGAGGATGGATCACTGGCCAGAGCTTGCACAGTATGCAATTGAGCTACTGGCCTGTCCTGCCTCCAGCGTTATTTCCGAACGCACATTCAGTGCTGCTGGAGGATTTGTCACCGATCATAGGGTGCGCCTGTCCACCGCCTCGGTTGATCGACTGACCTTCATCAAAATGAATCAGTCTTGGATCACCACCAGCTACCAGGCACCTGAGGCGGATATAACCGAATAATTTTTAATATCACATCCCTTCAAGACTGCCTATGCTGATGCTGAGTGACTGTCCTCTTATGTTCACTGACTATCCTCTTCCTCCTCCTCAATGATCCATGCCACCACACCAGTGCCTAAGGCACAATTTTTTAGCCCCTGTTTAACAGGGGCGTGTACATACAATTTTTATAAAAAAATGCTTCGCAACACGTGTGACTGCTGTGCTCCAAGTACAGTATCTGTGAGGGGTTGCAGTGTTGTGGCACCAGCACCAGTGCCTAAGGCAAATTTTTCAGCCCCTGTTTAACAGGGGCGTGTACTTACAATTTTTTAAAAAAATGCTTCGCAACACGTGTGACTGCTGTGCTCCAAGTACAGTATCTGTGAGGGGTTGCAGTGTTGTGGCACCAGCACCAGTGCCTAAGGCAAATTTTTCAGCCCCTGTTTAACAGGGGCGTGTACTTACAATTTTTTTAAAAAAATGCTTCGCAACACGTGTGACTGCTGTGCTCCAAGTACAGTATCTGTGAGGGGTTGCAGTGTTGTGGCACCAGCACCAGTGCCTAAGGCACAATTTTTCAGCCCCTGTTTAACAGGGGCGGGTAATTACAATTTTTTAAAAAAATGCTTCGCAACACGTGTGACTGCTGTGCTCCAAGTACAGTATCTGTGAGGGGTTGCAGTGTTGTGGCACCAGCACCAGTGCCTAAGGCACAATTTTTCAGCCCCTGTTTAACAGGGGCGGGTAATTACAATTTTTCAAAAAAAATGCTTCGCAACACGTGTGACTGCTGTGCTCCAAGTACAGTATCTGTGAGGGGTTGCAGTGTTGTGGCACCAGCACCAGTGCCTAAGGCACAATTTTTCAGCCCCTGTTTAACAGGGGCGGGTAATTACAATTTTTAAAAAAAAAATGCTTCGCAACACGTGTGACTGCTGTGCTCCAAGTACAGTATCTGTGAGGGGTTGCAGTGTTGTGGCACCAGCACCAGTGCCTAAGGCACAATTTTTCAGCCCCTGTTTAACAGGGGCGGGTAATTACAAATCTTGATCTAATAGTTCACAGCAGGGCCCATTCCTGCGCCCACCAAGAGTAACTATGAGGGCCTACAGTCTTGTGGCAACACCGTCCACCACCACCGCCAAAGGCCCAATTTTTCTGCCCTGTTCATCAGGTGCTTGCAATTACAAATCTTGATCTAATAACACACAGCAGGGCCCATTCCTGCGCCCACCAAGAGTAACTGTGAGAGCTTACAGTCTTGTGGCAACACCGTCCACCACCACCGCCAAAGGCCCAATTTTTCTGCCCTGTTCATCAGGTGCTTGCAATTACAAATCTTGATCTAATAACTCACAGCAGGGCCCATTCCTGCGCCCACCAAGAGTAACTGTGAGAGCTTACAGTCTTGTGGCAACACCGTCCACCACCACCACCACCCCCAATTTTTCTGCCCTGTTCAACAGGTGCATGCAATTACAAATCTTGATCTAATAACTCACAGCAGGGCCCATTCTTGCGCCCACCAAGAGTAACTGTGAGAGCTTACAGTCTTGTGGCAACACCGTCCACCACCACCGCCAAAGGCCCAATTTTTCTGCCCTGTTCATCAAGTGCTTGCAATTACAAATCTTGATCTATTAACTCACAGCAGGGCCCATTCCTGTGCCCACCAGTATTGTGGCTACACCAACATCTAATAGGGCAAATTTCTGCAGAGTATATACGCCAGGCCCCTACTTTCAAACATCCAACTTACAAACGACTCCTACTTGCAAATGGAAAGAGAAAACAGGAAGTGAGAGGAAATCTACCCCTAGGAAGGGAAATTCTATCCTGTTAGATTTAATTTGGGAAAAAGGTATCTCCTCTCTACTGATACTTTATCACCAATCCTTGTTTCAATTAAAACCCCACTTTTTCCAAAAACATTTGTCATTGGGACGGAAAGTTAGGTGACATGTTCTGAACAGATGTGCAAAGACAGCAAATGTTACAGGGGTGATAACCCCTCCCTATGTTCTCCAAAAAGCTTAAAAATAGATTTTTTTGGGATGGAGCTACACTTCATAATGTACCTGTTCAGATTCTACTTAAGAACAAACCTAAAGCCGCAAGTGGTTTTAAATGGCTTCTTTTTTTCCTTTACAAATGTCATTTTGTGCAAGGACAGTTCTAAACATGGGAAACACATGCCACTTCACAGGCATACTTTAGACACCCCCCAGGTACCATATTTAAAGGAAAATTTCACTTTTTTTTTTTTTCACTTTATGCATCATTAAAATGACTGCTCCCGAAAAAACGTTAGTTTTTAAAAGTTCTTTTTGCATTGATATATGTCCCCTGGGGCAGGACCCGGGTCCCCAAACCTGTTTTATGACATTAACATGCATATTGGCCGTTGTAATTAGCACTTTTGACTTCGAACGTTCGCGTCCATTATAACGTATAGGGTTCGAAAATTCGCGCGAACTTTCGGTCGGTTCGAAGGTTCTGGTGCGAGAAAACCCGGGGGTGTTCGGCTCATCCCTAGTCACCATGAACAAGGATAGGTGTACGGGGTCACCATGAACAGTGACAGGTGTACGGGGTCAATAGAAATGTTAGTATTTCCGCGCTACTATGGCAATGAACAAGTGATATGAGTGGATGGTTTGCAGCAACACCGAAGGGTCAAACGGTGCCCCAAAGTATGTATGTGAAAAATCAATATATGGTGTTGCGCTCAATATATGGTGTTGGCGCAACACCATATATTGATTTTTCAGGTGTACGGGGTCATCATGAACAAGGATAGGTGTACGGGGTCACCGCGAACAAGGATAGGTGTACGGGGTCACCATGAACAAGGATAGGTGTATGGGGTCACCATGAACAGTGACGGGTGTACGGGGTCACCATGAACAGTGACGGTGTACGGGGTCACCATGAACAGTGACGGGTGTACGGGGTCACTATGAACAAGGATAGGTGTACGGGGTCACCATGAACAGTGACGGGTGTACGGGGTCACCATGAACAAGGATAGGTGTACGGGGTCACCGTTAACAAGGATAGGTGTATGGGGTCACCATGAACAGTGACGGGTGTACGGGGTCACCATGAACAGTGACGGTGTACGGGGTCACCATGAACAGTGACGGGTGTACGGGGTCACCATGAACAAGGATAGGTGTACGGGGTCACCATGAACAGTGACAGGTGTACGGGGTCACTATGAACAAGGATAGGTGTACGGGGTCACCATGAACAGTGACGGGTGTACGGGGTCACCATGAACAAGGATAGGTGTACGGGGTCAGCGTTAACAAGGATAGGTGTATGGGGTCACCATGAACAGTGACGGGTGTACGGGGTCACCATGAACAGTGACGGTGTACGGGGTCACCATGAACAGTGACGGGTGTACGGGGTCACCATGAACAGTGACGGTGTACTGGGTCACCATGAACAGTGAGAGGTGTACGGGGTCACCATGAATAGTGACAGGTGTACAGGGTCACCATGAACAAGGATAGGTGTACGGGGTCGCCATGAACAGTAACAGGTGTACGGGGTCACCATGAACAGTGACAGGTGTACAGGGTCACCATGAACAAGGATAGGTGTACGGGGTCACCATGAACAGTGACAGGTGTACGGGGTCAATAGAAATGTTAGTATTTCCGCGCTACTATGGCAATGAACAAGTGATATGAGTGGATGGTTTGCAGCAACACCGAAGGGTCAAACGGTGCCCCAAAGTATGTATGTGAAAAATCAATATATGGTGTTGCGCTCAATATATGGTGTTGGCGCAACACCATATATTGATTTTTCAGGTGTACGGGGTCATCATGAACAAGGATAGGTGTACGGGGTCACCGCGAACAAGGATAGGTGTACGGGGTCACCATGAACAAGGATAGGTGTATGGGGTCACCATGAACAGTGACGGGTGTACGGGGTCACCATGAACAGTGACGGTGTACGGGGTCACCATGAACAGTGACGGGTGTACGGGGTCACTATGAACAAGGATAGGTGTACGGGGTCACCATGAACAGTGACGGGTGTACGGGGTCACCATGAACAAGGATAGGTGTACGGGGTCACCGTTAACAAGGATAGGTGTATGGGGTCACCATGAACAGTGACGGGTGTACGGGGTCACCATGAACAGTGACGGTGTACGGGGTCACCATGAACAGTGACGGGTGTACGGGGTCACCATGAACAAGGATAGGTGTACGGGATCACCATGAACAGTGACAGGTGTACGGGGTCACTATGAACAAGGATAGGTGTACGGGGTCACCATGAACAGTGACGGGTGTACGGGGTCACCATGAACAAGGATAGGTGTACGGGGTCACCGTTAACAAGGATAGGTGTATGGGGTCACCATGAACAGTGACGGGTGTACGGGGTCACCATGAACAGTGACGGTGTACGGGGTCACCATGAACAGTGACGGGTGTACGGGGTCACCATGAACAAGGATAGGTGTACGGGGTCACCATGAACAGTGACAGGTGTACGGGGTCACCATGAACAGTGACGGGTGTACGGGGTCACCATGAACAGTGACGGGTGTACGGGGTCACCATGAACAGTGACGGGTGTACGGGGTCACCATGAACAGTGACGGTGTACAGGGTCACCATGAACAGTGAGAGGTGTACGGGGTCACCATGAATAGTGACAGGTGTACAGGGTCACCATGAACAAGGATAGGTGTACGGGGTCGCCATGAACAGTAACAGGTGTACGGGGTCACCATGAACAGTGACAGGTGTACAGGGTCACCATGAACAAGGATAGGTGTACGGGGTCACCATGAACAGTGACAGGTGTACGGGGTCAATAGAAATGTTAGTATTTCCGCGCTACTATGGCAATGAACAAGTGATACGAGTGGATGGTTTGCAGCAACACCGAAGGGTCAAACGGTGCCCCAAAGTATGTATGTGAAAAATCAATATATGGTGTTGCGCTCAATATATGGTGTTGGCGCAACACCATATATTGATTTTTCAGGTGTACGGGGTCATCATGAACAAGGATAGGTGTACGGGGTCACCGCGAACAAGGATAGGTGTACGGGGTCACCATGAACAAGGATAGGTGTATGGGGTCACCATGAACAGTGACGGGTGTACGGGGTCACCATGAACAGTGACGGGTGTACGGGGTCACCATGAACAGTGACGGGTGTACGGGGTCACTATGAACAAGGATAGGTGTACGGGGTCACCATTAACAGTGACGGGTGTACGGGGTCACCATGAACAAGGATAGGTGTACGGGGTCACCGTTAACAAGGATAGGTGTATGGGGTCACCATGAACAGTGACGGGTGTACGGGGTCACCATGAACAGTGACAGGTGTACGGGGTCACTATGAACAAGGATAGGTGTACGGGGTCACCATGAACAGTGACGGGTGTACGGGGTCACCATGAACAAGGATAGGTGTACGGGGTCACCGTTAACAAGGATAGGTGTATGGGGTCACCATGAACAGTGACAGGTGTACGGGGTCACTATGAACAAGGATAGGTGTACGGGGTCACCATGAACAGTGACGGGTGTACGGGGTCACCATGAACAGGGATAGGTGTACGGGGTCACCGTTAACAAGGATAGGTGTATGGGGTCACCATGAACAGTGACGGGTGTACGGGGTCACCATGAACAGTGACGGTGTACGGGGTCACCATGAACAGTGACGGGTGTACGGGGTCACCATGAACAAGGATAGGTGTACGGGGTCACCATGAACAGTGACGGGTGTACGGGGTCACCATGAACAGTGACGGGTGTACGGGGTCACCATGAACAGTGACGGGTGTACGGGGTCACCATGAACAGTGAGAGGTGTATGGGGTCACCGTGAACAACGACAGGTGTACGGGGTCACCATGAATAGTGACAGGTGTACGGGGTCACCATGAACAGTGACAGGTGTACGGGGTCACCATGAACAGTGAGAGGTGTATGGGGTCACCGTGAACAACGACAGGTGTACGGGGTCACCATGAATAGTGACAGGTGTACGGGGTCACCATGAACAAGGATAGGTGTACGGGGTCACCATGAACAAGGATAGGTGTACGGGGTTGCCATGAACAAGGATAGGTGTACGGGGTCACTATGAACAAGGATAGGTGTACGGGGTCACCATGAACAGTGACGGGTGTACGGGGTCACCATGAACAAGGATAGGTGTACAGGGTCACCATGAACAGTGACGGGTGTACGGGGTCACCATGAACAAGGATAGGTGTACGGGGTCACCGTGAACAAGGATAGGTGTACGGGGTCACCATGAACAAGGATAGGTGTACGGTGTCGCCATGAACAAGGATAGGTGTACGGGGTCACCATGAACAAGGATAGGTGTACGGGGTCACCATAAACAAGGATAGGTGTACGGGGTCACCATGAACAAGGATAGGTGTACGGGGTCACCATGAACAAGGATAGGTGTATGGGGTCACCATGAACAAGGATAGGTGTACGGGGTCACCATGAACAAGGATAGGTGTACGGGGTCACCATGAACAAGGATAGGTGTACGGGGTCACCATGAATAAGGATAGGTGTACGGGGTCACCATGAACAAGGCTAGGTGTACGGGGTCACCATGAACAAGGCTAGGTGTACGGGGTCACCATGAACAAGGCTAGGTGTACGGGGTCACCATGAACAAGGATAGGTGTACGGGGTCACCATGAACAAGGATAGGTGTACGGGGTCACCATGAACAAGGATAGGTGTAGGGGGTCACCATGAACAAGGACAGGTGTACGGGGTCACCATGAACAAGGACAGGTGTACGGGGTCACCATGAACAAGGACAGGTGTACGGGGTCACCATGAACAAGGATAGGTGTAGGGGGTCACCATGAACAAGGACAGGTGTACGGGGTCACCATGAACAAGGACAGGTGTACGGGGTCACCATGAACAAGGATAGGTGTACGGTGTCGCAATGAACAAGGACAGGTGTACGGGGTCACCATGAACAAGGATAGGTGTAGGGGGTCACCATGAACAAGGACAGGTGTACGGGGTCACCATGAACAAGGACAGGTGTACGGGGTCACCATGAACAAGGACAGGTGTACGGGGTCACCATGAACAAGGATAGGTGTACGGTGTCGCCATGAACAAGGATAGGTGTATGGGGTCACCATGAACAAGGATAGGTGTACGGGGTCACCATGAACAAGGATAGGTGTACGGGGTCACCATGAACAAGGATAGGTGTACGGGGTCACCATGAACAAGGATAGGTGTACGGGGTTGCCATGAACAAGGATAGGTGTACGGGGTCACTATGAACAAGGATAGGTGTACGGGGTCACCATGAACAGTGACGGGTGTACGGGGTCACCATGAACAAGGATAGGTGTACGGGGTCACCATGAACAAGGACAGGTGTACGGGGTCACCATGAACAAGGACAGGTGTACGGGGTCACCATGAACAAGGATAGGTGTACGGGGTCGCCATGAACAAGGATAGGTGTACGGTGTCGCCATGAACAAGGATAGGTGTACGGGGTCACCATGAACAAGGACAGGTGTACGGGGTCACCATGAACAAGGATAGGTGTACGGGGTCACCATGAACAAGGATAGGTGTACGGTGTCGCCATGAACAAGGATAGGTGTACGGGGTCACCATGAACAAGGATAGGTGTACGGGGTCACCATGAACAAGGATAGGTGTACGGGGTCACCATGAACAAGGACAGGTGTACGGGGTCACCATGAACAAGGACAGGTGTACGGGGTCACCATGAACAAGGATAGGTGTACGGGGTCACCATGAACAAGGATAGGTGTACGGGGTCACCATGAACAAGGATAGGTGTACGGGGTCACCATAAACAAGGATAGGTGTACGGGGTCACCATGAACAAGGATAGGTGTACGGGGTCACCATGAACAAGGATAGGTGTATGGGGTCACCATGAACAAGGATAGGTGTACGGGGTCACCATGAACAAGGATAGGTGTACGGGGTCACCATAAACAAGGATAGGTGTACGGGGTCACCATGAACAAGGATAGGTGTACGGGGTCACCATGAACAGTGACAGGTGTACGGGGTCACCATGAACAGTGACAGGTGTATGGGGTCACCGTGAACAACGACAGGTGTACGGGGTCACCATGAATAGTGACAGGTGTACGGGGTCACCATGAACAAGGATAGGTGTACGGGGTCACCATGAACAAGGATAGGTGTACGGGGTCACCATGAACAAGGATAGGTGTACGGGGTCGCCATGAACAAGGATAGGTGTACGGGGTCACTATGAACAGTGACAGGTGTATGGGGTCACCATGAACAAGGATAGGTGTACGGGGTCACCATGAACAAGGATAGGTGTACGGGGTCACCATGAACAAGGATAGGTGTACGGGGTCACCATGAACAGTGACAGGTGTACGGGGTCACCGTGAACAAGGATAGGTGTACGGTGTCGCCATGAACAAGGATAGGTGTACGGGTTCACCATAAACAAGGATAGGTGTACGGGGTCACCATGAACAAGGATAGGTTTACGGGGTCACCATGAACAAGGATAGGTGTATGGGGTCACCATGAACAAGGATAGGTGTACGGGGTCACCATGAACAAGGATAGGTGTACGGGGTCACCATGAACAAGGATAGGTGTACGGGGTCACCATGAATAAGGATAGGTGTACGGGGTCACCATGAACAAGGCTAGGTGTACAAGGTCACCATGAACAAGGCTAGGTGTACGGGGTCACCATGAACAAGGCTAGGTGTACGGGGTCACCATGAACAAGGATAGGTGTACGGGGTCACCATGAACAAGGATAGGTGTACGGGGTCACCATGAACAAGGATAGGTGTACGGGGTCACCATGAACAAGGACAGGTGTACGGGGTCACCATGAACAAGGACAGGTGTACGGGGTCACCATGAACAAGGATAGGTGTACGGGGTCACCATGAACAAGGATAGGTGTACGGGGTCACCATGAACAAGGATAGGTGTACGGTGTCGCCATGAACAAGGATAGGTGTACGGGGTCACCATGAACAAGGACAGGTGTACGGGGTCACCATGAACAAGGATAGGTGTACGGGGTCACCATGAACAAGGATAGGTGTACGGGGTCACCATGAACAAGGATAGGTGTACGGTGTCGCCATGAACAAGGACAGGTGTACGGGGTCACCATGAACAAGGATAGGTGTAGGGGGTCACCATGAACAAGGACAGGTGTACGGGGTCACCATGAACAAGGACAGGTGTACGGGGTCACCATGAACAAGGACAGGTGTACGGGGTCACCATGAACAAGGACAGGTGTACGGGGTCACCATGAACAAGGATAGGTGTACGGTGTCGCCATGAACAAGGATAGGTGTATGGGGTCACCATGAACAAGGATAGGTGTACGGGGTCACCATGAACAAGGATAGGTGTACGGGGTCACCATGAACAAGGATAGGTGTACGGGGTCACCATGAACAAGGATAGGGGTCACCATGAATAGTGACAGGTGTACGGGGTCACCATGAACAAGGATAGGTGTACGGGGTCACCATGAACAAGGATAGGTGTACGGGGTTGCCATGAACAAGGATAGGTGTACGGGGTCACTATGAACAAGGATAGGTGTACGGGGTCACCATGAACAGGGACGGGTGTACGGGGTCACCATGAACAAGGATAGGTGTACGGGGTCACCATGAACAAGGACAGGTGTACGGGGTCACCATGAACAAGGACAGGTGTACGGGGTCACCATGAACAAGGATAGGTGTACGGGGTCACCATGAACAAGGATAGGTGTACGGTGTCGCCATGAACAAGGATAGGTGTACGGGGTCACCATGAACAAGGACAGGTGTACGGGGTCACCATGAACAAGGATAGGTGTACGGGGTCACCATGAACAAGGATAGGTGTACGGGGTCACCATGAACAAGGATAGGTGTACGGTGTCGCCATGAACAAGGATAGGTGTACGGGGTCACCATGAACAAGGATAGGTGTACGGGGTCACCATGAACAAGGATAGGTGTACGGGGTCACCATGAACAAGGACAGGTGTACGGGGTCACCATGAACAAGGACAGGTGTACGGGGTCACCATGAACAAGGATAGGTGTACGGGGTCACCATGAACAAGGACAGGTGTATGGGGTCACCATGAACAAGGATAGGTGTATGGGGTCACCATGAACAAGGATAGGTGTACGGTGTCGCCATGAACAAGGATAGGTGTACGGGGTCACCATGAACAAGGATAGGTGTACGGGGTCACCATAAACAAGGATAGGTGTACGGGGTCACCATGAACAAGGATAGGTGTACGGGGTCACCATGAACAAGGATAGGTGTATGGGGTCACCATGAACAAGGATAGGTGTACGGGGTCACCATGAACAAGGATAGGTGTATGGGGTCACCATGAACAAGGATAGGTGTACGGGGTCACCATGAACAAGGATAGGTGTACGGGGTCACCATGAACAGTGACAGGTGTACGGGGTCACCATGAACAGTGACAGGTGTATGGGGTCACCGTGAACAACGACAGGTGTACGGGGTCACCATGAATAGTGACAGGTGTACGGGGTCACCATGAACAAGGATAGGTGTACGGGGTCACCATGAACAAGGATAGGTGTACGGGGTCACCATGAACAAGGATAGGTGTACGGGGTCGCCATGAACAAGGATAGGTGTACGGGGTCACTATGAACAGTGACAGGTGTATGGGGTCACCATGAACAAGGATAGGTGTACGGGGTCACCATGAACAAGGATAGGTGTACGGGGTCACCATGAACAAGGATAGGTGTACGGGGTCACCATGAACAGTGACAGGTGTACGGGGTCACCGTGAACAAGGATAGGTGTACGGGGTCACCATGAACAAGGATAGGTGTACGGGTTCACCATAAACAAGGATAGGTGTACGGGGTCACCATGAACAAGGATAGGTGTACGGGTTCACCATAAACAAGGATAGGTGTACGGGGTCACCATGAACAAGGATAGGTTTACGGGGTCACCATGAACAAGGATAGGTGTATGGGGTCACCATGAACAAGGATAGGTGTACGGGGTCACCATGAACAAGGATAGGTGTACGGGGTCACCATGAACAAGGATAGGTGTACGGGGTCACCATGAATAAGGATAGGTGTACGGGGTCACCATGAACAAGGCTAGGTGTACGGGGTCACCATGAACAAGGCTAGGTGTACGGGGTCACCATGAACAAGGCTAGGTGTACGGGGTCACCATGAACAAGGATAGGTGTACGGGGTCACCATGAACAAGGATAGGTGTACGGGGTCACCATGAACAAGGATAGGTGTACGGGGTCACCATGAACAAGGATAGGTGTACGGGGTCACCATGAACAAGGATAGGTGTACGGGGTCACCATGAACAAGGATAGGTGTACGGTGTCGCCATGAACAAGGATAGGTGTACGGGGTCACCATGAACAAGGACAGGTGTACGGGGTCACCATGAACAAGGATAGGTGTACGGGGTCACCATGAACAAGGATAGGTGTACGGGGTCACCATGAACAAGGATAGGTGTACGGGGTCACCATGAACAAGGATAGGTGTACGGGGTCACCATGAACAAGGATAGGTGTACGGTGTCGCCATGAACAAGGATAGGTGTATGGGGTCACCATGAACAAGGACAGGTGTACGGGGTCACCATGAACAAGGACAGGTGTACGGGGTCACCATGAACAGTGACAGGTGTATGGGGTCGCCATGAACAGTGACAGGTGTATGGGGTCGCCATGAACAAGGATAGGTGTACGGGGTCACCATGAACAGCGACAGGTGTACGGGGTCACCATGAACAAGGATAGGTGTACGGGGTCACCATGAACAGTGACAGGTGTACGGGGTCACCATGAACAGCGACAGGTGTACGGGGTCACCATGAACAGCGACAGGTGTACGGGGTCACCATGAACAGCGACAGGTGTACGGGGTCACCATGAACAGCGACAGGTGTACGGGGTCACCATGAACAAGGATAGGTGTATAGGGTAAGCAGGAGGAGGAACTCCGATCATCATTGAGCTCTCCCTCTCAGGCCGGAGCTCTCCCTCCATGCTGTCAGATAAACTCAATGGATCGAAGGACAATGTACAGCTTTGTAGTATTTTATTGATTATGAAACGGTTGATTAACACTTTAAAAGTTTCTCTAATACATTTTTTTTATTACTATTATTACAAAACTTCATGAAGAGAACACCAATATGTCAACCACCAACAACATGAACCACAAGGACAGTGCTGCCCCCTGGTGCTGAAGTACGGGTGTCACCTTCACATTGTCCATCCAATAATGGAGTCAGAGATCTCCTCCCCTCCGTCTTGTGAGATGGAAAGGCGGCCATTGATGAATGGAGTGATCCTCATACAGCTCTGTCCTCTCCCGGACAGGAGGATCGCCGGAGATGGCTGACCCCTCGCAGAGACGTGCCCCGGCCTCTGTAAAAGCTTAGGCATCGCTCCTTCTTGTTCTAGAGCTTACAATCTAATTTCCAGCGACATGGACCATCAGAGAGTCCAAACTCCATGGGGGAGATTTACTAAAACTGGAGAGTGAAGAATCTGGTGCAGCTGTGCATGGGAGCCAATCACCTTCCAGGTTTTAGTGATAAAGCTTCATTGAGGAAGTTGAAGCTAGAAGCTGATTGGCTGCCATGCACAGTTGCATCAGATTCTCCACTGTTCAGTTTTCATTAATCCCCCCCATCATGCCTCTGGGAGTAATTGTAACTGCCAGCCTTGCAATGCCTCATGGGAAATGTAGTTCCACAACAGCTGGAGGGGCCCAGGTTGCCTCAAAGTGCCTTAAAGTGACGATCCAAAGAAAAATATCGGTCAGAATGTGCTTCCTCTGAGGATAGTCATGGCCTTTCCGTGGTCCAGGTCTCTCCACTCGCCCACTTCCTGCCGCTGGGTATTTAAAACTCCAGGGCGTCGCTGCATGGACTCTGTGGGGTTAACTTAAAGAAGACACCCATTAACCACTTCAATACCGGGCACTTAGACACCTTGCTGCCCAGGCCAATTTTCAATTGCGCCGTCCCTGCACTCAAATACATTTTTTATCATTTTGTTCCCAGAAATAGAGCTTTCTTTTGATGGTATTTGATCACCTCTGCGATTTTTATTTTTTGCGCAACAAATAAACATTTTTTTTGAAAAAAAAAGAGTTTTTCTTTGTTTATGTTAAACATTTTTGTAAATAAGTACGTTTACTTCTTCAATGACAGGCACTATATAGCTGCACTGACAGGCACTGATATGGCGGCACTGATGGGCACAGATGAGGTGGCACCAATGAGGTGGTACTGATGAGGTGGCACTGATAGGCGGCACTGATGGGCACTGATAGGTGGCACTGATGGGCACCGATAGGTGGCACTGGTATGCAGCACTGATGGGCACTCCATAGGCGGCACTGATGGGCACTCATAGGCAGCACTGATGGGCACTCATAGGCGGCACTGATGGGTACTTATGGGTGGCACTGATAGGTGGCACTGATGGGCACTCCATAGGTGGCACTGATGGGCACTCATAGGCGGCACTGATGGGTACTCATAGGCGGCACTGATGGGTACTTATGGGTGGCACTGATGGGCACGGATAGGTGGCACTGCTAGGTGGCACTGCTGGACACTGGGTGGCACTGATGGGTGGCATTGCTGGGCATCACTGATTTTATTTTGGTACATGATGGTGCCAGTCGGTGCCCATTTGTGGGCACTGACTGGCACAGATTGGGCATCATTTGCACATGTGGATGGCCATGGGGTACATACCTGGCCATCCACATTTTGCCCACTTCCCTGGTGGTCCTGGCGGCTCTCCTGGTGGTCTAGTGTGAGCATCCGAGGGGGGGGGGGGGCTGCGCTGATAAACAATCAGCGCAGACCCCCCCTGTCAGGAGAGCCGCCGATCGGCTATCCTCTACTAGCGTCTGTCAGACGCGAGTGAGGAAAAGCCGATCAGCAGCTTTTCCTGTTTACATCGTAATCAGCCGTGATTGGACACGGAGGCTCTTTACCGAGATTGGTGGACCGGTGTGTCAGACTAACACACCGCTCCACCGATCGCCGCGATGCGTGCCCCCACGGGCGCACGGCGGCATGTTATCCTCAAGGACTCAGGATAACAGAACCACTTCCCGGACGTCAATCTGCTATTGACCGGGCGGGAAGTGGTTAAAATAGACAGGGACTGTCAGATGGGAGTTGCTGGTTGCTAAGCAGTCCCTGACTATTTTAATAGCGGTCTTCTTTGGGAGTGTACTCCCATGTATGATTTTTACCTGTAGGGACAGTGAATATCTCCTCAATGTGCCCCATTTAAGAGATATTTACTGTAGATGCAGCCGGCGACGTTACCGCTGCATGAGCTCTGAAGGATCGGCATACCCGTGCCACTCCTTCAGAACCGAGCCGTAAACAGCGACTCCCATTAGCGGGAGTGACGTCATCGCTGGCTCGTCCATCTCCAAACCCCGCAAACCTGGAGGAAGACCAGGTGAAGATGGAAGCACCTTCAGCGATGACAGCACGCCGCTGGAGGGCTTCATATTTTCAAGTAGGTCTGTCATAATGTGCAGCTATGGGATGCCCCCTACACATTATGACTTCAACTGCCCAGGGCCTATTTTTTTTAAGTTAACCCCAAACAGCCCATGTAGCAGTGCAGTTGAGTTTTAAAGATCTGGTGAGCCAGTGCCAGCAAGTGGGCAGCCATTACTATCCCTTGTGGGAAGAGGAAGCACGTTTGGACCTATTTTTTTTTCTATAGGTCATCGCTTGAAGGTGAAGGCACATCCTTCTTCGCCATCAAGGTGGTGCAGATTTTTTTATTTTTTAACAATTTTTATTACTATTATTACTATCCAAGTTCCATTACATGTCCATATATTCAGAATACATAACAGATTTTGGCATCCGGAGATGCGTACTCAATACAAATGACATGGGCGCACATCAGCACAACCCACGCAATGAGCCTATTCCAGGTACCGTATACACTCGAGTATAAGCCGACCCGAAAATAAGCAGAGGCACCTAATTTTACCACAAAAAAACTGGGAAAACGTATTGACTCGAGTATAAGCCTAGGGTGAGAAATGCGCAGCTACTGTAAGTGGAAAAGAGGGTCAACAATGCCCATTTGCATGCCTCACTGTGCCCATTTGCAGCCTCACTGTGCCCATTTGCAGCCATAGGTCTCCCGAACTTCAAACTTGGTAGTTAAAGGGGTGTTTCAGCAAAAAAAAAAAAATTTTTAAAAGTCAGCAGCTAAAAAAAAAGTAGCTGCTGACTTTTAATAAGTACACTTACCCTCCCAGGGCGCCCGCGATGTCGGTCATGGAGGCCGAGATGTCCCTCGGCGCTCCGGTCCCAGCGCCACCATCCTCAGTAAGGGAAACGGGCAGCGATCGCTGCCCGTTTCCTACAGCGCATGCACGAGTCGTCGCGCAGCCTACTGCGCATGCGCGAGTCGTCGCGCAGCGATTTGTGAATGGGGAACGCGATGTGTTGTGGGGCACACAGTTCCCATAACACACCGCGCCCCATTCACTAGAAGACGGCGCTAGGAGCAGAAGACAGAACAGCGCCGCGGAGCAGGAAGAGGCAGATTAGGACGATCTGCCTAGCAACAGCCATTTCTGGTAAGTAAAAAAAAAATTTATTTTTTTTTTTTTCATTTTACATTTTTATTAACATTTTTATCAAGTTTTTTTTTTCAGGGTGGCCCTCCACTTTAATTTGGAGTCTCTGGACCCAAAGGCTCCCAAAATGACATTGCTGCAGATGGACACAGTTGACCGAATTTGGGGCCCCGTATCTTGGGGTCACTTAGTGCTAGGAACCCCAAATTTGGCATGCAAACCCAGTAGAACTATCACTACAACATATCCAAAGATGGGGCCCGAGTAGCACCAAGTGGCCCCGAGATACGGGGCCCCAAAGTCGGTTCGGAAAATGTCAAGCACTTTTCTGCAGCAGAGAATTACATTTTCCGAACCTAATTTGGGGCCTCGTATCTCGGGGTCACTTGGTGCTAGGAACCCCATTTGGCACTCCAAATTTGGGGTTCCTAGCACCAGGTGGCCCCGAGGTACGGGGCCCCAAAGTCGGGTCAGAAAATTTAATTCTCTGCTGCAGAAAAGTGCTTGACTCCAGTATAAGCCGAGATGGGCATTTTCAACACAAAAAAATTATATTCGGGTATATACGGTATATGCCTCAAAGTCTAGCAAACTTTTTTTTAAGTTTTAAGCCATAAGAAATAAGAAACCTCTTACAAAAACAAGGTGGGGTACATTTGATTGAAGAGTCCCCCCCCCCAAGAAGATTGTACTTTGGGAGCACCATTTTCTTATTGGAGGACATTCGCTCACAATATGGGATGGATTCATTGGTTGCATCACATATCATGTCTGTATTTTGGATATTAGGTGATGATTACCACACAGGACACAGCGGCACAGTATACAGTATACAGCAGTGCAGCACATTCCAGTATATAGGATATATACGATATCAGTAAGGTCATTCCAGAAATCTACAACGTTTTCTGGAGTTTCAGCTTCTCTTTGGCCAGAGCGATGGAATAATAATGCTGAAACTTAATCATTAAAATCGGAATGGGCAACACAATGGTCAGAACGCCGGAAATGGCGGCCAGGCTGGCTACTATGCGGCCCGCCGTGGTGACGGGGTAAATATCGCCGTAACCCACAGTGGTCAGCGTAATAATGGCCCACCAGCAGCAGCTGTAGATATCCTCGAAGAGTTCGTGTCTATGCTGGTCGCCTTCTATACTGGACCAATCTACATGGAAGGCCAAAGCAGCAAATAAAAGACATTCCAAGGCCAGGATCAGCATGAGGATGAAGATCTCGCGGGTGATGGCTCTCAGAGTCCCAGACAGAACCCTCAGGACAAGGCTGCTCTCCATCAGACGGACAAGTCTGAACAGTTTCAGGATGTAGACAATGCGTATCAATCCCAGGACTTTCCAGACATTGTCTGTCTTCTCCATCGGGCCTCTGGCCATCAGCTCAACAAAGACAGGAAAGAGGGAAAGAAAGTCCACCCAGTTCAGAGGACTCTTCAGGAACTTCTTCCTGTTGGGGCAGAAGAAGAAACGCGTACTGAGCTCCAACCCGAACCAGAACACACAAAACAGTTCCAGGTAGAAGAGGTAAGATGGGATCTCAAACACCACCTCCATATGGACTAAAGGGTCATATTCTGAAGAGTGAGACTTGTTCTGTACATGTGAGAAATGTGGCTTGGTCTCTTCAAAGTAGATGATGATGGCTCCAATGATGAAGAGGAGGGAGATGGCGGTGACACCCTGGAACAAAAAGACAAGTTGTCACACTGGGAACGTTTTTACTTACATTGACATCCTCCCGATGGTTCCTCCACCTATCAGTGCCATATTAATAGAATTATGGACCCCTGGGCAAAGTAATGCATTGGGGCCCTGCATCAGTTTCCCCCATCAGTGCTCTTACATCAGAGTTGTACCCCCTTCCCCCTTGTACTCATAGATTACAAATGCTGTTTCCACATGCAATGAAGGCAGTTTCTCCTTCCTCTCCCGTGCTGAGACTGAGGTGATGTACCCAGTGCCAGCTTTTCTCTGCCCCCCGCAGGAGGAAAGAGAAAACTGAATCCGCTCCCCAGCAGAAGCCAGCTGCTGCTCCTTCTGACAGGAGTGACAGTGCAGTTACTCCTGCCAAAGAAGAGAGGCACATGCAGACAAATTGAAATTGCCAGTGTCCCTGGGGGGGGGGGGGGGGTCCCAGGGCAGTGCCCATTCATTGGGATGGCCTTGTCACCTATACCCTCTGATGTGGGCTCTCATCAGGAAGCATACTTACCTGCCCCGCAGGTCCACTGTGGTCCTTCTGTGATCCACTGACCAGGTGTCAGAGCCCAAGCTGCCATTTTGGTACACCCACCATTTGGAAGCCTGCCTGCCTTTCCTGGGTTCAAGTAGCCAGGCCCCCTATGATGCCACCTTTGTGATTGGGTTGCTGGCATATATATATATATATAAAGGGGATATCCCAGGAGACTGCAGGAGTAGAGCATGTCGTGATGATGGTAGGGGGGGGGGGGGGGGTGTATTCGAAAAACAGAATGAGCCTGTTAAAAAAATATGGTTTAGATGACAGAGGGGCGGTCATCCATTCCAGGTCCGCTTCAAGACAATCTTTTTTTGTGAATATTGTGCAGAGTTTCTTACTCGGAGATCCTGCCAGTAACAGCGCTTCCTGTTGCCGGCTGTTGTGGAAATTTTATGAAGATGCATTTTAATATGTATTGTCATAGTGTCTCCCAGTGTTAGTTCTCCCGATACCCGCTCTAAAGAGCTGACTGGTGCAGACTGACGCTGGTTGAGATCCGTTTGGTAGTGGAAAACTTCCTGAGGTTGGAGAGACGTGTTTGCAGAGTGGGGTTATGTCCGCCAGCGAAGGGCCCCTGTGCGATGCACGGAACGATCATCTGGGGGGGATGTGTTCGCTCTGCAAAGACATTATCAGTTTAGCGGATGTACGCTCGTGTCCCCCCTTTGTGCCGGTCAACATATTTGGGGTGCCATGTCGTACACCTGCAGATAACCTCCCATCAGCATCCTCTTGGAAGGATTTCCTGTGTTGACATTCATATCCTGTGTTGTCATATCCTGTGTTGTCATATGCTGTGTTGTCATATCCTGTGTTGTAGGGCTGAAACAACTAATCGATTAATCGATTATGAAATTAATCGATTACTATTTTCATAATCGATTAATCGGCCAGTAACATAATGGGGTTAAAAAAACTAAAATGAGCCCTTTATAGTACAAAAAGAGCAAATAATTGTTACTGTAAATATTACTTTCACAGTTCTATAGTCAAAAAAAAATGAACCCTACAGTAGTGATCTGCTTTTCTTTTTTTTTTTTTTGTACTATAAAGGGCTAATTTTTGTTTTTTTAACCCCCCATTATGTTACTAAACGTCTCAGGCCTGGTTTCACATCTATGTATTTTTTGGTGCTTTTTGCAGAAACGCACTACAGTTCATTTACATGGTTTACTATGGAACACGTTCACATCTTTGCTTTTTTCAGCCGCTGCTGTTTGGAAAGAGTCAGGGAATTTTTTTTTCACGCAAAACTGAGCTTTTTTGGTTCAATATACTTCAATGGAGAAGCTGCAGAAAAGCATGTAATGTGTTTTTGCAGCAATTTGTGTTTATTAATCTGCCCAACAACTAATTGGCCAAAAAAAGTATATATCTCTTCTGTCTGTTATTCTCAGAGTGAATTAGATATTTTGCTCCCTAACCATATAGTTGGTTATTTATATTTACCACTGACTAGAGATATTTAAGAATAAATTGCCTTTTTTTTTAAACTTTACATATTAACTAAATTATACACCACACTTTTTTTTAAGGTTATTAACCGATTATTCGAAACAATAATCGGTCAACTAATCGATTATGAAAATAATCGTTAGTTGCAGCCCTACTGTGTTGTCATATCCTGTGGAGGAAGCGATTGGCTGTTGGGGCCAGGGCTTCCTGTTTGTGACTTCCTGTTTGTGATTGGTTTTATTGTCTTTGAATAAAAGAGCCAGTACACTGCTTGGCAGGGAGTCGTGCTGAGATGAGGACGTAACCATGGTCATTAATGCGGGAGACATGGGTTAAGCGTTGTACCATTAGGGCGCGTGTTAGCGCAGGAGAGATTGATTATGTATAGCGTATAGCGAAATCTCCATCACAAGGCTGACAACACTAAGACCCCTTTCACACTGGGGGATTTTTTAGGCGTTTTTCAGGCGCTTTAGCGTTAAAAAAAGCGTCTGTAAAGCGCCTGAAAGAAGCCTCACCTGCAATCCCAATGTGAAAGCCCGAGTGCTTTCACACTGAGGCACTGCGCTGGCCGGGCATCAAAAAAATTCCTGCAAGCAGCTTCTGTGCAGCGCTTTTGGAGCGGTGAATACACCACTCCTAAAGCGCCCCTTCCCATTGAAATCAATGGAAAGCGCCTGCAAAACACCTGAAAACGCCCGAAAAGCGCCTTTGGTAGCAACGCTTTGTGGGTGCTTTTAACCCTTTTTTTGGCCACTAGCGGGGGTTAAAAGCGCCCATTAGCGCTCAAAATACGCTGGTAAAGCGCTGCTAGTTTAAGCGTTTACGAGCGTTTACGAGCGCTGGCAGTGTGAAAGGGCTCTTAATGCACTTGGGCTTTCACATTGGGATTGCAGATGAGGCTTCTTTCAAGCGCTTTACAGGCGCTTTTTTTAACGCTAAAGCGCCTGAAAAACGCCTGAAAAACGCCCCAGTGTGAAAAGGGTCTAAGTGACTTCCTCGCAATTAGCAGCAGCGTTGTCAGCCTGACATGAGCTCTTTTACTGACAGAATCAATTTTGCAACAAATTTTAAAAATATTGCTTAACCACCTCCGGACTGCCCACAATGTACTGCAGAAAAGGCTGCCCATACAGGCACAGCGACGTACCTGTATGTCGCTGGTCTCTTCCAGGTACAGGGTATGTGCCCCTCCCCGCTGTGATTGGACACAGCAGGATTTTGTCAGCAGGTCCAGCCAATTATTTATGGCCAGGACCTGCTGATTGGCTGTGTCCAATCACAGCCCAGAGCCCTGCGCTGACAAACAACACAGGGCTCTGTACAGAGGGAACAATCTGTTTCTTCTCCCTGCAAAGGAGAACATTTCTTGGTCATGAAGGGGGTAAAACCTTTCGGAGCTGAAGTGGTTAGGAAAACTGCACCCAGTGAGGCATGATGACCATCATACTGAATAAAAGGTTTTGGGTTCACACTTTAATAAGTCCGTCAGTGATTGGACCCCACAGCCGTTAGTGGGGGGGTGTTGGAACCTCTAATTTGAGTCACCAAACCGGAAAGTATCAGAAATGGAGCTCTTCAGGCTCCTCAGATGTGGAAGGACCTCCCCATAAGAATACAAGTTTTACTATATATACAGTAAATAGGGGTGACTTGTCTGAGATTGTGGGCGTTAGTGTGCCCCCCCATCATCCACATTTACCATTGCTGCCAGGGAAGAGTACGGCTTGTGGAAGAGGTTCCAGACTTTGGGCTGCCATCGCCCTCTCCAGCTGCGGTCCTCTCCGTCTGTCTGCAGAAGAATCGGCTCATCGCTGGGACCCATCTGATCCCAGGAGCTGACATCTTCCACGGCTTGGGACTTGTTGTAGATGTTCAGCCAGCAGCAGTGAGACAGCTGAGCGAAGCTCACCTCCCAGAAGGCCAGTTCCTCCATGAGCACCGCTCTACACATGTTACCAGAGCAATGGAGATGCTTCGTCCTGTAATAGTCCAATATGTATCCAAACACCTCAGGGTTCTGGTCGAAGAAGAACTCATTGCGCTGAGGATCGTAGTTGCCGGTTTCGCTGGGACTGAGCTCAACCAAGGCGGACAGCTTGGTACCCGGGAAGGTGAGCAGTGTGCTGGCAAAGGTTTCAAATCGGACTCCTCCGACATTAATAACCACACGCCTGGATGAGGAGTCCATATCCGAGAGTCACTGGTCCTTCTGCAATGACAAGTCACAGCTAAATTACATGATGCTGAGTACAATCATAACTCTTTTATATCCTGAACACAAACTGTGGGATCTCCTATCACAGCTAGAAATGGCGGCAGGGGAGCAATGTTATAACAATGGGGGAAAGATATTGACTGGACAGAAGGAACAGCTCACCAGTGATGTAAGTAACTGAGTTAAAATAAACTGAGTTACCTAACGCAGTTACTTTAGAGGGTAACGAGTAATCTAACTGATTACTTTTCCCCTCATGGTAACTCAGTTCCCATTACTTTGGCTTAGTTACCCCAATTACATCTACCGCCACTAGATGGCAGTAGTGTAATTCCGGTGTCCTGCCGAAAAAGTTCCCCCGCCGGATAAGGACCCCCTGTACTGCGCAGGCGCAGCGCTTGCGCAGTACGAAGGACTACGGAGCTTCCGAAAATTGCTGAACCTAAACAGCTCTGAGTGAACTCTACACCGCGCAGGCGCAGTTAACATGTAATTGTACGAGGCGATGCCGCACGCTCCCGATGCTCGTGCTACTCTGCAAAGGGCGTCTATCATGTAACTAAGAGGCGGGTCTAGTAGTACTGTAACCAAGGGCCGCATTTATTATAATTGTTATATATCGAGCGCTGCCCATTAATTTAACATTCGCCCTCTTCTGTAGAAATCCGCCCCTTACATGATATAATAATAATAGACCCGCCCCTTACACGATATAATAATAATAGACCCGCCCCTTGCTTACACGCTATAACAGATCTGCCCCTTGGTTACAGTAATACTAGACCCGCCCCTTAGTTACACGTATAGAATATTAAAAAAAAAAAGTCACAGTTACTTTGCTGAGTAACTAATTACTTTTCCAATGTAGTAACTGAGTTACTAACGCAATTACTTCTTGGGAGAAGTAATTTGTAACTTAACTAATTACTTTTTTAAAGTAAGATGACCAACACTGCAGCTCACTCATTTAAGGCCCGTCATTTCTTAAAGCGGTTCTGCACACATTTCATTTAGTAAATCTCTTTGCCTTCCAAATCAGGCAAAGAGTACTAAATGAAGTGTGTTTTTTTTTTTTTTTCACTTACCTTGTAATCGCTGACTTCCTTTCCTCTGTCTCTGCGGCGGTGGGCGGGGTCTCTGCGTCGATCGTCGTCACGCCGCACTGTCTCCTGGGATCTGGTGTCATTGATCCCAGGAGTCAGTGCAGACATCTTCCGAAATCTCGCGAGATGTCGGCCACATCTTCCGAAATCTCGCGAGATGTCAGCCACATCTTCCGAAATCTTGCGAGATTTCGGAGAACGTGAGCTGCACTTCGCCGCTACTGCGCACGCGCGAGATCGGCGCAGTAACGGCGGTGCATGCTGGGCCATCAGAAGTGCCTGTGGGGTTTCACATGCCCACAGGCAAGATGGCACCCAGCAGGAAGGATGATTCTAAATGATTTTAAAGGACAAAAACTGGCAACAATGACTTGGTGTACATGAACATGTGAGTACTTTAATAACATCTTGCAATCCATTGCATTGCACAAAAAATAAAAATAAAATACAGACAGCGCAGAACCGCTTTAAATGTCTTACAGGACAACTTTATGTCCCAATTGGTGAATTTCCCGACTAGAAAGAATGCATTGCTGGATCTACTGGATTACAAATGATACAGATCTGGTCACAGATGTGGAAATACGGGACAACTTGGAAACCGGCAATCGCAGAGTAATTACATTCAGCATAAATCATATGACGGGGTAGTACAAGAACACTAAATTTCATAAGAGCCAACTTTTCCAAACTGCGATCCCTACTACTAGATATCAAATGGGACCTTGGTATTTGATCACCCCTGCGGTTTTTATTTTTTGCGCTATAAACAGAAAAAAGCGAAAATTTTGAAAAAAAACACATTATTTTTTACTTTTTGCTATAATAAATATCCCCCAAAAATGTATAAAAAAACATATTTTTTCCTCAATTTAGGCCGATACGTATTTTTCTACATATTTTTGGTAAAAAAAAATTTCAATAAGCGATTATTGGTTTGCGCAAAAGTTATAGCGTTTACAAAATAGGGGATGGTTTTATGGCATTTTTATTAATAATTTTTTTTTTACTAGTAATGGCGGGGATCATCGATTTTTATTGTGACTGCGACATTATGGCGGACACATCGGAACATTTTTGACACATTTTTGGGACCATTGTTATTTATACAGCAATCAGTGCTATACATATGCACTGATTCCTGTGTAAATGACACTGGCAGTGAAGCGGTTAACCACTAGGTGGCAGTGTAGGGGTTAAGTGTGTCCTAGGGGCGTGTTGCTAACTGTGGGGGCGTGGCTGTGTTTTACACATCACTGATCTCTGCTCCAATCACAGGGAGCAGAGATCAGTGACACTGTTGCTAGGCAGAACGGGGAGATGCTTGTTTACTTTAGCATCTCCCCGTTCTTCCTCCCCGTGAGACAATCGCGGGTATCCCCGCGGCGATCGAGTCCGCGGGACCCGCAATCCAAATCACGGAGGTCCCCACCGGTGCGCACGCGATGGCACAGCGGCAAATTTAAAGGGACGTACCTGTATGCCCATTTGCCTGTCTGTGCCATTCTGCCGACGTACATCTGTGTGCGCCGGGTTGGGAAGTGGTTAAAAAAAATTATACGTCTGGGGGGGTCATTGTCGGCATTCCAACAATACAGGGAATGCAATAAGAAGCGTAAGAGCGCAATCAGGGCGGTTAAAAAAAAGACCACGAAACGCACATAGCGAAAGAGAGCAAAAACAATACCAAGAATTTTTTAAAATATATTATTTTTTTAAATTCAGTAATTTTTTTATTGATTTTCTTGAAGATACAAAATACACATTTCAAGTGCATACTTTCAAGATACAGTTAGCATACACATCCAAAATACCCCCCCCCCCCCACACCCAAACAAAGAGAAAAAAAAAAAACGGGATCCCAAGTTTCCTCTCCCTCATATGTATTAACAGGAAAAAAGTGACAAAAGGGTAGAGACATATTTCTGGAAACTACAGACCTGTCAGTCTAACATCAATAGTATGTAAACTGTTGGAGGGGGTGACAAGGGACTATATCCAAGAATTTGCTGATGAAAACGGTATCATTTGTAGTAATCAGCAGGAAAATTTACAGGAGGACCTTAATAAAATAAAGGGATGGGCAAATACAAGGCAAATGAGGTTTAATGGTAAAGGATCTGGGGGTCCTAGTAGATCACAGGCTCAGTAATAGCAGGCAATGCCAAGCTGCTGCAAGCAAAATATTGGCATGCATAAATAAGGGGATTTACTCCAGACATACAATTATAATCCTGCCACTCTACAAGACTCTGGTCCGGCAGCAACTTGAGTATGCCATCCAGTTCTGGCCACCAGTTCTCAGGAAGAATGTGCTGGAACTGGAGTGTCCAGAGAAGAGTAACAAAGCTAATAAGGCGACTGGAGGAGCTCAGTTATAGGGGATGGAGGACTTTAGTTATGGAGGAGCTCAGTTATGGGGGATGGAGGACCTCAGTTATGGAGGAGCTCAGTTATGGGGGATGGAGGACCTCAGTTATGGGGGATGGAGGACCTCAGTTATGGAGGATGGAGGACCTCAGTTATGGAGGAGCTCAGTTATAGGGGATGGAGGAGCTCAGTTATGGGTGACGGAGGAGATCAGTAATGAGGGATAGAGGAGCTTGGCTATGGGGGCTGGATGACCTCAGTAATGGGGGATGGAGGAGCTCAGTTATGAGGAGGGAGGAGCTCAGTTATGGGGATGGAGGACCTCAGTTACGGGAGATGGAGGAGCTCAGTTACAGGAGATGGAGGAGCTCAGTTACGGGAGATGGAGGAGCTGTTATGGGGGATAGAGGATCTCAGTTACGGGAGATGGTGACCTCAGTTGTGGGGGATGGAGGAGCTCAGCTTTGGGGATGGATGACCTCGGCTATGGGGGCTAGAGGAGCTCAGCTATTGGGGCTAGGGGAGCTCAGCTATGGGGAATGGAGGACCTCAGTTATGGGGGATGCAGGACCTCAGTTATCGGGGATGGAGGCACTCAGTTATGGGGGACGGAGGAGCTCAGTTATGGGGGACAGAGGGGCTCGGCTATGGGGATGAAGGAGTTCAGTTATAGGGGATAGAGGATCTCAGTTATGGGGGATGGAGGAGCTCTGTTATGGGGGACGGAGGAGCACTGTTATGGGGGACGGAGGAGCTCTGTTATGGGGATGGAGGAGCTCAGATATGGCGGATGAAGACGCTCCGCTATGGAGGACGTAGGACCTCAGTTATGGGGGATGGAGAAGTTCAGTTATGAGGGACGGAGGAGCTCAAATATGGGTGATGGAGGAACTCAGTTTTGAGGGATGGAGGAGCTCAAATATGGGGGCTGGAGGATCTCAGTTATGAGGGATGGAGGAGCTCAAATATGGGGGCTGGAGGATTTCAGTTATGAGGGATGGAGGAGCTTGGTTATGGGGGGATGGAGGAGCTCAGTTATGGGGGGATGGAGGAGCTCAGTTTGAACTGGATGGAGGAGCTCAAATATGGGGGCTGGAGGAGCTCAGTTATGAGGGATGGAGGAGCTTGGTTATGGGGGATGGAGGAGCTAAGTTATGGGGGGATGGAGGAGTTCAGTTATGGAGGACGAAGGACCTCAGTTATGGGGTATGGAAGACCTCAGTTATGGGGTATGGAAGACCTCAGTTACGTTGTATGGATGACCTTGGGTACAGGAGATGGATGAGCTCAGTTATGGTGGAGGAAGGAACTCAGTTATGAGGGATGGAGGAGCTCAAATATAAGGGCTGGAGGAGCTCAGTTATAGGGGATGGATGACCTCGGGTACAGGAGATGGATGAGCTCAGTTATGGGGGAGGGAGGAACTCAAATATAAGGGCTGGAGGAGCTCAGTTATGGGGGATGGAGGAGCTCAGTTATGGGGGCTGGAGGAGCTCAGTTATGAGGAAGAATTACAAACATTACACTTATTCTCCCTGGAGAAGAGATGCTGAGAGGAGATATGATAGCGATATACAAATATCTTAATGGTGATCCCAGCGTAGGAAGAAAACGATTCAGTCTCAGGAGGCATTGAGCTGTGTAGGTGGTTTTCACTGTCTGGGAGATAAGGACATGGAACTCCCTTCCACAATCGGTGGTGTCACTGGGAAGTTTTGATATTTTCAGGCATTTAAGGTAGGCATCTTAGCGAACACAGTACACAGGGATATGGGAAATGGTACTTGACACGAACACACACACACAGGTTGAACTGTGCGGTGGTGCGGTGACTGCTTCCCTCATCGGATGGCTCTGATAGTCCAGATCAAGGACATGGCAAAGAATGAATTCAGCATTTTGTGACCACAAAGGTGGCAGGAATGATGAGGCCGGGGGGGAAGCTTGGAGACTGGAGAGGAGACCGAGGAAAGTAAAGATTAGACTCTGAAAGAAAGGAAACGAGTACCAAAATGAGGGAAAAGCTGAAAATCTGAGGAGCGTTTGGCAGCCGAGACACAGAGAAGGCCGAGCGCCCCAGATGTGGTCAGTGATGTGCGGAGGAGGGGCACCCCAGAATGAAGAGATCTGTAGAGGAAATGAGTTGGCTTTTCAGGTGACTGTTGGGATCCTTTCGGTTCCTCTGGTTCCTTGGTGAGGGGAGTGAAGTGATTTGGGTTTCTCGTGTCAAGTAATGTATTCCAATGAACCGAGTTTACACTGCAGTGCTTTGATGTGTAGAAGTACAGCGCTGCGTACACCGCAAACACATGTAAATGAATGCAACTTATAAAAGAAAATAAGCGGGGGGAAACCGCATTGCAAACGCACTAAAAACTAGCGGAAACGCAGAGCGAATACAGGGATTGTGGTGTAAATGTTGGCAGTGGTGCCAATTCT
Source organism: Lithobates sylvaticus (assembly GCA_028564925.1). Taxonomy (NCBI): domain Eukaryota; kingdom Metazoa; phylum Chordata; class Amphibia; order Anura; family Ranidae; genus Lithobates; species Lithobates sylvaticus. The sequence continues at coordinate 274,344,736 of CM053032.1, forward strand.
CTGGCTTCAGTGATTTGTGAGTCGGTGGTGGAATGCTTCCTTCATTCACTGACTAGCACTGAAGCCGGGGATGAGCATGACAGCCAGGCACCCGGCATTTTCAGGAAGAGGTCGGCCGGGAGGCTCCCATATTTCAACACAGGCGGCCTTCTCAGCAAATCTCCGGAGCAGAAACCTTGGATCTACCGATGGGGGAGGTGTGAGATCTCACACCGGGGTCAGGGAGACTCTCCTTCCTCTTGCTGCGCTCAGGACAAAACATCTGTTTGTCATTTCTGAATCTTGGACTCATTTTCTGTGGATTATCTCCAAATATTTCCTTCTTGTTTTCACAGGAAAAGAAACCGCAAAGAGAAAAGTTCAGACATTGAGATTTAAAGGAGACAAAATAAATGATTCTGTAAACCCGGCCAATGCAAGAGGAGTCCATAGAGGAGACGGGAGAGGAGTCCATAGAGGCGACGGGAGAGGAGTCCATAGAGGCGACGGGAGAGGAGTCCATAGAGGAGACGGGAGAGGAGTCCATAGAGGAGACGGGAGAGGAGTCCATAGAGGAGACGGGAGAGGAGTCCATAGAGGAGACGGGAGAGGAGTCCATAGAGGAGACGGGAGAGGAGTCCATAGAGGAGACGGGAGAGGAGTCCATAGAGGAGACGGGAGAGGAGTCCATAGAGAAGACGGGAGAGGAGTCCATAGAGAAGACGGGAGAGGAGTCCATAGAGAAGACAAGAGAGGAGTCCATAGAAGAGATGGGAGAGGAATCCATAGAAGAGATGGGAGAGGAGTCTGTAGAAGAGATGGGAGTAGTCAGGAGGAGAGATTAGAGAGAACTCTGTAGAAGAGGTGAGAGAGAAGATGGGAGAGGAGTCCATATAAGACATGGGAGAGGAGTCAGGAGAAAAGAGAAGAGTCCGTAGAAGACATGAGAGAGGAGTCAGGAGAAGAGATGGAAGAGGAGTCAGCAGAAGATATTAGAGAGAAGATGGGAGAGGAGTCCATAGAATACATGGGGGAGTTAGTAGAAGAGACGGGAGAGGAGTTCATAGAAGGGATGGGAAAGGAGTCCGTAGAAGGGATGGGAGAGGAGTATGTAGAAGGGATGAGAGAGGAGTCTGTAGAAGGGATGGGAGAGGAGTATGTAGAAGGGATGAGAGAGGAGTCCATAGAAGGGATGGGAGAGAAGTCCGTAGAAGGGATGGGAGAGAAGTCCGTAGAAGGGATGGGAGAGAAGTCCGTAGAAGGGATGGGAGAGAAGTCAGGAGAAGAGATGGGAGAGGAGTCCTTAGAAGACATGAGAGAGGAGTCTATAGAACACATGGGAGAGAAGTCAGGAGAAGAGATGGGAGAGTCAGGAGAAGAGACGGGAGAGTCTGGAGAAGGGATGGGAGAGGAGTCCGGAGAAGGGATGGGAGAGGAGTCTGGAGAAGAGATGGGAGAAGAATCTGTAAAAGGGGTGGGAGAAAAGTCCAGAGAAGGGATGGGAGTAGAGTCGGGAGAAGGGATGGGAGAAGAGTCTGTAGAAGGGGTGGGAGAGGAGTCCAGGGAAGGGATGGGAGAGGAGTCCGGAGAAGAGATGGGAGAGGAGTCCGGAGAAGGGATGGGAGAGGAGTCCAGGGAAGGGATGGGAGAGGAGTCCGGAGAAGAGATGGGAGAGGAGTCCGGAGAAGGGATGGGAGAGGAGTCTGTAGAAGGGATGGGAGAGGAGTCCGGAGAAGGGATGGGAGAGGAGTCTGGAGAAGAGATGGGAAAAGAGTCCATAGAAGGGATGGGAGAGAAGATTTGTAGGTTTCCTATCAGTAGGGATTTGGCTCTCCTCTCCCATGGATCTGTACATGTGTAGAGGAGATCACTCGGAGATGGATGAGAGCCGAGGTTTCTTACCTTCCTCGGGGGGTTCCAGCATCTGTATGAGAGGACGGAGGGTCAGGCGGGGGATGAATTCTGCTCAGGAAATGGGAGGAATGAATTGCACAACATGCTGCCAGTGAGGTCCCAGCAGCTGGAGATTCCGGGACGGGGGATGGAGGACAGAGGACGGGGGGGACAGGGATGGGGACAGGGATCGGGACAGAGGACGGGGGGGACAGAGGACGGGGACGGAGGATGGGGGGACAGGGGACAGGAATGGGGACGGAGGACAGGGGCAGAATCGCATTTGTGAGGTCAGGCACTGATGTTGGACGAGAAGGCCTGGCTCACAGTCTCCACATTAAGACATCCCAAAGGTGTTCTATTGGGCTGAGGTCAGGACTCTGTGCAGGCCAATCAAGTTCCTCCACCCCAAACTCGCTCAGGATACATTTAGTGTCTGTGTCATCCTCTTAATCACATAGGGCCCTCTCACACTGCAGTCTCGCAAAATCGCGGTAAAAAAAATGCATATGCGCTCAAAAACGCACCAAAACGCGGTGGGTTTTTCATTCCTTTCAATGGAGAGCTGCGTTTTTTGTGCGGTTTTCAAAACAGAAACAAAGATGCAGCACGCAGGATTTTTCAAAGCACACCCACAGCGCAGCGGTGTGAAGAGTCCCATAGGATTGGAAGGGAAACTTTGTTCTTGCAAAGTAAAAACATATCGGTGTGAAAAGCTCTCACAACGATCGGATCAAAGAATTTCTGCATTTGACAAAATAATTATTTAGTCGGTGTAATTATTTTTAATAAATCATTTTTCTGTTGGAGGCGATGTTGTTCATCGATAGAAATATTGCTGACTGAATCGCTCATATTTCATTCTCGGTGATGTGATATATTTGAAGAACATTTTGCCCCCCCCCCCCCCCGCACGCCGTACTCCGCCCCCCTGAAGGAGCTGAGGAACTCGTTGACATACTGCGTGCGGTCCAGCAACGCTGCGATGGCGGCTTCATCGTAATGGATGACACCGGGGACTTCACCAGTCCCGTCACCTGTACACCCGCTGTGCCCATTATGAGGGGTTCCCACCATCCCTGTGCTGAGTTCCCGGGTCTGTACACCCACTGTGCCCATTATGAGGGGTTCCCACCATCCCTGTGCTGAGTTCCCGGGTCTGTACACCCACTGTGCCCATTATGAGGGGTTCCCACCATCCCTGTGCTGAGTTCCCGGGTCTGTACACCCACTGTGCCCATTATGAGGGGTTCCCACCATCCCTGTGCTGAGTTCCCGGGTCTGTACACCCGCTGTGCCCATTATGAGGGGTTCCCACCATCCCTGTGCTGAGTTCCCGGGTCTGTACACCCGCTGTGCCCATTATGAGGGGTTCCCACCATCCCTGTGCTGAGTTCCTGGGTCTGTACACCCACTGTGCCCATTATGAGGGGTTCCCACCATCCCTGTGCTGAGTAGACATGGGAACTGTCAAAAAATTTGTTTTGTTTCGTTCGGTTTCGTATATAAAAAAAATCGTAATTCGTGTACGAAATTCCGTTCGAATTCATACGAAATACGAATTTCGTACGAATCGTAAAAAAAATTTGAATAGTTACGAATCGTTACGAATCGTTAGTAAAGTTACGAATCGTTAACGCGGCTAATGAATTGACGGTTCCCGTAACACAGAGAACAATTCGAATCCAACTACAAATATCGAATTTCAACTAATATGAAAGAAATTATTATAGCGGATATGACGAATGATTTGAATGAATTAGAGATTCAGAACTGTTTCTGCACAAAGTGTCATTTTTGCAGGAAAAAAGCTATTTAAAATCACTCGCGGCTAATGAATTTTCGGCTCTGTAACACAGAGAACAGTCATTCATTGATAAAAAAAAAAAAAAAAGCGTGGGGGTCCCCCCAAATTCAATAACCAGGCCATTCGGGTCTGGTATGGATATTAAGGGAACCCCAGCCAAAAAAAAAAAAAAATGGCGTGGGGTCCCCCCTAAATATCCATACCAGACCCTTCAGGTCTGGGATGGATTTTAAGGGGAACCCCGGCCAACAAAAAAAAAAAATGGCGTGGGGTCCCCCTCAAAATCCATACCAGACCCTTTATCTGAGCACGCAACCTGGCAGGCCGCAGGAAAAGAGGGGGGGACGAGAGCGCCCCCCCCCCCCCTTCCTGAACGGTACCAGGCCACATGCCCTCAACATTGGGAGGGTGCTTTGGGGTCCCCCCCCCAAGCACCTTGTCCCCATGTTGATGAGGACAAGGGCCTCATCCCCACAACCCTGGCCATTGGTTGTGGGGGTCTGTGGGCGGGGGGCTTATCGGAATCTGGAATCTTTTTCTTTTGAGGGGACGGCAAATTGACACTGTTATACAAACTGTACACTCACTACTTTACATTGTAGACAAGTGTCATTTCTTCAGTGTTGTCACATGAAAAGATAGAAGAAATGTCACTGAGGGATATATATATATATATATATATATATATATATATATATATATATATCATACAGTATGTGGAGGAATTATATTGTTTTCTGCTGCTGTGTGTAAACCATCACATAGTTGATTGTGGCCCTGAGTTCAGAGGAATTTGCTGGGAGATGGGGGGGGGGGGGGTCAATGGGGGATTGGGGGGTAGGGAGGGGATGGGTGGGGTAATGGGGGTAGTGGGGGGATGGGGAGGGGTAATGGGGGGATGGGGAGCGGGTAATGGGGGGATGGGGGGGGGGGGATGGGGAGGGGGTATCAGGCACAGCTGATACCATGGCAGTCTATTTTGTTCACATTATGTCTCCAACAATGGACGATGTTTTCACACTGAACTGAAGGTGGAAGCAGTGAGCCGCACCCCCGCAGGGTCAGCCTTGATCTCTATTTAGTTTTTAATTTATTATGGAGGAGAAAACTCCATTGCCCCCCCCCCCCCCAACAGAATGAACCTTCTATAGATGTCTGCAGGCCCAATCAGAGCGAAGAGTGAGAAAATATCCAGAGATGTACATTGTACTGTCATCATCGTCACCATCCACCTCATCCTCTTCCTCCTTACCATCATCAGCCTTGTTCTCCTCCTCCTTATCATCCTCCTCATCATCAGCCTCATCCTCCTCATCTTCCTCACCATCAGCCTCATCTTCCTCATCATCAGCCTCATCCTCCTCATCTTCCTCACCATCAGCCTCATCCTCCTCATCATCAGCCTCACCCTCCTCATCTTCCTCACCATCAGCCTCATCCTCCTCATCATCATCCTCACCCTCCTCATCTTCCTCACCATCAGCCTCATCCTCCTCATCATCAGCCTCATCCTCCTCATCTTCCACACCATCAGCCTCATCCTCCTCATCATCATCCTCACCCTCCTCATCTTCCTCACCATCAGCCTCATCCTCCTCATCTTCCTCACCATCAGCCTCATCCTCCTCATCTTCCTCACCATCAGCCTCATCCTCCTCATCATCAGCCTCACCCTCCTCATCTTCCTCACCATCAGCCTCATCCTCTTCATCTTCCTCACCATCAGCCTCATCCTCCTCATCTTCCTCACCATCAGCCTCATCCTCCTCATCTTCCTCACCATCAGCCTCATCCTCCTCATCGTCAGCCTCATCCTCCTCATCTTCCTCACCATCAGCCTCATCCTCCTCATCGTCAGCCTCATCCTCCTCATCTTCCTCACCATCAGCCTCATCCTCCTCATCATTAGCCTCATCCTCCTAACCATCATCAGCCTTGTTCTCCTCCTCCTTATCATTCTCCTCACCACCAGCCTCATCCTTCCTCATATTCCTCATCCTCAGCCTCATCCTCCTCACCATCAGCCTCATCCTCCTCATCTTCCTCATCCTCAGCCTCACCCTCTTCACCATCAGCCTCATCCTCCTCATCATCAGCCTCACCCTCCTTATCTTCCTCACCATCAGCCTCATCTTCCTCACCATCAGCCTCATCCTCTTCATCTTCCTCACCATCAGCCTCATCCTCCTCATCTTCCTCACCATCAGCCTCATCCTCACCATCAGCCTCATCCTCATCTTCCTCACCATCAGCCTCATCCTCCTCATCGTCAGCCTCATCCTCCTCATCGTCCTTACCATCAGCCTCATCCTCCTCATCTTCCTCACCATCAGCCTCATCCTCCTCATCTTCCTCACCATCAGCCTCATCCTCCTCATCTTCCTCACCATCAGCCGCATCCTCCTCATCATCAGCCTCATCCTCCTTATCTTCCTCATCCTCCTCATCATCATCACCATAAGCCTCATCCTCCTCATCTTCCTTACCATCAGCCTCATCCTCCTCACCATCAGCCTCATCCTCCTCATCTTCATCACCATCAGCCTCATCCTCCTCATCTTCCTCACCATCAGCCTCATTCTTCTCATCCTCCTCACCATCAGCCTCATCCTTTATTCTCTTCCACATCTCCTCCTCCTTCCTCATCCACCTCCTCATAAAGCATCCACCTCCTCCTCATACATCATCATCATGAGGAGGAGGCCCCTGTATGAGATTGTACTGTGTATGAGGAGCAGTGACGGTTCGCTGGGTTGTGTTATACGATCGTCCAATCATCGGAAATCATAAAAAAAACTCCTCGCATGCGATCGTCGCTCTGAGACTCCACCAATAATGAGATAATAAATATTCATTGATTGTACAGACTGGAGGACCTTTCATCTCGGATCCCCCGCCTCGATCATCGCTAATTACACCGAACAAATATTATGGTCTGGCGGGGCCCATCCCCCGCTCTGAGTTTATTCTATTTGTTGAACAAATTAAGCGGCTCCATGGAAACAACGATTAACCCTTCCATGTCCCCGGAACCCATCGATGCCGAATCCAGAGCTCAGCCTGTACAGCGTATTATCACAGCGCCACCTCCTGGAGGCACCGCCACTAACCTTCCGTGTCTTCATTGTCAGACAAGATTGTATCTGTCAGTGACTCCGCCTGGGCTGAGATGATGTCATCAGTCTGCTGCAGGCAGGAGGAGGCATTTCCCCTCCCCCAGTGATCAGACTGTACTTTGTAGAAGGAGGAGGAGTCATTTCCTTAGTCCCCCTCCCCCAGTGATCAGACTGTACATTGTAACTTTGTAGAAGGAGGAGGAGTCATTTCCTCAGTCTCCCCTCTCCCAGTGATCAGACTGTACATTGCAACTTTGTATCAAGTCATAAGTTGAGAGGCTGTAGAGAGGGGCTGATCTGTGTCAGACATTTGTGAACACAGCCAAAAACTACACAGGCACCAAGATCTACATAATTATGTCATCTCAGAGCCACCATCTCGGTCCAGGAAGTAGGCGGTGACCCGGAATGATGCCTAAACAAAAATGGTGCCGTCCTTTTGGGGAGAAAAATAGTTGTTGGCATTGTCGGGGGGAGTCCTGGGATCTCTGTGAACAGGGCAAAGAGAAGGTGGGGGCAGGAGGGGCGGGTACTTTGGGGTATATAGGTGGGGGGAGGACCACATGGCATCTACCTGTACTCACCTCTATGTCTACTTACCTCTCTCTGTACTCACCTCTCTCTGTACTTACCTCTCTCTGTACTCACCGCTCTCTGTGCTCACCTCTATGTGTACTTACCTCTCTCTTTACACACCTATCTCTCTTTACTCACCTCTATGTGTACTTACCCCTACCTGTACTTACCGCTATGTGTACTTACCTCTCTCTGTACTCATCTCTACCTCTACTCACCTCTCACTGTACTCACCTCTACTTTATGTGTACTTCCCTCTACCTGTACTCACCCCCCTCTGTACTTACCTCTCTCTGTACTCATCTCTATGTGTACTCACAGAGTATTAGTCTGGAGCACTTAGTAGACTGATAGAACGCTAGTCCTTGCTCATGGGCCCCAGATAGCAGAGGTGGGGCGCAGTGTCCCTCCTCCCCAGGAACCCCTCCCTAGCGCTAAATACACTGATGCGCTACGTACTGAGTGCAGGGTTGTGGGGTGCTACGTACTGAGTGCAGGGTTGTGGGGTGCGCTATGTACTGAGTGTAGGGTTGTGGGGTGCGCTAACTACTGAGTGTAGGGTTGTGGGGTGCGCTACGTACTGAGTACAGGGTTGTGGGGTGCGCTACGTACTGAGTGTAGGGTTGTGGGGTGCGCTACGTACTGAGTGCAGGGTTGTGGGGTGCGCTACGTACTGAGTGTAGGGTTGTGGGGTGCGCTACGTACTGAGTGTAGGGTTGTGGGGTGCGCTACGTACTGAGTGTAGGGTTGTGGGGTGCGCTACGTACTGAGTGTAGGGTTGTGGGGTGCGCTACGTACTGAGTGTAGGGTTGTGGGGTGCACTATGTACTGAGTGTGGGGTGCGCTACATACTGAGTGTAGGGTTGTGGGGTGCGCTACGTACTGAGTGTAGGGTTGTGGGGTGCGCTACGTACTGAGTGTAGGGTTGTGGGGTGCGCTACGTACTGAGTGTAGGGTTGTGGGGTGCGCTACGTACTGAGTGTAGGGTTGTGGGGTGCGCTATGTACTGAGTGTAGAGTTGTGGGGTGCGGTACGTACTGAGTGTAGGGTTGTGGGGTGCGCTATGTACTGAGTGTAGGGTTGTGGGGTGCGCTACGTACTGAGTGTAGGGATGTGGGGTGCGCTATGTACTGAGTGTAGGGTTGTGGGGTGCGGTACGTACTGAGTGTAGGGTTGTGGGGTCCGCTATGTACTGAGTGTAGGGTTGTGGGGTGCGCTACGTACTGAGTGTAGGGTTGTGGGGTGCGCTATGTACTGAGTGTAGGGTTGTGGGGTGCGCTACGTACTGAGTGTAGGGTTGTGGGGTGCGCTACGTACTGAGTGTAGGGTTGTGGGGTGCGCTACGTACTGAGTGTAGGGTTGTGGGGTGCGCTATGTACTGAGTGTAGGGTTGTGGGGTGCGCTACGTACTGAGTGTAGGGTTGTGGGGTGCGCTACGTACTGAGTGCAGGGTTGTGGGTGCGCTACGTACTGAGTGTAGGGTTGTGGGGTGCACTATGTACTGAGTGTGGGGTGCGCTACATACTGAGTGTAGGGTTGTGGGGTGCGCTACGTACTGAGTGTAGGGTTGTGGGGTGCGCTACGTACTGAGTGTAGGGTTGTGGGGTGCGCTACGTACTGAGTGTAGGGTTGTGGGGTGCGCTACGTACTGAGTGTAGGGTTGTGGGGTGCACTATGTACTGAGTGTGGGGTGCGCTACATACTGAGTGTAGGGTTGTGGGGTGCGCTACGTACTGAGTGTAGGGTTGTGGGGTGCGCTACGTACTGAGTGTAGGGTTGTGGGGTGCGCTACGTACTGAGTGTAGGGTTGTGGGGTGCGCTACGTACTGAGTGTAGGGTTGTGGGGTGCTCTATGTACTGAGTGTAGGGTTGTGGGGTGCGGTACGTACTGAGTGTAGGGTTGTGGGGTGCGCTATGTACTGAGTGTAGGGTTGTGGGGTGCGCTACGTACTGAGTGTAGGGTTGTGGGGTGCGCTATGTACTGAGTGTAGGGTTGTGGGGTGCGGTACGTACTGAGTGTAGGGTTGTGGGGTCCGCTATGTACTGAGTGTAGGGTTGTGGGGTGCGCTACGTACTGAGTGTAGGGTTGTGGGGTGCGCTATGTACTGAGTGTAGGGTTGTGGGGGTGCTACGTACTTAGTGTAGGGTTGTGGGGTGCGCTATGTACTGAGTGTAGGGTTGTGGGGTGCGCTACGTACTGAGTGCAGGGTTGTGGGGTGCGCTACGTACTTAGTGCAGGGTTGTGGGGTGCGCTATGTACTGAGTGCAGGGTTGTGGGGTGCGCTACGTACTGAGTGCAGGGTTGTGGGATGCGCTACGTACTGAGTGCAGGGTTGTGGGATGCGCTACGTACTGAGTGGAGGGTTGTGGGGTGCGGTACGTACTGAGTGTAGGGTTGTGGGGTGCGCTATGTACTGAGTGTAGGGTTGTGGGGTGCGCTACGTACTGAGTGTAGGGTTGTGGGGTGCGGTACGTACTGACTGTAGGGTTGTGGGGTGCGCTATGTACTGAGTGTAGGGTTGTGGGGTGCGCTACGTACTGAGTGTAGGGTTGTGGGGTGCGCTATGTACTGAGTGTAGGGTTGTGGGGGTGCTACGTACTGAGTGTAGGGTTGTGGGGTGCGCTACGTACTGAGTGCAGGGTTGTGGGGTGCGCTACGTACTTAGTGCAGGGTTGTGGGTGCGCTACGTACTGAGTGCAGGGTTGTGGGGTGCGCTACGTACTGAGTGCAGGGTTGTGGGATGCGCTACGTACTGAGTGCAGGGTTGTGGGATGCGCTACGTACTGAGTGTAGGGTTGTGGGGTGCGCTATGTACTGAGTGTAGGGTTGTGGGGTGCGCTACGTACTGAGTGTAGGGATGTGGGGTGCGCTACGTACTGAGTGTAGGGTTGTGGGGTGCGCTATGTACTGAGTGTAGGGTTGTGGGGGGTGCTACGTACTGAGTGTAGGGTTGTGGGGTGCGCTACGTACTGAGTGCAGGGTTGTGGGGTGCGCTACGTACTTAGTGCAGGGTTGTGGGTGCGCTACGTACTGAGTGCAGGGTTGTGGGGTGCGCTACGTACTGAGTGCAGGGTTGTGGGATGCGCTACGTACTGAGTGTAGAGTTGTGGGGTGCGGTACGTACTGAGTGTAGGGTTGTGGGGTGCGCTATGTACTGAGTGTAGGGTTGTGGGGTGCGCTACGTACTGAGTGTAGGGATGTGGGGTGCGCTATGTACTGAGTGTAGGGTTGTGGGGTGCGGTACGTACTGAGTGTAGGGTTGTGGGGTCCGCTAAGTACTGAGTGTAGGGTTGTGGGGTGCGCTACGTACTGAGTGTAGGGTTGTGGGGTGCGCTATGTACTGAGTGTAGGGTTGTGGGGTGCGCTACGTACTGAGTGTAGGGTTGTGGGGTGCGCTACGTACTGAGTGTAGGGTTGTGGGGTGCGCTACGTACTGAGTGTAGGGTTGTGGGGTGCGCTATGTACTGAGTGTAGGGTTGTGGGGTGCGCTACGTACTGAGTGTAGGGTTGTGGGGTGCGCTACGTACTGAGTGCAGGGTTGTGGGGTGCGCTACGTACTGAGTGTAGGGTTGTGGGGTGCACTATGTACTGAGTGTGGGGTGCGCTACATACTGAGTGTAGGGTTGTGGGGTGCGCTACGTACTGAGTGTAGGGTTGTGGGGTGCGCTACGTACTGAGTGTAGGGTTGTGGGGTGCGCTACGTACTGAGTGTAGGGTTGTGGGGTGCGCTACGTACTGAGTGTAGGGTTGTGGGGTGCACTATGTACTGAGTGTGGGGTGCGCTACATACTGAGTGTAGGGTTGTGGGGTGCGCTACGTACTGAGTGTAGGGTTGTGGGGTGCGCTACGTACTGAGTGTAGGGTTGTGGGGTGCGCTACGTACTGAGTGTAGGGTTGTGGGGTGCGCTACGTACTGAGTGTAGGGTTGTGGGGTGCACTATGTACTGAGTGTAGAGTTGTGGGGTGCGGTACGTACTGAGTGTAGGGTTGTGGGGTGCGCTATGTACTGAGTGTAGGGTTGTGGGGTGCGCTACGTACTGAGTGTAGGGTTGTGGGGTGCGCTATGTACTGAGTGTAGGGTTGTGGGGTGCGGTACGTACTGAGTGTAGGGTTGTGGGGTCCGCTATGTACTGAGTGTAGGGTTGTGGGGTGCGCTACGTACTGAGTGTAGGGTTGTGGGGTGCGCTAAGTACTGAGTGTAGGGTTGTGGGGGTGCTACGTACTTAGTGTAGGGTTGTGGGGTGCGCTATGTACTGAGTGTAGGGGTGTGGGGTGCGCTACGTACTGAGTGCAGGGTTGTGGGGTGCGCTACGTACTTAGTGCAGGGTTGTGGGGTGCGCTATGTACTGAGTGCAGGGTTGTGGGGTGCGCTACGTACTGAGTGCAGGGTTGTGGGATGCGCTACGTACTGAGTGCAGGGTTGTGGGATGCGCTACGTACTGAGTGCAGGGTTGTGGGGTGCGGTACGTACTGAGTGTAGGGTTGTGGGGTGCGCTATGTACTGAGTGTAGGGTTGTGGGGTGCGCTACGTACTGAGTGTAGGGTTGTGGGGTGCGGTACGTACTGACTGTAGGGTTGTGGGGTGCGCTATGTACTGAGTGTAGGGTTGTGGGGTGCGCTACGTACTGAGTGTAGGGTTGTGGGGTGCGCTATGTACTGAGTGTAGGGTTGTGGGGGGTGCTACGTACTGAGTGTAGGGTTGTGGGGTGCGCTACGTACTGAGTGCAGGGTTGTGGGGTGCGCTACGTACTTAGTGCAGGGTTGTGGGTGCGCTACGTACTGAGTGCAGGGTTGTGGGGTGCGCTACGTACTGAGTGCAGGGTTGTGGGATGCGCTACGTACTGAGTGCAGGGTTGTGGGATGCGCTACGTACTGAGTGCAGGGTTGTGGGGTGCGCTACGTACTGAGTGTAGAGTTGTGGGGTGCGCTATGTACTGAGTGTAGGGTTGTGGGATGCGCTACGTACTGAGTGCAGGGTTGTGGGGTGCGCTATGTACTGAGTGTGGGGTGGGGTGGGGGGAGAGGGGCATAGAGGAAGAAGGGAGGGGGGGAGAAGGAGAAGAAGGCACCTCCTGCCCGTCCGTCCTAATCTCCGGTCAGCCTGTCCAGATCGGTCCTGGGCTGGGAGGTCTTCAGCGCTCTTCTCCCTGCTCCGGGGGCCAGGCAATCGGTTCTGGCTGCCCTTGTGGCACTTCATCCCCGCTGCCTCCTGGAGCCCTCGGCCGGGTGCTGTCCCGCTCCCCGGACCTGCTGCCACTCTCAGTCGTCATGTTTACCCAGGGCAGCACCTGATTGGTCAGGCTGCCCCTGGGTTCACAGAGTGCCGGAGGGGGAGGTGGAGGCAGCAGCGCTGACATAGAGATCACCATGCAGGGAGATGTGAGCAGCGACGGCTGAAAAAAAGCTCTGCGCCAGTGCGCCCTTGCCAATAATCTCAATGGAGCCAAGTGGTGGAACTTGTTCCGGTGTTCTGACACGAACAGTCCGGCTATCACCAAGTGTCCGCTGTGTACTGCGCATGCGCAGTACGGAGCAGAAGGATTTTCGGAAAATCTCCGAAGATGAACGGCGCGTGCGCCGTGAGTCGATGTGTAAGTGGACATAGGGCTACACAAACTTAGAGGGCCCCTCGCGGGCTAGCTTCGCATGCGCAGTACACAGCGGACACTTTCTGATGGGGGACAGAAAATGACAGAACACCGGCATTTGGCTCTGCTCCAGGAAATTACATTGATTGGCCGGGACCCCGGGACATAGATCCATTTCCGGGAAGGTCCCGGCCAATCCGGGACAGTTGGGAGGTATGCTATTCACTTCACAAATGTGCGCCAAACACTTATTAGCATTGCCCTCACTAAAGATGGCTGCTGACATCAACCAGCATTCCAGCATCCAATCAGATGGCTTCTCCACATATGACACCTACAGAGGCCTCAGAGGAACAAAGTTCCCCACAGCCTCCCTTCCATTTGTAGAGTGGTCAGCAATGCAGCGCCACCTACAGAGGGGAGGATAAACTGCACCTGCCTACAAGGACTCCTAAAACTGCCCCTCTGATCACCCCAACTCCTTATACTGCCCCTCTGATCACCCCGACTCCTAATACTGCCCCTCTGATCACCCCGACTCCTAATACTGCCCCTCTGATCACCCCGACTCCTTATACTGCCCCTCTGATCACCCCGACTCCTTATACTGCCCCTCTGATCACCCCGACTCCTAATACTGCCCCTCTGATCACCCCGACTCCTTATACTGCCCCTCTGATCACCCCAACTCCTTATACTGCCCCTCTGATCACCCCGACTCCTTATACTGCCCCTCTGATCACCCCTGACTCCTTATACTGCCCCTCTGATCACCCCGACTCCTAATACTGCCCCTCTGATCACCCCGACTCCTTATACTGCCCCTCTGATCACCCCTGAATCCTAATAATGCCCCTCTGATCACTCCGACTCCTTATACTGCCCCTCTGATCACCCAGGCTACTTATACTGCCCCTCTGATCACCCCCGACTCCTTATACTGCCCCTCTGATCACCCGACTCCTTATACTGCCGCTCTGATCACCCCAACTCCTTATACTGCCCCTCTGATCACCCAGACTCCTTATACTGCCCCTCTGATCACCCCCGACTCCTTATACTGCCCCTCTGATCACCCCCGACTCCTAATAATGCCCCTCTGATCACCCAGACTCCTAATACTGCCGCTCTGATCACCCTGACTCCTAATACTGCCCCTCTGATCACCCCCGACTCCTAATAATGCCCCTCTGATCACCCCAACTCCTAATACTGCCCCTCTGATCACCCCAACTCCTTAAACTGCCCCTCTGATCACCCCTGACTCCTAATAATGCCCCTCTGATCACCCAGACTCCTTATACTGCCCCTCTGATCACCCCGACTCCTTATACTGCCCCTCTGATCACCCCCGACTCCTAATAATGCCCCTCTGATCACCCAGACTCCTTATACTGCCCCTCTGATCACCCCGACTCCTTATACTGCCCCTCTGATCACCCCGACTTCTAATAATGCCCCTCTGATCACCCTGACTCCTAATACTGCCCCTCTGATCACCCCCGACTCCTAATAATGCCCCTCTGATCACCCTGGCTCCTAATACTGCCCCTCTGATCACCCCAACTCCTAATACTGCCCCTCTGATCACCCCAACTCCTTAAACTGCCCCTCTGATCACCCCCACTCCTTATACTGCCCCTCTGATCACCCCAACTCCTTAAACTGCCCCTCTGATCACCCCAACTCCTTATATTGCCCCTCTGATCACCCGACTCCTAATACTGCCCCTCTGATCACCCGACTCCTAATTCTGCCCCTCTGATCACCCCGACTCCTAATACTGCCCCTCTGATCACCCCGACTCCTTATACTGCCCCTCTGATCACCCAGACTCCTAATACTGCCCCTCTGATCACCCAGACTCCTTATACTGCCCCTCTGATCACCCCAACTCCTTATACTGCCCCTCTGATCACCCAGACTCCTAATACTGCCCCTCTGATCACCCAGACTCCTAATACTGCCCCTCTGATCACCCGACTCCTAATTCTGCCCCTCTGATCACCCCGACTCCTTATACTGCCCCTCTGATCACCCCAACTCCTTATACTGCCCCTCTGATCACCCAGACTCCTAATACTGCCCCTCTGATCACCCAGACTCCTTATACTGCCCCTCTGATCACCCCAACTCCTTATACTGCCCCTCTGATCACCCAGACTCCTAATACTGCCCCTCTGATCACCCAGACTCCTAATACTGCTCCTCTGATCACCCCGACTCCTTATACTGCCCCTCTGATCACCCCGACTCCTTATACTGCCCCTCTGATCACCCTGACTCCTGATGTAGCACCCTGGTGTTTAGGCTGGTTGCTAGTAAATTTAGTTTGCTAGGCAGTAGTTCTTTGTTACCATCACACTTACCATTCTCTTACATGGCTTGAGCACTGTCCCCGGTGCACCGAGAAGAGCCGCAACACGCCATAGTTCCCTCAAGGCCCCTTATGGATGTGAAATAGAAAAAGGGGAACCTATAAAATCTGGACAAAAACTGCTACAATGTGAATATCTGGAGCAGAATCACCAACAAAGACAAACTTTCCTACGGGTATTTCTACTCAGCATAAACAGTGCAGGTCTGTACTTGTGCTAAGGCCACAAGTGGGACCGGTCTAAGGTCTGTACCTGTGCCAAGGCCATGAGTGGGACATGTCTAAGGTCTGTACCTGTGCCAAGGCCATGAGTGGGACATGTCTAAGGTCTGTACCTGTGCCAAGGCCATGAGTGGGACATGTCTAAGGTCTGTACCTGTGCCAAGGCCATAAGTGGGACATGTCTAAGGTCTGTACCTGTGCCAAGGCCACGAGTGGGACATGTCTAAGGTATGTACCTGTGCCAAGGCCACGAGTGGGACATGTCTAATGTCTGTACCTGTGCCAAGGCCATGAGCAGGACATTTATAAGGTCTGTACCTGCTTCCGGGCCATGAGTGGGACATTTCTAAGATCTGTACATGTGCCAAGGCCATGAGTGGGACATTTCTAAGGTCTGTACCTGTGCCAAGGCCACGAGTTGTACATGTCTAAGGTGTGTACCTGTGCCAAGGCCATAAGCAGGACATTTTTAAGGTCTGTACCTGCTTCAGGGCCATGAGTGGCACATGTCTAAAGTCTGTGCCAAGGCCATGAGTGGGACATGTCTAAGGTCTGTACATGTGCCAAGGCCATGAGTGGGACATGTCTAAGGTCTGTACCTGTGCCAAGGCCATTAGCAGGACATGTCTAAGGTCTGTACATGTGCCAAGGCCATGAGTGGGACATGTCTAAGGTCTGTACATGTGCCAAGGCCATGAGCAGGACATGTCTAAGGTCTGTACATGTGCCAAGGCCATGAGCAGGACATTTATAAGGTCTGTACCTGTGCCAAGGCTATGAGCAGGACATTTATAAGGTCTGTACTTGTGCCAAGGCTATGAGCAGGACATGTCTAAGGTCTGTACATGTGCCAAGGCCATGAGCAGGACATTTATAAGGTCTGTACCTGTGCCAAGGCTATGAGCAGGACATTTATAAGGTCTGTACTTGTGCCAAGGCTATGAGCAGGACATGTCTAAGGTCTGTACCTGCATCAGAGCTATGAGCAGGACATGTCTAAGGTCTTTACCTGTGCCAAGGCTATGAGCAGGACATTTATAAGGTCTGTACCTGTGCCAAGGCCATAAGCAGGACATTTCTACGGTTTATCTGGCCTGGGAACACCCTAATCACCCCATGCCCATTAGGATTAGCACTTTGTGTGCCAGTGGGAAGATAAGAAAGGACTCTCTCCTACCGGCTCTGCCATGAGAGAAGTACTTTACGCACTTCTCTTTCACTGTGTTGGCAGGGAGATCAATGTGCCGGGGCCATATATATGTAGACACACACACACACACGTGTTTTTAGAATTTAGGGTACACACCTTTGATGATGAAGGGGCTGAGTTGGCCATCAGTAGGACTAACTGAGCAGTTTGGTGGCACGCAGCCTGGTAATCATCCAGCAGGTGGCGGTAGAGCTCCACACAATTTAGGATGGATCAGATATTTGATCAGACTTCACTCATTTCTCATTCCGGAGATGTTTGTTTTCAGCCACTAAATCCATCAACAACTCTGACAGACCTAGAGACCGATCCGGTCCTTATCGACAAAACGAGGATCTCTCACCCTGAGTAAGGATCTGAGTGTCAGCTCTGCAGGAAAGTGACCTCATTGTGTCGTCACATAATCTACTCCTAATAATAGCTCCTAAAATCCCTTCAACCAATCCGGGGAGAGACGGGTTCTCTTCATCTCATAATACATGTCTCCTGTGTAATGGTGGCTGGATAAGGAAGGAGTCGGCATCCAGGCAGCCATCGGGGGATCTCTCAGTGTATGGGGACAGTCAGGATGGGAATGTTGGGTCGTCATCAGGGAATCTCCCGGTGTACGGTGACAGTCAGGACGGGAATGTATGTCGTCACCGAGGGAATCTCTCTGTGTATGGGGACAGTCAGGATGGGAATGCTGGGTCATCGTCTGGGAATCTCTCTATGTATGGGGACAGTGGGGACCGGAACCTGGGTCATCATAGGGGAATCTCTTGATGTATGGGGACAGAAAGGACGGGAATGTTGGGTCGTCATCAGGGAATCTCCCGGTGTACGGTGACAGTCAGGATGGGAATGTTGGGTCGTCATCAGGGAATCTCCCGTGTATGGGGACAGTCAGGATGGGAATGTTGGGTCGTCATCAGGGAATCTCCCGGTGTATGGGGACAGTCAGGATGGGAATGTTGGGTCGTCATCAGGGAATCTCCCGGTGTATGGTGACAGTCAGGAAGGAACGTTGGGTCGTCATCAGGGAATCTCTCAGTGTATGGGGGACAGTCAGGAAGGAACGTTAGGAAGTCATTGGGGAATCTCTCTGTGTATGGGGACAGTAAGGAGGGGAACGTTGGGACGTTTTCTGGGATTTTCTTGGTGTATGAGGGACAGTGGGGACGGGAACGTTGGGTCATCACAGAGGGAATCTCTCTGTGTATGGGGACAGTCAGGATGGGAAATCTGGGTCATCATCAGGGAATCTCTCTATGTATGGGGACAGTGGGGACTGGAACCTGGGTCATCATAGGGGATTCTCTTGATGTATGGGGACAGAAAGGACGGGAATGTTGGGTCGTCATCAGGGAATCTCCCGGTCTACGGTGACAGTCAGGATGGGAATGTTGGGTCGTCATCAGGGAATCTCCCGGTGTAAGGTGACAGTCAGGAAGGAACGTTGGGTCATCATCAGGGAATCTCTCAGTGTATGGGGACAGTAAGGAGGGGAACGTTAGGAAGTCATTGGGGAATCTCTCTGTGTATGGGGACAGTAAGGAGGGGAACGTTGGGACGTTTTCTGGGATTTTCTTGGTGTATGAGGGACAGTGGGGACGGGAACGTTGGGTCATCATCTGGGAATCTCTTGGTGTATGGGGACAGTAAGGACGGGAACGTTGGGTGGTCATCTGGGAATCTCTGGGTGTATGGTGACAGTAAGGATGGGAATGTTGGTTGTCACCGAGGGAATCTCTCTGTGTATGAGGACAGTCAGGATGGGAATGCTGGGTCATCGTCTGGGAATCTCTCTATGTATGGGGACAGTAAGGATGGGAAATCTGGGTCATCGTCTGGGAATCTCTCTATGTATAGGGACAGTGGGGACCGGAACCTGGGTCATCATAGGGGAATCTCTTGATGTATGGGGACAGAAAGGACGGGAATGTCGGGTCGTCATCAGGGAATCTCCCGGTGTACGGTGACAGTCAGGAAGGAATGTTGGGTCGTCATCAGGAATCTCTTTGTATATGGGGACTGTTAGGACAGGAACGTTTGGTCGTCGTCAGGGAATCTCTCCATGTATGGGGACTGTCAGGATGGGAATGTTAGGAAGTCATTGGGGAATCTCTCTGTGTATGGGGACAGTAAGGAGGGGAACGTTGGGACGTTTTCTGAGATTTTCTTGGTGTATGAGGGACAGTGGGGATGGGAACGTTGGGTCATCATCGGGGAATCTCTTGGTGTATGGGGACAGTAAGGACGGGAACGTTGGGTGGTCATCTGGGAATCTCTCTGTGTATGGGAACAGTCAGGACGGAAACGTTAGGGTCATCATCGGGGAATCTCTCGGTGTATGGGGAGTCTGGGGACTGTCAGGACATGAATGTTAGGGTCATTATCAGGGAATCTCTCAGTGTACAGTGACAGTCAGGACGGGAATGTTGGGTCGTCATCTGGGAATCTCTCTGTGTATGGGGACAGTAAGGACGGGAATGTTGGGACATCATCGGGGAATCTCTTGTGTATGGGGACAGTCAGGATAGGAACATTGGGTCGTCATCAGGGAATCTCTCGGTGTAGGGTGACAGTCTGGCAGGAACGTTGGGTCGTCATCAGGGAATCTCTTGTGTATGGGGACAGTCAGGACAAGAATCGCTACTGGAGGAATTACTACAGAAGGAATCCCAACCAACAGAATCACTACCAGAGGAATCCCTACTGGAGGAATCATTACTGGAGGAATGACTATTGGGGGAATCAATCGTGTAGGAATCCCTACTGGAGGAATCCAAACCAGATGAATCCTTAGGAGAATCACTACCAAGGGAATCATTACTGGAGGAATGACTATTGGGGGAATCAATCGTGTAGGAATCCCTACTGGAGGAATCCAAACCAGATGAATCCTTAGGAGAATCACTACCAAGGGAATCATTACTGGAGGAATCCCTACTAGAGGAATCCATACCAGAGGAATCACTACTGCAGGAATCCCTACTGACAGAATCACTACTGCAGGAATCCCTACCAGAGTAATCACTACTTGAGGAATCCCTACTAGAGGAATCACTACCGGAGGAATCCCTACCAGAGGAATCCCTACCGGAGGAATCCTTACTAAAATAATCCATACCAGAGGAATCACAACTGGAGGAATCCCTACTGAAGGACAGCCCATAGTAGACACCTCCGGGGTGTCAGGTGTCCCCTCTAAGATGGCGGCTATCTTCCCCGTATTATGGGGGGGGGGGGGGATCTGGTGGCGAACGACTCGGATTCTGCAGAGCGATTTCCCGTTTTACAGATAACATTTTCCACCACTTTTCCGGACGGCAGAACTTTTGTAATTTCTCCGGAAGTTTTATGACAAACCGCAGGAAAGATTCCGGCTTCCTCCGCTGCCGCAGTGCGAGGCGCGCGTGCGTTTTTTTTTTTTTTTCGCGGGGAGAAGAGCGGGGATGTCGGCAAATGAGGCGCTTTTGTCTGTCATAATAATCCTGACCTGTTTTTTTGCGGGAACACGGGGAGCGGCGCGGCGGATGATGGATGGGCGTGCGCGGACGCGCGGGCGTGCGGGCGTGCGTGCGTCCCACATTTTTTTTAATAGCACAATTGCTCCATTAATTCCTTCGGCCGTCTCCCCGTGTAATGTGGGGAACGGCGGTAATTCCTGGCAGATTAGGACAGATAGAGAGCGACAGCGGCGCGCGCTCAAGGTATTTGTCAGACATAATTCATTCAGGAGGCCATAATGCAGTCATCCATCATGTCGGACGCGGCGCGGCGCTCGGGGCCGGGCGCGGACTCTGCCCGCTTGATGTATTGGGTAACATATGCAAGCTATGAATTATCAACTGAAAGGAGTCAATTATCCACTCTAAAAATGAGTGCCTGGGCGCCCATCGCCCCGGGGCGCGTTTCGTATTTACCAAATGATTTCCCGGCCGGGAACGAGGAAAAGGGGGGGGGGGGGACTTCTTCTTCAGGAGGGCAGCAGCCCCTCCCCCCCTCCCTCCCGACTCGCTGAACATTTTGAACTTTTAATGCAATAATCCATTTTTATATGTGGGGAGGGTAAAAATGATGGCGCCTCCTCGCCGGTCCCTCTCCGCCCTTCAATCAGAGGCTGACAGAGGAGACTGGCCCGGGACGGGGGAATAGCGCCCCCCCCCCCCTCAGACGCGGGCAGATGGGGGGCGCCGCGCCGAGCGGTGACACTTAGGGAAATGAGGTCGTTAGAGGGAATTACGGGGAGTTTGATGGCGCAGTAATAGGTTTTAATGATGGAATTTAGCATGGACTCCCAGCGGGGACGCGTTTTGATGTGCGTTCCGACAGGCCACTTAATAACCTCCGCGCCACGACGCCACCGCGCCGACTAATAGAGGCGCTAAAAATACAATCCTTCCTTCCAACCTGGAAGATCCGCCGCAAAGTCACCCCGCCGGCCCTGACAAGAATGAGGCACGAGGGGCCGCAAACCTCAGGGGGGGGGGGGCCGCAACACTCCCCACCCCTCCCCCGTTATCATAGGATATCAGAGGATAAAAGGTTTACCTGAGAGAGAGATCTACCTGGAAAGGCTGAATCACTGAGGTATGAGGTACACAGAGCCTCATCGAGAAATCACTGAGGTATGAGGTACACAGAGCCTCATCGAGAGGTCCCTGAGGTATGAGGTACACAGAGCCTCACCAGGAGATCCCTGAGGTATGAGGTACACAGAGCCTCACCGGGAGATCACCGAGGTATGAGGTACACAGAGCCTCACCAGGAGATCCCTGAGGTATGAGGTACACAGAGCCTCACCAGGGAGATCACAGAGGTATGAGGTACACAGAGCCTCATCGAGAGATCCCTGAGGTATGAGGTACACAGAGCCTCATCAAGAGATCCCTGAGGTATGAGGAACACAGAGCCTCATCGAGGGGTCCCTGAGGTATGAGGTACACAGAGCCTCATCGAGAAATCACTGAGGTATGAGGTACACAGAGCCTCATCGAGAGGTCCCTGAGGTATGAGGTACACAGAGCCTCATCAAGAGATCCCTGAGGTATGAGGTACACAGAGCCTCATCGAGAGGTCCCTGAGGTATGAGGTACACAGAGCCTCATCGAGGGGTCCCTGAGGTATGAGGTACACAGAGCCTCATCGAGAAATCACTGAGGTATGAGGTACACAGAGCCTCATCGAGAGGTCCCTGAGGTATGAGGTACACAGAGCCTCACCAGGAGATCCCTGAGGTATGAGGTACACAGAGCCTCACCGGGAGATCACCGAGGTATGAGGTACACAGAGCCTCACCAGGAGATCCCTGAGGTATGAGGTACACAGAGCCTCACCAGGGAGATCACAGAGGTATGAGGTACACAGAGCCTCATCGAGAGATCCCTGAGGTATGAGGTACACAGAGCCTCATCAAGAGATCCCTGAGGTATGAGGAACACAGAGCCTCATCGAGGGGTCCCTGAGGTATGAGGTACACAGAGCCTCATCGAGAAATCACTGAGGTATGAGGTACACAGAGCCTCATCGAGAGGTCCCTGAGGTATGAGGTACACAGAGCCTCATCAAGAGATCCCTGAGGTATGAGGTACACAGAGCCTCATCGAGAGGTCCCTGAGGTATGAGGTACACAGAGCCTCATCGAGGGGTCCCTGAGGTATGAGGTACACAGAGCCTCATCGAGAAATCACCGAGGTATGAGGTACACAGAGCCTCATCGAGAAATCACTGAGGTATGAGGTACACAGAGCCTCACCGGGAGATCACCGAGGTATGAGGTACACAGAGCCTCACCAGGAGATCTCTGAGGTATGAGGTACACAGAGCCTCACCAGGAGATCTCTGAGGTATGAGGTACACAGAGCCTCACCAGGAGATCTCTGAGGTATGAGGTACACAGCGCCTCACCAGGGAGATAATCAAGGTATGAGGTACACAGAGCCTCACCAGGAGATCACTGAGGTATGAGGTACACAGAGCCTCACCAGGAGATCTCCGAGGTATGAGGTACACAGAGCCTCACCAGGAGATCTCCGAGGTATGAGGTACACAGCGCCTCACCTGGAGATGACCGAGGTATGAGGTACACAGCACCCCACCAGGGAGATAATCGAGGTATGAGGTACACAGTGCCCCACCAGGAGATCTCTGAGGTATGAGGTACACAGCGCCTCACCAGGGAGATAATCAAGGTATGAGGTACACAGGGCCCCACCAGGAGATCTCTGAGGTATGAGGTACACAGAGCCTCACCAGGAGATCTCCGAGGTATGAGGTACACAGTGTCTCCCTAGGAGATCACTGAGGTATGAGGTACATAGAGCCTCACCAGGAGATCTCTGAGGTATGAGGTACACAGAGCCTCACCAGGAGATCACCGAGGTATGAGGTACATAGAGCCTCACCAGGAGATCTCTGAGGTATGAGGTACACAGAGCCTCACCGGGAGATCACCGAGGTATGAGGTGCACAGAGCCCCACCAGGAGATCACCGAGGTATGAGGTACACAGAGCCTCACCAGGGCGATCTCCAAGGTATGAGGTACACAGCACCCCACCAGGGAGATAATCGAGGTATGAGGTACACAGGGCCCCACCAGGAGATCTCTGAGGTATGAGGTACACAGAGCCTCACTGGGAGATCACAGAGGTATGAGGTACACAGTGCCTCACCTGGAGATGACCGAGGTATGAGGTACACAGAGCCTCACCAGGAGATCACTGAGGTATGAGGTACACAGAGCCTCACCAGGGAGATCACCGAGGTATGAGGTACACAGAGCCTCACCAGGGAGATCACCGAGGTATGAGGTACACAGAGCCTCACCAGGGAGATCACCGAGGTATGAGGTACACAGAGCCTCACCAGGGAGATCACCGAGGTATGAGGTACACAGGGCTTCCCCAGGAGATCACTGAGGTATGAGGTACGTGGCGCCTCCCCAGGGGAACAGAAAGGTATGAGGTACAGAGTGCCTCCCTCCAGGAGATCTCTGAGGTATGAGGTACAGAGTGCCTCCCTCCAGGAGATCTCCGAGGTATGAGGTACACAGTGCCTCCCTAGGAGATCACTGAGGTATAAGGTACAGATTGCCTCTCTGGGAGATCACCGAGGTATGAGGTACACAGTGCCCCACCAGGAGATCACAGAGGTATGAGGTACACAGGGCTTCCCCAGGAGATCACTGAGGTATAAGGTAAAGATTGCCTGTCTGGGATATCTCTGAGGTATGAGGTACACAGCACCTCACCAGGAGATTTATTTTTTATACTAATGGCGGTGATCAGCGACTTATATTGCGCCGAGCAATCTGACACTAACTGACATCACCAGTGACACCAATACAGTGATCAGTGATAATTATGGATGCCCCCTCCCCCCCCCCAGGGGTTCGGCTTGCAGCAGAACTCCCCAACAGAGAAAACATTCGGACCCGAACCCCAATTGGCCATAAAAGGGGTATGGGGGTCCGGGTACTGCCCTGGGGGAGATGTGTCAATGCAAAAAAAAAAATGTTTAAACAATTGTTTTTTCAGGAGCAGTGATTATAATAATGCTTAAAGTGCAACAAAAAAAATGAAAAATTCCTTTAAATATCGTTTCTGGGGGGTCCCCCTAGTCTGTCTGTAAAGTGGAGCATCTGTAGCATGTATGGAACCTGCTGCAGCAATAATGACATTTAGAAAGAAACAAAATTACATTTAAAGAAAAATGTTAAAAATAACGGCGTGGGGTCCCCTCCCCCAGTCCACACCAGGCCCTTATCCAAGCATGGCCAGGAAAGGGGGGGGGGGACAAGCGAGCGCCCCCCCCCCCCCCCCCCTGAACCATACCAGGCCACATGCCCTCAACAAGCACTGTGTCCCCATGTTGATGTAAACAAGGGTCTCTTCCCCACAACCCTGGGCTGTGGCTGTGGGGGTCTGCGGACGGGGGGCTTATCTGAATCTGGAAGCCCCTTTAAGAAAGGGGCCCCCAGACCCCGCCCCTCCTAATGTAAATGAGTATCGGGTACATAGTAACAACACAATAACACAGAGGCAGTTTTTGACAATTCCTTTATTAACCTGCTGTCAAATGACGGCCAGGCGGCGCAGCTCTCGTGGTGGGAGGGCGTCATATGACGTCCTCCCCTTCTGTGCACTCCAGGGAGCGCGTGCGCGCTCTCGCCGTGTCACTGGGCACCCGCGATTGCCCGGTAACACAGCGGGACCGTGTGTGTAAACACACAGATCAACGGTCCTGTCAGAGGAGAGGAGCCGATTGGTGTGTTCTCTGTACAGAGGTCTCCTCCCCTTGTGAGTCCCCTCCCCCCACAGTAACAATCACTCCCAGGGAACATAATTAACCCCTCCCCGCCCCCTAGTGGTTAACCCCTTCACTGCCAGTGTCATTTACACAGGAATCAATGCATTTAAATAGCACTGATTGCTGTATAAATGACAATGGTGCCAAAAATGTGTCAAAAATGTCCGATATGTCCGCCATAATGTCGCAGTCACAATAAAAATCGCTGATCGCCGCCATTACTAGTAAAAAAAAAAAAAAATATTAATAAAAATGCTATAAAACTATCCCCTATTTTGTAAACGCTATAACTTCTGCGCAAACCAATCAATAATCGCTTATTGCGATTTTTTTTTACCAAAAATATGTAGAAGAATACGTATCGGCCCAAACTGAGGAAAAATAATGTTTTTTTATATACTTTTTGGGGATATTTAGTATAGCAAAAAGTAAAAAATATTGTTTTTTTTTTAAAATTTGTCGCTCTTCTTTTGTTTATTGCGCAAAAAATAAAAAACGCAGGGGCGATCAAATACCACCAAAAGTATCACAGGCTCCTCCCGTGTACAGAATTATCACAGGCTCCTCCCATGTACATAAGAATCACAGGCTCCTCCCATGTACATAAGTATCACAGGCTCCTCCCATTACTTATTACTTATGTACGTGGGAGGAGTCTGTGAATACTTATGTACATGGGAGGAGCCTGTGATATTTATGTACATGGGAGGAGTCTGTGATACTTATGTACATGGGAGGAGCCTGTGATACTTATGTACATGGAGGAGCCTGTGATACTTATGTACATGGGAGGAGCCTGTGATACTTATGTACATGGGAGGAGTCTGTGATACTTATGTACATGGGAGGAGCCTGTGATACTTATGTACATGGGAGGAGCCTGTGATACTTATGTACATGGGAGGAGCCCTTTGATACTTATGTACATGGGAGGAGCCTGTGATACTTATGTACATGGGAG
The DNA here is from genome assembly GCA_028564925.1 of Lithobates sylvaticus. Classification (NCBI taxonomy): domain Eukaryota; kingdom Metazoa; phylum Chordata; class Amphibia; order Anura; family Ranidae; genus Lithobates; species Lithobates sylvaticus. The sequence goes on from CM053032.1 coordinate 274,370,759, forward strand.
GAGCCTGTGATACTTCTGTACATGGGAGGAGCCTGTGATACTTATGTACATGGGAGGAGCCTGTGATACTTATGTACATGGGAGGAGCCTGTGATACTTCTGTACATGGGAGGAGCCTGTGATACTTCTGTACATGGGAGGAGTCTGTGATACTTCTGTACATGGGAGGAGCATGTGATACTTCTGTACATGGGAGGAGCCTGTGATACTTCTGTACATGGGAGGAGCCTGTGATACTTCTGTACATGGGAGGAGCCTGTGATACTTCTGTACATGGGAGGAGCCTGTGATACTTCTGTACATGGGAGGAGTCTGTGATACTTCTGTACATGGGAGGAGCATGTGATACTTCTGTACATGGGAGGAGCCTGTGATACTTCTGTACATGGGAGGAGCCTGTGATACTTCTGTACATGGGAGGAGCCTGTGATACTTCTGTACATGGGAGGAGTCTGTGATACTTCTGTACATGGGAGGAGCCTGTGATACTTATGTACATGGGAGGAGCCTGTGATACTTATGTACATGGGAGGAGCCTGTGATATTTATGTACATGGGAGGAGCCTGTGATACTTCTGTACATGGGAGGAGCCTGTGATACTTATGTACATGGGAGGAGCCTGTGATACTTATGTACATGGGAGGAGCCTGTGATACTTCTGTACATGGGAGGAGCCTGTGATACTTCTGTACATGGGAGGAGTCTGTGATACTTCTGTACATGGGAGGAGCATGTGATACTTCTGTACATGGGAGGAGCCTGTGATACTTCTGTACATGGGAGGAGCCTGTGATACTTCTGTACATGGGAGGAGCCTGTGATACTTCTGTACATGGGAGGAGTCTGTGATACTTCTGTACATGGGAGGAGCCTGTGATACTTATGTACATGGGAGGAGCCTGTGATACTTATGTACATGGGAGGAGCCTGTGATATTTATGTACATGGGAGGAGCCTGTGATACTTCTGTACATGGGAGGAGCCTGTGATACTTATGTACATGGGAGGAGCCTGTGATACTTATGTACATGGGAGGAGCCTGTGATACTTATGTACATGGGAGGAGCCTGTGATACTTATGTACATGGGAGGAGTCTGTGATACTTATGTACATGGGATTTCTTTCGTTTTTTTATTTTTAATAAATTTGCAAAGATTTCAAACAAACGTCTCTCACGTTGTCATTATGGGGGATTGTTTGTAGAATTTTGAGGAAAATAATGAAATGAATCCATTTTGGAATACAGCTGTAACCTAACAAAATGTGGAAAAAGTGAAGCTCTGCGAATACTTTCGGGGTTTGCACTGTAGGCCGTGTCACATTCAGGGTGACAATTAAATAGTACAAGGAGCTGCATGAATTAATGAAATGACAGATCTGGCGCTCAGATCAGCTCCATCCGGTGTGGTGCACACATAGGCCGTGGCGCCCTCACTTGGGTGAAGTGGTGAAGGAGCGGCATCCATCAGATGACAGATCAGTCCGGTGTGATGCACACATAGGCCGTGGCGCCCTCACTTGGGTGAAGTGGTGAAGGAGCGGCATCCATCAGATGACAGATCAGTCCGGTGTGATGCACACATAGGCCGTGGCGCCCTCACTTGGGTGTAGTGGTGAAGGAGCGGCATCCATCAGATGACAGATCAGTCCGGTGTGGTGCACACATAGGCCGTGGCGCCCTCACTTGGGTGTAGTGGTGAAGGAGCGGCATCCATCAGATGACAGATCAGTCCGGTGTGATGCACACATAGGCCGTGGCGCCCTCACTTGGGTGAAGTGGTGAAGGAGCGGCATCCATCAGATGACAGATCAGTCCGGTGTGATGCACACATAGGCCGTGGCGCCCTCACTTGGGTGTAGTGGTGAAGGAGCGGCATCCATCAGATGACAGATCAGTCCGGTGTGGTGCACACATAGGCCGTGGCGCCCTCACTTGGGTGAAGTGGTGAAGGAGCGGCATCCATCAGATGACAGATCAGTCCGGTGTGATGCACACATAGGCCGTGGCGCCCTCACTTGGGTGAAGTGGCGAAGGAGCGCCATCCATCAGATGACAGATCAGTCCGGTGTGATGCACACATAGGCCGTGGCGCCCTCACTTGGGTGAAGTGGTGAAGGAGCGGCATCCATCAGATGACAGATCAGTGCGGTGTGGTGCACACATAGGCCGTGGCGCCCTCACTTGGGTGAAGTGGTGAAGGAGCGGCATCCATCAGATGACAGATCAGTCCGGTGTGATGCACACATAGGCCGTGGCGCCCTCACTTGGGTGAAGTGGTGAAGGAGCGGCATCCATCAGATGACAGATCAGTCCGGTGTGATGCACACATAGGCCGTGGCGCCCTCACTTGGGTGTAGTGGTGAAGGAGCGGCATCCATCAGATGACAGATCAGTCCGGTGTGGTGCACACATAGGCCGTGGCGCCCTCACTTGGGTGAAGTGGTGAAGGAGCGGCATCCATCAGATGACAGATCAGTCCGGTGTGATGCACACATAGGCCGTGGCGCCCTCACTTGGGTGAAGTGGCGAAGGAGCGCCATCCATCAGATGACAGATCAGTCCGGTGTGATGCACACATAGGCCGTGGCGCCCTCACTTGGGTGAAGTGGTGAAGGAGCGGCATCCATCAGATGACAGATCAGTGCGGTGTGGTGCACACATAGGCCGTGGCGCCCTCACTTGGGTGAAGTGGTGAAGGAGCGGCATCCATCAGATGACAGATCAGTCCGGTGTGATGCACACATAGGCCGTGGCGCCCTCACTTGGGTGAAGTGGTGAAGGAGCGGCATCCATCAGATGACAGATCAGTCCGGTGTGATGCACACATAGGCCGTGGCGCCCTCACTTGGGTGAAGTGGTGAAGGAGCGGCATCCATCAGATGACAGATCAGTCCGGTGTGATGCACACATAGGCCGTGGCGCCCTCACTTGGGTGAAGTGGTGAAGGAGCGGCATCCATCAGATGACAGATTAGTCCGGTGTGATGCACACATTGGCCGTGGCGCCCTCACTTGGGTGAAGTGGTGAAGGAGCGGCATCCATCAGATGACAGATCAGTGCGGTGTGGTGCACACATAGGCCGTGGCGCCCTCACTTGGGTGAAGTGGTGAAGGAGCGGCATCCATCAGATGACAGATCAGTCCGGTGTGGTGCACACATAGGCCGTGGCGCCCTCACTTGGGTGAAGTGGCGAAGGAGCGGCATCCATCAGATGACAGATCAGTGCGGTGTGATGCACACATAGGCCGTGGCGCCCTCACTTGGGTGAAGTGGCGAAGGAGCGGCATCCATCAGATGACAGATCAGTGCGGTGGGATGCACACATAGGCCGTGGCGCCCTCACTTGGGTGAAGTGGTGAAGGAGCGGCATCCATCAGATGACAGATCAGTGCGGTGTGGTGCACACATAGGCCGTGGCGCCCTCACTTGGGTGAGGGTGAAGGAGCGGCATCCATCAGATGACAGATCAGTCTGGTGTGATGCACACATAGGCCGTGGCGCCCTCACTTGGGTGAAGTGGTGAAGGAGCGCCATCCATCAGATGACAGATCAGTCCGGTGTGATGCACACATAGGCCGTGGCGCCCTCACTTGGGTGAAGTGGTGAAGGAGCGGCATCCATCAGATGACAGATCAGTCCGGTGTGGTGGACACATAGGCCGTGGCGCCCTCACTTGGGTGAAGTGGTGAAGGAGCGGCATCCATCAGATGACAGATCAGTCCGGTGTGGTGCACACATAGGCCGTGGCGCCCTCACTTGGGTGAAGTGGTGAAGGAGCGGCATCCATCAGATGACAGATCAGTCCGGTGTGATGCACACATAGGCCGTGGCGCCCTCACTTGGGTGAAGTGGTGAAGGAGCGGCATCCATCAGATGACAGATCAGTCCGGTGTGATGCACACATAGGCCGTGGCGCCCTCACTTGGGTGAAGTGGTGAAGGAGCGGCATCCATCAGATGACAGATCAGTGCGGTGTGATGCACACATAGGCCGTGGCGCCCTCACTTGGGTGAAGTGGTGAAGGAGCGGCATCCATCAGATGACAGGTCAGCCCGGTGTGGTGCACACATAGGCCGTGGCGCCCTCACTTGGGTGAAGTGGCGAAGGAGCGGCATCCATCAGATGACAGATCAGTCCGGTGTGATGCACACATAGGCCGTGGCGCCCTCACTTGGGTGAAGTGGTGAAGGAGCGGCATCCATCAGATGACAGATCAGTGCGGTGTGGTGCACACATAGGCCGTGGCGCCCTCACTTGGGTGAAGTGGTGAAGGAGCGGCATCCATCAGATGACAGATCAGTCCGGTGTGACGCACACATAGGCCGTGGCGCCCTCACTTGGGTGAAGTGGTGAAGGAGCGGCATCCATCAGATGACAGATCAGTCCGTTGTGATGCACACATAGGCCGTGGCGCCCTCACTTGGGTGAAGTGGTGAAGGAGCGGCATCCATCAGATGACAGATCAGTCCGGTGTGATGCACACATAGGCCGTGGCGCCCTCACTTGGGTGAAGTGGTGAAGGAGCGGCATCCATCAGATGACAGATCAGTCCGGTGTGATGCACACATAGGCCGTGGCGCCCTCACTTGGGTGAAGTGGTGAAGGAGCGGCATCCATCAGATGACAGATCAGTCCGTTGTGACGCACACATAGGCCGTGGCGCCCTCACTTGGGTGAAGTGGTGAAGGAGCGGCATCCATCAGATGACAGATCAGTCCGTTGTGATGCACACATAGGCCGTGGCGCCCTCACTTGGGTGAAGTGGTGAAGGAGCGGCATCCATCAGATGACAGATCAGTCCGGTGTGATGCACACATAGGCCGTGGCGCCCTCACTTGGGTGAAGTGGTGAAGGAGCGGCATCCATCAGATGACAGATCAGTCCGGTGTGATGCACACATAGGCCGTGGCGCCCTCACTTGGGTGAAGTGGTGAAGGAGCGGCATCCATCAGATGACAGATCAGTCCGGTGTGAGGCACACATAGGCCGTGGCGCCCTCACTTGGGTGAAGTGGTGAAGGAGCGGCATCCATCAGATGACAGATCAGTGAGGTGTGGTGCACACATAGGCCGTGGCGCCCTCACTTGGGTGAAGTGGTGAAGGAGCGGCATCCATCAGATGACAGATCAGTCCGGTGTGATGCACACATAGGCCGTGGCGCCCTCACTTGGGTGAAGTGGTGAAGGAGCGGCATTCATCAGATGACAGATCAGTCCGGTGACGAGGTTCAGAGCGGCTTAGCGCTGTGACTGCGGAGGAAGCTGCGACTTAATTCGTAAATCCCTGATGAACTTCCAGAAGGAGTCGGAAGAGGCAGGCGGGAAAATTCTTCTGATTTATAGAGAGAACTTTCCATTATTTAGGGAGCCGTCCGGCCGCCATAACTTTAAGTATGAATCAAGTGAGCTGACTGGGAGATTTGTCACGGCGGCGCTTCGGATCAATGGTAATTACCTCCATGACACGGGTTCTCTTATCACGCTACAGATCTCGCTGGCGCTAACACAAACTGCGGGCCGATCGATACGGGCAGAATTATGGCTCTCGGATGGACTGTGAGCACATTACAGGCCGCGCTCGGGACGGCGGAGCGCCTTCTTCCCCCGCAGCTACATCCAGCCGCCATTGTTCAGCGCCCGACACAACAACATCCATCATTTTAAGGAGCTCTCAGCAGAGCCGCATCTCACTCACACAGCGCAGAAATGTTCAGATTTCCCCCGGAAAAAAATCAACCTCTCGCCCTGAAAACTCAGCGATGGGTGGAGGGCGACGGATACCGGCACAGAGCGAACTCAGAGACGGGTGGAGGATGCCGGATACCGGCACAGAGCAAACTCAGCGATGGGTGGAGGACGGTGGATACCGGCACAGAGCAAACTCAGCGATGGGTGGAGGACGGTGGATACCGGCACAGAGCAAACTCATCGATGAATGAATGAATGAATGAATGACTTGTATAGCGCAACCTATGCGAACTGAATCGCCTCTGGGCGCTTTTTGCCACTGGTGTCCATCTGTGGTATAGTGCGGTCCTTGCCCTGTGGGCTCCCGACACGCTTACAAACACATACAACATACACATATTTGGCCAATTTTATCGACAGGATCGAATTAACCTACCAGCATGTCTTTGGAGTGTGGGAGGAAACCGGAGTACCCGGAGGAAACCCACGCAGGCACAGGGAGAACATGCAAACTCCGGGCAGAAGGTGTCGTGGTCGGGATTTGAACCAGCGACCCTATTACTGCTAGGTGAAAGTGCTAACCACTACACCACTGTGCTGCTCGATGGGTGGAGGGCGCCGGATACCGGCACAGAGCAAACTCAGTGAGGGGTGGAGGAGGCCGGACACCGGCACAGAGCACAATCAGCGATGGGTGGAGGACGCCGGATACCGGCACACAGCAAACTCAGGGATGGGTGGAGGACACAGATTACCGGCACCGAGCAAACTTATCGATGGGTGGAGGGCGGCGGATACCGGCACAGAGCAAACTCAGTGAGGGGTGGAGGACGACGGATACCGGCACAGAGCAAACTCAGCGATGGGTGGAGGATGGCGGATACCGGCACAGGAGTACATGGCAGGCCTGGACTTGCAGTCTGATTAGATTGGATGCTGACACCTCCTGGTACAATGGTGTGGTGCACATTCCTCTATACAGTGGAGCCTCGGTTTACGAGTAAGTGCCCCCCACCTCTGGCCACATGGGGTATTGCATGTGATAGAAGTCAATGCGGAACAAATTATCTTCATTTCCATTGACTTCTATGGGGAAACTCGCTTTGATATGCTTTGGATTACAAGCATTCTCCTGGAACGTATTAGGGATTTGGGGTTCCCCTTGTTCCGGCCATGGAAGGTTCTAGAATTAGTCATTGATGGAGAGATTTGGGGTTTCCGTTGTTCCGGCCATGGAAGGTTCTAGAATAAGTCATTGATGGAGAGATTTGGGGTTTCCGTTGTTCTGGCCATGGAAGGTTCTGGAATAAGTCATTGATGGAGAGATTTGGGGTTTCCATTGTTCTGGCCATGGAAGGTTCTGGAATAAGTCATTGATGGAGAGATTTGGGGTTTCCCTTGTTCTGGCCATGGAAGGTTCTAGAATAAGTCATTGATGGAGAGATTTGGGGTTTCCCTTGTTCTGGCCATGGAAGGTTCTGGAATAAGTCATTGATGGAGAGATTTGGGGTTTCCATTGTTCCGGCCATGGAAGGTTCTGGAATAAGTAATTGATGGAGAGATTTGGGGTTTCCGTTGTTCTGGCCATGGAAGGTTCTAGAATAAGTCATTGATGGAGAGATTTGGGGTTTCCGTTGTTCTGGTCATGGAAGGTTCTGGAGTAAGTCATTGATGGAGAAATTTGGGGTTTCCGTTGTTCTGGCCATGGAAGATTCTGGAATAAGTCATTGATGGAGAGATTTGGGGTTTCCCTTGTTCTGGCCATGGAAGGTTCTAGAATAAGTCATTGATGGAGAGATTTGGGGTTTCCATTGTTCTGGCCATGGAAGGTTCTGGAATAAGTCATTGATGGAGAGATTTGGGGTTTCCGTTGTTCCGGCCATGGAAGTTTCTATAATAAGTCATTGATGGAGAGATTTGGGGTTCCCGTTGTTCTGGCCATGGAAGGTTCTGGAATAAGTCATTGATGGAGAGATTTGGGGTTTCCATTGTTCTGGCCATGGAAGGTTCTGGAATAAGTCATTGATGGAGAGATTTGGGGTTCCCCTTGTTCCGGTCATGGAAGGTTTTGGAATAAGTCATTGATGGAGAGATTTGGGGTTTCCGTTGTTCCGGCCATGGAAGGTTCTGGAATAAGTCATTGATGGAGAGATTTGGGGTTTCTGTTGTTCCGGCCATGGAAGGTTCTAGAATAAGTCATTGATGGAGGGATTTGGGGTTTCCGTTGTTCCGGCCATGGAAGGTTCTGGAATAAGTCATTGATGGAGAGATTTGGGGTTTCTGTTGTTCCGGCCATGGAAGGTTCTAGAATAAGTCATTGATGGAGGGATTTGGGGTTTCCGTTGTTCCGGCCATGGAAGGTTCTGGAATAAGTCATTGATGGAGAGATTTGGGGTTTCTGTTGTTCCGGCCATGGAAGGTTCTAGAATAAGTCATTGATGGAGGGATTTGGGGTTTCCGTTGTTCCGGCCATGGAAGGTTCTGGAATAAGTCATTAATAGAAGGATTTCTCCTTCTGGCCATCGACTTGCATTTGTGCAATTACCGTTTTCTAATTAGCAGCTTTTATCCAACCAAACCCGGCGTCTATGGCGGATAAAATCTCATTAATGCGGCATATTACCGTCCAGCCGGGTTAATCCATACGAGGTGACGGCTCATTTTTCTTCCGGATTATTAAGAAGTCTTTAGAAAGGCCGCATCGCTCTCAGGCAGGTTTATATTTAGAAGGACGATCCTTCCGGGGCCGAGCGGAAAATCCACCCAGATATTTATGGCTGTGATAGCGCCAACATAGACAGGGGTGTTCTAGAATCTTCTTCCCCAGGTGAAGGCTGCCAATGAATGGATGGTGACAGGTCCTCTTCAGAGTCCCATCAATACCCGGAGCCAGGAGATCGGTATTCTCCATCCTCACTCCGGGACGCAGTGACGCCACTTTACTGTTCCCCCCGCTCTGTCTATGGAGAGTCTGACCTCAGCAGCCATCAGGCCAGTCTCAGGTTCTGACCACTAGAGGGAGCATTTCCAGCTCTGCCTATGAAACAATCAAAATATGGAACAGCAAAGTGTGAGAATGTCCGGGTCACTTGTAGAAGGAATTCCAGAAAAGTATTATATGGAAGACTCTCTGAAGACTCCGCCCAATTTCCCTGCAAGTTTCCTGGATGGGAAATCTTCCAATTGATAGAATTGATCTTTTTATCTGATAATTTTCCAGCGAATCCGATACCAGCCGCGTTCTGATCCCACCCCCTTCTAATTCTTTTATTGGCCAGAGAGATCACCTATTACAATACTTATCCCAGAATGGCCCCAGATTTCAGGGGCCCGAGACGCTGAGAAGGAGAACTTACCAGAGGTGCCAGACCTACCTCTATACCTACCTACCTCTATGCAGACTGCAGACCTACCTCTATACCTACCTACCTCTATACCTACCTACCTCTATGCAGACCTACCTCTATACCTACCTACCTCTATGCAGACTGCAGACCTACCTCTATACCTACCTACCTCTATGCAGACTGCAGACCTACATCTATACCTACCTACCTCTATGCAGACCTACCTCTTTACCTACCTACCTCTATGCAGACTGCAGACCTACCTCTATACCTACCTACCTCTATGCAGACCTACCTCTATACCTACCTACCTCTATGCAGACTGCAGACCTACCTCTATACCTACCTACCTCTATGCAGACCTACCTCTATACCTACCTACCTCTATACCAACCTACCTCTATGCAGACCTACCTCTATACCTACCTACCTCTATGCAGACCTACCTCTATACCTACCTACCTCTATGCAGACCTACCTCTATACCAACCTACCTGTACATAGACCTACCTCTATAACTACCTACCTACCTCTATTACTATCTACCTGCCTCAATACAGACCTACCTCTATACCAACCTTCCTCTATACCTACCTACCTCTATTCTAACCTTCCTATACACAGACCTACCTCTATACCTGTCTACCTACCTACCTCTATAACTACCTACCTCTATACAGACCTACCTTGTTCCCTACCTCCCTCTTTACCTACCGTCCTCTATACAGACCTATCTTTATACAGATCAATCTCTTTACATGTAGGCTGGGGGAAAGAGTTAATTTGTGTGCTGTGGTTCCCAGGCTTTTTGTTCCAGCCTACCAACCTACCTCTGTACCTCTATATAGATCTACCTACCTCCTATAAGACTTACATCTATATAGACCTACCTCTCTACCTACCTACCTCTATACAGACCCAACTCTATAGCTGCCTCTATATAGCCCTACCTCTATATTAACCTACCTCTATAGCAGCTTCTATACAGACCTACCGCTATACCTACCTACCTCTCAAGCTATCTTTATATAGACCTACCTCTATACCTACCTCTATATATATATACCTACCTCGATACCCACCTACCTATATACAGACCTACCTACCTCTATATAGACCTACCTCTGAATGAATGAATAAATGAATGACTTGTATAGCGCAACCTATGCGAACTGAATCGCCTCAGGGCGCTTTTTGCCACTGGTGTCCATCTGTGGTATAGTGCGGTCCTTTCCCTGTGGGGTCCTGACACGCTTACAAACACATACAACATACACATATTTGGCCAATTTTATCGACAGGATCTAATTAACCTACCAGCATGTCTTTGGAGTGTGGGAGGAAACCGGAGTACCCGGAGGAAACCCACGCAGGCACAGGGAGAACATGCAAACTCCAGGCAGAAGGTGTCGTGGACTACCTCTATACCAACCTACCTCTATAACTACCAACCTCTATAGCTACCTCTCTGCAGACCTACCTCTATAGCTACCTACCACTATACCTACCTCTATACAGACCAATCTCTAAAACTACCTCTGTACAGACCTACCTCTATAGCTACCTCTAGAACTACTTTTATGCAGACCTACTTCTATAGCTACCTACCTCTCTACAGTGCTCAGAGCCCCAGACTGCAGGAAGTGGCAGCTCTCAGTTTGCTTTCCCGGCTGTCTCTCCATTCGATGTGCGGACAGCAGGCGTCAGGTTTCAGTTTGCTGCAGTCACATCAGGGGATGGGTTCTGATTGATTGCTATGGGGGACTGCACTTACCATTTTCATGCGGCAGACAGTAACGCCTTTCATCCCGCATGCTGGAAAATCTCTACGGTGAACCCAACAACCTGAACCCGTCACTCTGAGAGTCCATCATCACAGATCCATAGTAAAACTGACTACACCTCACTGCGGTCACTGCAGTCACTGCGGTCACTATGGTCACTGTGGTCACTGCGGTCACTATGGTCACTGCGGTCACTATGGTCACTGCTGTCACTATGGTCACTGTGGTCACTATGGTTACTATGGTCACTATGGTCACTGCGGTCACTATGGTCACTGCGGTCACTATGGTCACTATGGTCACTGCGGTCACTATGGTCTCTGTGGTCACTGCATTCACTACTGTCACTGCTTTTACTATGGTCACTGCAGTAATTTTCTCCACTGCGGTCACTGTCATCATTAATGAATGTTGATTTGACCCCCCCCCCCCCAACCATTAGAGAATGGAAAGAATGTTAATAAAATGCTAATTTCTTCCAGTGTCTGGCCAGCTTTGGTCAGGTCCATCCCATTCAACCAATGGAGGAAAACAAACCAGATAAATAAATATACAGGATCCAGAGGAAGCCCCCCCCCCCCCTATGAAGGATGGTCCAGTCTGCCCCAGCGGGGGTAATTCCTTCTACATCTCCAGTGTTATCTCCTATTCTTGGTTCATCATGGTTAGAGATTGTCCTGGCACAATGGAGCGCCCGTCCAGCCTTCGACCTCCATTGCAGCACAGATAACATTCGACTCTTCATTCCGAGATCCTGATTCCCGGGATTCTCCATATTTCCCATTAGTAGTCATGATTTCATCCAGTGATGAGATGCGGAATATATTCGATGTATATTATTATCATATGCAGCGAGATCTGCGGTCACCGGGGACCCAGGAACACCATTCATATTAGAATCGGGGAAATGGAGGCGAGATGAGTAGCTGGGAGCTAAACGGCTCCAGGATTGTTGGTAGACAGCCAGTGACACCGACCTGTCCACCTCACCTCCTACCGAACGCTTCTATGTACCGAGATAGTCAGGTGTTCATCAAGCTGAACCCAAAAGAACAAAAAAAAAAAAAACCTGATTCTATAATAGAAAATATAGAATGTGACTTCAAATGAAATGTACAACGAATGACCCCCCACAGAGCATTGTCCTAACCAATTCTCTCCCAACCGCTAATTCACCTACTGGGCCACTCCAAGAAGAGCCAATGAACTGGCATCATAGTGCCCACTGCGCCCGTCTGTCCCTGGCACTGAGCTGGACTCTAATTGCAGAAGAACAGGTTTCCACACATTCATTAAATACCCCAATCTGCTTATCGCCACTAGAAGGCAACACCTCCCACTATCAATCCACATGTGGACATTGGTTAGGATCCACCCTTAGCTGACCCTTGCAGTGTCCCGGTACCAGGCAGCAGTTCAGGAGAGACTCCAACCTCCAGATTCACCCACACTGCACTCAGCACAGACAACAGATCCAATCAGAGTCTGCACCGGACATTATAGGATGATGTCTGAACATGTGACCATGATCCAAGGGCAGATCACTACATAATTCATGTCTGTAGTGGGATGGGGTAAATGTTGGTCTATGTCTGCAGAGGGATGGGGTGAATGTTGGTCCATGTCTGAAGTGGGGTGGAGTGAAGGTTGGTCCATGTCTGCAGTGGGATGGGGTGAAGGTTGGTCCGTTTCTGCAGTGGGGTGGAGTGAAGGTTGGTCCATGTCTGAAGTGGGATGAGGTGAAGGTTGGTCCATGTCTGCAGTGGGATGGGGTGAAGGTTGGTTCATGTCTGTTGAAGGATGGGGATGAAGGTTGGTCCGTGTTTGCAGAGGGATGGGATGAAGGTTGGTCCGTGTTTGCAGAGGGATGGGATGAAGGTTGGTCCATGTCTGTAGAGGGATGGTGTGAAGGTTGGACCATGTCTGGAGTGGGATGGGGTGAAGGTTGGTCCCTGTCTGTAGAGGGATGGGGCGAAGGTTGGACCATATCTGCAGAGGGATTGGGTGAAGGTTGGACCATGTCTGCAGTGGGATGGGGTGAAGGTTGGACCATGTCTGTAGAGGGATGGGGTGAAGGTTGCTCCATGTCTGTACAGGGATGGGGTGAAGGTTGGACCATGTCTGTAGAGGGATGGGGTGAAGGTTGCTCCATGTCTGTACAGGGATGGGGTGAAGGTTGCTCCATGTCTGGAGTGGGATGGGGATGAAGGTTGCTCCATGTCTGTAGAGGGATGGGGTGAAGGTTGCTCCATGTCTGTAGAGGGATGGGGTGAAGGTTGGACCATGTCTGGAGTGGGATGGGGATGAAGGTTGGTCCGTGTTTGCAGAGGGATGGGGATGAAGGTTGGTCCGTGTCTGCAGAAGGATGGGGTGAAGGTTGGTCCATGTCTCTAGAGGGATGGGGTGAAGGTTGGACCATGTCTGTAGAGGGATGGGGTGAAGGTTGGTCCATGTCTGTAGAGGGATGGGATGAAGGTTGGACTATGTCTGCAGAAGGATGGGGTGAAGGTTGGACCATGTCTGGAGTGGGAAGGGGTGAAGGTTGTACCATGTCTGTAGAGGGATGGGGTGAAGTTTGGACCGTGTCTGCAGTGGGAAGGGGTGAAGGTTGTACCATGTCTGTAGAGGGATGGGGTGAAGGTTGGTCCATGTCTGCAGAAGGATGGGGTGAAGGTAGGTCCATGTCTGTAAAGGGATGGGGTGAAGTTTGGACCATGTCTGGAGTGGGATGGGGTGAAGGTTGGTCCATGTCCGTAGATAGATGGGGTGAAGTTTGGACCATGTCTGGAGTGGGATGGGGTGAAGGTTGGACCATGTATGGAGTGGGATGGGGCGAAGGTTGGTCCATGTCTGTAGAGGGGTGGGGCGAAGGTTGGTGCGTGTCTGCAGAGGGATGGGGTGAAGGTTGGTCCATGTCTGTAGAGGGATGGGGTGAAGGTTGGTCCCTGTCTGTAGAGGGGTGGGATGAAGGTTGGTCCATGTCTGTAGATAGATGGGGTGAAGTTTGGACCATGTCTGGAGAGGGATGGGGTGAAGGTTGGTCCCTGTCTGTAGAGGGATGGGGTGAAGGTTGGTCAGTGTCTGCAGAGGGATGGGGTGAAGGTTGGAACATGTCTGTAGAGGGATGGGGCGAAGGTTGGTCCCTGTCTGTAGAGGGATGGGGCGAAGGTTGGTCCCTGTCTGTAGAGGGATGGGGTGAAGGTTGGTCCCTGTCTGTAGAGGGATGGGGTGAAGGTTGGTCCATGTCTGTAGAGGGATGGGGTGAAGGTTGGACCATGTCTGGAGTGGGACGGGGTGAAGGTTGGACCATGTCTGTAGAGGGATGGGGCGAAGGTTGGTCCGTGTCTGCAGAGGGATGGGGTGAAGATTGGTCCCTGTCTGTAGAGGGATAGGGGGGAAGGTTGGACCATGTCCGGAGTGCGATGGGTTGAAGTTTGGACCATGTCTGTAGAGGGTTTGGGTGAAGGTTGGACCATGTCTGGAGTGGGATGGGGTGAAGGTTGGTCCCTGTCTGTCTTGAGGAGAGCAGACTGAGTTCCCATCAAAGCCAAGGAAAAGGCCACGCTGTGATCTCATGCTTAGTGTGGTCAGTTTTAATAGGAAGGCAGAGGGACTGGCAGGATCACCAGGGACTTCACATAAAGGAAGCAATACAAAGAGAACAGGAGACTTTAGTACATGGGGCTGCGGCCACATATCAGGAACAGAGAATGTTGGGGAACATATTCTTTAAACTGATTGGGTTGTACAAGGTGAGGGCTTACAATCACTTTCTATATTCTGCTCTGTAGTAAGGCCTCTGATGAAACAATATGGAAGAATTGCTGTAAAGGGGCCTCATTCTATAGATCCACATTCACCAAATCCCGACTTCACCCTCCTACGGATACAAGTTAAGGTGATAATTCCGGCAAGGACTTTCTTTCTATCCTTCATCATCATAGTGGAGTTGGAAAGTTGGGGCCAATCATGTCATGGATTTTGGATCAGAAATCCCCTCCCCTCATCTGGAAAACGGCTGATAGGTGGCAAAGACAAGAACATTCTACGTGTGAGCCGATTGGGTAGATGAATTTCTGATATCGGGACAACATGGAAGAGCCACAAGGTCATATTCTAAAGCTGCAGATAAAAATAATGAAGGTCTCCTAGGTTTATAGTTCATCTTGTTTTAATTAACATTAACCATGAAAAGAAAAGATGTCAGGATGATCAGACTAGATGCCCCATGGAGTGGGATGAGCCTGAACTCCATAGAAATGATAGAGGTATTCTGGATCTGTTCTTCCCTCTGCCTTCCATGATTCAGCCTTCCATGGTCCAGCCTTCCATGGTTCTGCCATTGTTCTGCCTTCCATGATTCAGCCCTCCATGGTTTTGCCGTCCATGGTTCAGCCTTCCATGGTTCTGCCATTGTTCTGCCTTCCATGGTTCAGCCTTCCATTGTTCTGCCTTCCATGGTTCAGCCATCCATGGTTCTGCCATTGTTCTGCCTTCCATGATTCAGCCCTCCATGGTTCTGCCATCCATGGTTCAGCCCTCCATGGTTCTGCCATCCATGGTTCAGCCCTCCATGGTTCTGCCATCCATGGTTCAGCCCTCCATGGTTCAGCCCTCCATGGTTCTGCCATTCATGGTTCAGCCTTCCATTGTTCTGCCATCCATGGTTCAGCCCTCCATGGTTCAGCCCTCCATGGTTCTGCCATCCATGGTTCAGCCCTCCATAGTACTGCCATCCATGGTTCTGCCATCCATGGTTCAGCCCTCCATGGTTCTGCCATCCATGGTTCTGCCATCCATGGTTCAGCCCTCCATGGTTCTGCCATCCATGGTTCAGCCTTCCATTGTTCTGCCATTGTTCTGCCATCCATGGTTCAGCCTTCCATTGTTCTGCCATTGTTCTGCCATCCATGGTTCAGCCTTCCTTTGTTCTGCCATTGTTCTGCCTTCCATTGTTCGGCCTTCCATTGTTCGGCCTTCCATGGTTCGGCCTTCCATGGTTCTGCCATTAGGCCAATAACATTCTCTGTATAATATCACTGCTTGGTCAGTTCAGGCGACATATGAGGCCCATACATACAGTGGTATATCTCAGTGGGTTGGGGTACTGGAATTGAAGGACACAGTTGTGGAGGACATAGTGGACACCTGTGCAGGCCAGTCAAGTTCCTCCACTCCAAACTCACTCATCCAAGTCTTCTTGGACCTTGCTTTGTGCACTGGTCCAAATTATTTGGTGGAGGGGGGATTATGGTGTGGGGGGAGGGGGGATTATGGTGGGGGTTGTTTTTCAGGGGTTGGACTTGGCCCCTTAGTTCCAATGAAGGGAACTCTTAAGGCGTCAGCACACCAAGACATTTTGGATAATTTCATCCTCCAAACTTTTTGGGAACAGTTTGGGGACGGCCCCTTCCTGTTCCAACATGACTGCGCACCAGTGCACAAACCAAGGTCCATAAAGATATGGATGAGCGAGTTTGGGGGGGAGGAACTTGACTGGCCTGCACAGAGTCCTGACCTCAACCCGATAGAACAAATGCTCTTCTGGAAGAATGGTCAAACATTCCCATAGACACCCTCCTAAACCTCGTGGACGGCCTTCCCAGAAGAGTTGAAGCTGTTATAGCTGCAAAGGGTGGGCCAACTCAATATTGAACCCTACGGAGTAATACTGGGGTGTCATTAAAGTTCATGTGCGTGTAAAGGCCGGCGCCCCAATACTTTTGGTAATATAGTGTATATTGGGTCTTATGTCATATAACTATACATACGATAATCTGCTAGAGAGACGAGTGGAAGATCCTGCCAACTCTCCACCACACAAGCTGCGAGCGGCCAAGCACGGCGCCATTCCCACCGTCTGATGGAACGCAATTTCCCCGATTAGTCCTTTAACAAATACTTCATCTGTCAGTGACAAGATTCCGGCACCTTCTGGTTGGGGGCAGCCAGCTGTGTCTGTTGACTATTCAGCACGTCAATTTACATTTCCAGTGACAATGTTACAGACGCTAATGTCCCCCCGCCTAGGCCTCACCTCTCGCCATCTCCGCCGCCTTCTCCCATTACGCCGTTATTAAAGCCGCCGCTCTCCGCCCTTACACACAGCGCAATGAGGAAAGCCGAAAAATAAATAGGAAAAAAAAAAAAAGTCTTCTTCCTTTCGCGGTTCCCAATGTCAGAGATTTCAATTTGCTGCCTTGTAAATGCAGCTATTACCTGACGCGTTCCGACTTCTCCTCTCCGCCGTCTCCAGATGGAAGGCCATTTTCTCCGCGGCAAATGAAACCTCGATGAACGCCATTTATATTTCACAAGTCGCGTCGCCTTATTGGGCCAATCAGCGCCGTACTCCATTAGACACAAGAATTGCAATCTTCACATCTGTATCTCCGCTCATTGCTTGCGGAAACGCTTTTCGCGGCAGATCTGATGGCGGATGGCGAGATATCGGGACGTCTTCTTCTATAAGTAACACAACCTGTTTAACATATAAACCTCCCGGAGCTCCGCTAATGGCAGATCAGAGAAATCAAATCAGGTTTATGGTGGAGAGAAGACTCTGCTGAGGACTCCAATCTACACAAATCTCCTCCAGACAGGTCCTCTTCATCCTCTTCACACAATTAAGATGAGAATTGATTGTCAGCCCATAAACCCAATACACAGATCAATGGCAGATGGATGGATCACGGGCCATCCCATCCCACAAACAAGAAGGATTTGGGCACCCCCATCCCATAAATACTCAATCCCCCATCACAGCTCTCCAGCCCCCAACCACACATCCACTTACCCCATTGACCCCAAACATCCACTTACCCCATCAACCCCACACACCCACTTACCCCATCATCATCCCATCAACCCCACACATCCACTTACCCCATCAACCCCAAAAATCCACTTACCCCATTGACCCCACACATCCACTTATCCCATCATCATTATCCCATCCACCCCACACATCCACTTACCCCATCAACCCCAAACATCCACTTACCCCATTGACCCCACACATCCACTTATCCCATCAACCCCACACACCCACTTACCCCATCATCATTATCCCATCCACCCCACACATCCACTTATCCCATTGACCCCAAACATCCACTTACCCCATCATCCTCCCATCAACCCCACACATCCACTTATCCCATCATCATCCAACAACCCCACACACCCACTTACCACATCATCATCCAACAACCCCACACATCCACTTACCCCATCACCCTCCCATCAACCCCACACATCCACTTACCCCATCATCCTCCCATCAACCCCACATATCCACTTACCTCATCATCATTATCCCATCAACCCCACATATCCACTTACCCCATCAACCCCACACATCCACTTACCCCATCAACCCCACACATCCACTTACCCCATCATCATCCCATCAACCCCACATGTCCACTTACCTCATCATCATTATGCCATCCACCCCACACATCCACCTATCCCATTGACCCTAAACATCCACTTACACCATCATCATTACCCCATCCACCCCACACATCCACCTACCACATCATCCTCCCATCAACCCCGCACATCCACTTACCCCCTCATCCTCCCATCTACCCCACACATCTACTTACCCCATCATCATCCCATCCACCACACAAATCAACTTACCCCATCATCATTCCCTCAACCCCACACATCCACTTACCCCATCATCCCATCCACTCCACACATCCACTTACCCCATCACCATCCCATCCACTCCACACATCCACTTACCCCATCATCATCTCATCCACTCCACACATCCACTTACCACATCATCCTCCCATCAACCCCGCACATCTACTTACCCCATCATCATCCCATCCACCACACACATCAACTTACCCCATCATCATTCCCTCAACCCCACACATCCACTTACCCCATCATCATCCCATTCACTCCACACATTCACTTACCTCATCATCATCTCATCCACTCCACACATCCACTTACCCCATCACCCTCCCATCAACCCCACACATCCACTTACCCCATCATCCTCCCATCCACCCCACACATCCACTTACCCCATCATCATCCCCTCAACCCCACACATCCACTTACCCCATCATCATCATCATCATCATCATCACCCCACACATCCACTTACCCCATCACCATCCCATCAACCCCACACATCCACTTACCCCATCACCCTCCCATCAACCCCACACATCCACTTACCCCATCATCATCCCATCCACTCCACACATCCACTTACCCCATCACCATCCCATCCACTCCACACATCCACTTACCCCATCATCATCTCATCCACTCCACACATCCACTTACCACATCATCCTCCCATCAACCCCGCACATCTACTTACCCCATCATCATCCCATCCACCCCACACATCCACTTACCCCATCATCATCCCATTCACTCCACACATTCACTTACCTCATCATCATCTCATCCACTCCACACATCCACTTACCCCATCACCCTCCCATCAACCCCACACATCCATCCCCATCACCCACACCCCACACATCCACTTACCCCATCATCATCCCCTCAACCCCACACATCCACTTACCCCATCATCATCTCATCCACCCCACACATCCACTTACCCCATCATCATCTCCTCCACCCCGCACATCCACTTACCCCATCATCATCCCATCCACTCCACACATCCACTTACCCCATTATAATAATCCCATCCACCCCACACATCCACTTACCCCATCATCATCCCCTCAACCCCACACATCCACTTACCCCACCATCCTCCCATCAACCCTGCACATCCACTTATCCCATTGACCCCAAACATCCACTTACCCCATCAACCTCCCTTTAACCCCACACATCCACTTACTCCATCATCATCCTCCCATCCACACCACACATCCACTTACCCCATCATCATCCCATCCGCCCCACACATCCACTTACCCCCATCATGATCCTATCAACTTCACACATATGCTCCCCACATCCCTTTTTCCCCACACACATCGGCACCCCCCCCCCCCCACTCCCCCCCCCCCCCCAATTAGCACTCCCATACATCCAATATCTCTTCACCCCCCCCCCCCCCCCCCACACACACACACATACACCCATGTACACTCTCATTATCACTCCAACATATCCACTTCCAATATCACCTACCTCCCACACACCTACTTCCTCCCTCATCTTTCACATTCACTCTCCTCATCACTGCTTTCACACATCCACTCCTCCCATCATTGCCCCTCACAGTAACCCATTAGTGGAAGGGACCTGAACAGATGGGGGCCTAAGCTGGAGAGAACCTAAGGAAGGGGGGAGGAGATGGAGATGACATGAAGAGTGGGGTACAGAGCTGGAAAGGACCTGAACAGAGGGGACCGGAGATGGAGTGGACCTGAAGAAAGGGGACACAGAGCTGTAAAGGACCTGAAGAGAGGATGTCCAGAGATGGAGGCCTAGAGATGAAGATGACCTGAGGAAAGGTGCCCTGAAATGCAGAGAACCTGGGGGGGGGGGGGGGGAGAGGCCCAGAGAAGGCGAGAACCTGAGGAAAAAGGCCCAGATAAAGAGAGGACCTAAAGAAATGGGGTCCAGAGCTGGAGAGATCCTGAAGAGAGGATGTCCAGAGATGGAGAAGACTTGAGGAGAGGATGTCCAGAGATGGAGAAGACTTGAGGAGAGGATGTCCAGAGATGGGGAAGACCTAAAGAGTGAGTTTGGAGGAGTGGGGGGAGGAGATGGAGCAGACCTGAAGATGTGAGGTGCAGAGCTAGAGAGGACCTGAACAGAGGGGACCCGGAGATGGAGTGACCTGATGAAAGGGTACTTGTAGTTGGAGAGGACCTAAAGAGAGGATGTCCAGAGATGGAGAAGACCTGAAGATGTGGGGTGCAGAGCTGGAGAAGACCTAAACAGTGGGGACCCGGAGATATAGTGGACCTAAAGAAAGGTGGCCACGAGCTGTAAAGGACCTGAACATAGGATGTCCATAAATGGAGACCTAGGGACGGAGAGGACCTGAAGTGATGGGGCCCAGAGTTGGAGATGACCTGAGGAAAGGGGCCCTGAAATTAAGAGAACCTGGGGTGAGGAGGCCCAGAGATGGAAATGACCTGAGGAAAAAGGCCCAGAGAAGGAGAGGAGTGGACCTAAAGAGATGGAGTCCAGAGCTGGAGAGGAGCTATGGAGAGGGGCCCAGAGCTGGAGAGGACCTGATCAAATTGCCCTGAGCTGGAGAGGGGCCCAGAGCTGGAGAAGACCTGATCAAATGGCCCTGAGCTGGAGAGAGCTGGAGAAGACCTGATCAAATGGCCCTGAGCTGGAGAGGAGCTAAGAAGAGGGGCCTAGAGCTGGAGAAGACCTGATCAAATGGCCCTGAGCTGGAGAGGAGCTAAGAAGAGGGGCCTAGAGCTGGAGAAGACCTGATCAAATGGCCCTGAGCTGGAGAGGACCTGAGGAGAGGGGCCCAGAGTTAGGATATTTCTCCAAGCCAGAGCTTTCCCATCATTGCTCCCACATGCTATCTGGAAGTCGGGACAATTTGGCCATTCATGACCGGTGTACTGCTACCGGTAAATGAAGAGTGCTGTAAAAGTGGGACATGCAGCATGTCAGTCCACCAGAATTTCTGCTACCTGTCTGCTAGAATGAAATCTACCAGGTAAAGTGAATCCAAGGAGCTGCTGGTTACTGGGTGTGAAAGGGGTTAATGGTGGCATCTCTCTTGCCATAGCTGCCATGAGCTCACTGTGTGCAGCCCTGTGCGTCTAGAATAACACAATTCAATCACAGCAGATAGGCCTAGCAGGGGGCTGAAAGCAATATAGTCTAGCAGGCGGGATCAGACGCTTAGTGATAATACAAAATCTGTTCAGATGAGTGAGACTCACTTCCCGGCCCATCAGCATTAGCACCAGTAATGGTACAGAAACCAGCAGCTCCTTCCTCCATCAGCATTCCATACATAATGACTGCCCAGAGCAGGATGGGGCTCAGATAAAAGGGCGGCACATGGATACTCACCTCTACCATTGTATTAACAAGCACTCTTAGCATCTCTCTCATGTGTATTACCTAATGCAGCCCGTCCCAGGATCCAAGAGCTTTAGAAGGTCTGAAGAGGGGTCACCAAAGCTGGACAGGGTCATAAAAGTGGGGTCACGTCACCAGAGCTGCAGAGGTCTCACAGCTGCACAGGGTCTGGTGGGAGGGGGGGTCCATAGGTAATGAGGGCCTGAAGTGGGGGTGACAGAGCTGGACAGGGTCCTAAAAGAGAGGGGTCACAAGAGCTGGAGAGGGTTCACACCTGGACAGGGTCTGAAGAGAGGGGGGACTCAGACCTGCAGGGGGTCTGAAGAGAGGGGGCCCATAGCCAGAGAGAGCCCAGAGCTGAAGAAGGTTCCATAACCAGGAGAGAGGGAGCCCATAGCTGGAGAGGGCTAGGTGCTTGAGATGTCGGACCAAGAGATGGAGTGGACCTGAAGAGAGGGGGGACCCAGAGCTAAAGAGGGATTCAATATAGAAAGCTCAGAGCTGCAGAAAGTTCCATAACCTGGAGAGAGGAGGCCCATAGCCAGAGAGAGCCCAGAGCTGAAGAAGGTTCCATAACCAGGAGAGAGGGGGCCCATAGCTGGAGAGGGCTAGGTGCTTGAGATGTCGGACCAAGAGATGGAGTGGACCTGAAGAGAGGGAGGACCCAGAGCTAAAGAGGTGCTCAATATAGAAAGCTCAGAGCTGCAGAAAGTTCCATAACCTGGAGAGAGGAGGCCCATAGCTAGAAAGGGCTCAGAGCTTGACATGTGAGCCCAAGAGATGGAGAAGGTTTGGGTAGAGCATAGGGCTGAATAGAGGGGACATAGAGCTGCAAAGTGGCCCAGAGATGGCGATATGGGCTCAGGGGTTAGAGAGGACCTGTAGAAAGAGGGCCCAGAACAGGGGATGTGGCCTCAACCTCTGATAAGGGAGCTGTGGGCCCCATCTTACTATCCAAGGCATTCTATGGCAGCTCCACAATGTGACATGGTAGCCATAAACGAACATGTTGCGTCCAAATGGCAGTGCCTCCCCCCTCCCTGCTATACCCAATAACAAGGTGTGTAATGAGATAATGACAGTGACCCCCCCCCCTTCCTCCCTGCTATACCCAATAATAAGAATTGCAATGAGATAATGGCAGTGCCCCCCCCTCCTCCCTGGTGTACCCAATAATAAGAATTGCAATGAGATAATGGCAGTGCCCCCCCCCCCTCCTCCCTGGTGTACCCAATAATAAGAATTGCAATGAGATAATGGCAGTGCCCCCCCCCTCTTCCTCCCTGGTGTACCCAATAATAAGAATTGCAATGAGATAATGGCAGTGCCCCCCCCCCCCGCCCCGCCCGCCCCCCCCCCCCTGCCCCCCCCATCTTCCTCCCTGGTGTACCCAATAATAAGGAATGCAATATGATAATGGCAGTGCCCCCCCCCCTCTTCCTCCCTGGTGTACCCAATAATAAGGAATGCAATATGATAATGGCAGTGGCCCCTCCTCCCGGATGTACCCAGTATTAAGGAATGCAATAATATAATGGCAGTGCCCCCCCTCCTCCCTGAAGTACCCAATAATAAGGAATTCAAGAAGACAATGGCAGTGCCCCCCCCCTTCTCCCTGGTGTACCCAATAATGAGTGCAATAAGATAATGGCAGTGCCCCCCCCTCCCTGCTATACCCAATAACAAGGTGTGTAATAAGATAATGACAGTGACCCCCCCCCCCCTCCTCCCTGGTGTACCCAATATTAAGGGATGCAATAAGATAATGGCAGTGCCCCCCCTCCTCCCTGAAGTACCCAATAATAAGGAATTCAAGAAGACACTGGCAGTGCCCCCCCCTCTCCCTGGTGTTCCCAATAATGAGTGCAATAAGATTGGCAGTGCCCCCCCCCCTCCCTAAAGTACCCAATAATAAGGAATTCAAAAGACAATGGCAGTGCCCCCCCCATCTCCCTGGTGTACCCAATAATGAGTGCAATAAGATTGGCAGTGCCCCCCCCTCCCTAAAGTACCCAATAATAAGGAATTCAAAAGACAATGGCAGTGCCCCCCCGTCTCCCTGGTGTACCCAATAATGAGTGCAATAAGATAATGGCAGTGCCACCCCCTCTTCCTCCCAGATGTACGCAGCCAAAGCCCTGCATCGTTTCCATACCTTCCGCCCCAGGCCTATGACTTGGAGGTGAAGCAAGCCACGAGGTACATGGAACTTCTCCACCAGGCCCACGTCTGCTGTTATAGGAGCTGGGTCAGCTTCCATCAGAGCTTTCCCACACTCAGATCTCCTTATACCCTCAAAACCTGTCATGGGTTGCATGTATTTGGTATGACAGCCCATCTCCCCCAGGCTGATGGAGCCACTGTGCATGTCACCTCTTTACATCCAGATCAAAGACCATATTGATATTTTCCCATCATGCACTGCTGGTGATGACTCAGGGAAAAAAAAGCCCCTCCTGGCCCTATAATACAAAATAAATGATAATGAACCTGCGGCAGCTGAACACTCTACTAGGCTTTATAGAAGTTAGCAGTTTTCCAGAAACTCAGAAAATCCATACGCCTTTAATGAGACCTGTCATAGACACGCTGAGCAATGGCTGCTGGGAGGAAAGTTGGCCGATCGCACCTTTGCAGTCCAATTCCCGGGGTCAATACTGTGAAAAGCTGATTGTTGTCCTCCCAGAAATTGACGTTGTGCTAATAAGACAGAATGACGTTTGGGAACTGCAGGAACCCGGAGACAGTACAGAGAGTTCCCTGAACTCCATCATGAAGACCCCAAATTACCATCACATGATCTGCTGATCAGGCCAATCAGAAAGAGTCCGCTCATAAATCCTGGCAAGGGCCACCAAGGAGAAACAGAATTCAATGATTGGGGGGGTCTGAATGAGTTTGGGTGGAGACTGCATCTGGATGGGAATCAAGGGAGGATAGGTTCTGGGATAGAGGTGGGCTCTGAATGGATCCAGGGTTTGGATGGGAATTTAGGTAAAAAATTGGTTAGGATGGGTTCTGGGGTTAAAATGGTTCTGGGGTTGAGATTCGACCTGGAGGAATCCAGGGTCCTGATTGATTTGGATAAGGTCCTGGATCTGAGGTCTGGATAGGTTAGGATGGAATTTGGATGAATCCATGGTGTGGATGGGATTTTAGGTCCAGATGGGTTAGGATGGGTTCTGAGTTTGAAATGGGATCTGGAGGGATCCAGAGCCCTGATGGATCTAGATGGGGTTAAGGATCTGGGATTAGGATGGGTTAGGATGGGTTAGGATGGGTTCTTAAGTCAGGATGGAATTTAGATGAATCCATGGTGTGGATGGGATTTTAGGCCCAGATGGGTTAGGATGGTTTCTGAGTTTGAAATTGGATCTGGAGGGATTTAGAGCCCTGATGGATCTGGATGGGGTTAAGGATCTGGGATTAGGATGGGTTAGGATGGGTTCTTTAGTCAGGATGGAATTTAGATGAATCCATGGTGTGGATGGGATTTTAGGCCCAGATGGGCTAGGTTGGGTTCTGAATTTGAAATGGGATCTGGAGGGATCCAGAGCCCTGATGGATCTGGATGGGGTTAAGGATCTGGGATTAGGATGGGTTAGGATGGGTTCTTTAGTCAGGATGGAATTTAGATGAATCCATGGTGTAGATGGAATTTTAGGTCCAGATGGGCTAGGATGGTTTCTGAGTTTGAAATTGGATCTGGAGGGATTTAGAGCCCTGATGGATCTGGATGGGGTTAAGGATCTGGGATTAGGATGGGTTCTGAAGTCAGGATGGGATTTAGATGAATCCATGCTGTGGGAATTTTAGGTCCAGATGGGCTAGGATGGTTTCTGAGTTTGAAATTGGTTCTGGAGGGATTTAGAGCCCTGATGGATCTGGATGGGGTTAAGGATCTGGGATTAGGATGGGTTAGGATGGGTTCTGAAGTCAGGATGGAATTTAGATGAATCCATGGTGTGAATGGGATTTTAGGTCCAGATGGGCTAGAATGGGTTCTGAGTTTGAAATGGGATCTGGAGGGAGCCAAAACCCTGATGGATCTGGATGGGGTTAAGGATCTGGGATTAGGATGGGTTCTTAAATCAGGATGGAATTTAGATGAATCCATGGTGTGGATGGGATTTTAGGTCCAGATGGGCTAGGATGGGTTTTGAGTTTGAAATGGTATCTGGAGGGATCCAGAGCCCTGATGGATCTGGATGGGGTTAAGGATCTGGAAATAGGATGGGTTAGGATGGGTTCTGAAGTCAGGATGGAATTTAGATGAATCATTGGTGTGGATGGGATTTGAAGTAAAGATGAGTTATGGGGCGGAAATGGGTCAGAGGCATCCATGGCCCTGATAGATTTGGATGGCATGTTGGATCTGGGGTCTGGATGAGATTTAAGGCCTGGATTGGTTAGCATAGGTTGTGGAGTCAGGATAGGATTGGATGAATCAATGGTGTGGATGGAATTTGAGGTCCAAATGGGTTGGGATGGGTCCTGGGGTTGAGATGGGACCTCGAGGGACCCTAATGGATAGGCTGAATGAGTTGGGATGGGTTCTAAGTTCAGGATGAGGTTAAGATGGATGCATGGTGTGCATAGAATTTGAGGTCCAAATTGGTTAGGATGGGTTTTGGAGCGGAAATGGGAGCTGGAGGGATTCAGGGTCCTGATGGATCTGGATAGGGTTATGGATCTGGGGTCTGAATGAGTTGGGATGGGTTCTATGGTCAGGATGGAATTTGGATGAATCCTTGGTGTGGATGGGATTTTAGGTCCAGATGGGCTAGGATGGGTTCTGAGTTTGAAATGGGATCTGGAGGGATCCAGAGCCCTGATGGATCTGGATGGGGTTAAGGATCTGGGATTAGGATGGGTTAGGATGGGTTCTGAAGTCAGGATGGAATTTAGATGAATCCATGGTGTGGATGGAATTTTAGGTCCAGATGGGCTAGGATGGGTTCTGAGTTTGAAATGGGATCTGGAGGGATCGAGAGCCCTGATGGATCTGGATGGGGTTAATGATCTGGGATTAGGATGGGTTCTTAAGTCAGGATGGAATTTGGATGAATCCATGGTGTGGATGGGATTTTAGGCCCAGATGGGTTAGGATGGTTTCTGAGTTTGAAATTGGATCTGGAGGGATTTAGAGCCCTGATGGATCTGGATGGGGTTAAGGATCTGGGATTAGGATGGGTTAGGATGGGTTCTGAAGTCAGGATGGAATTTGGATGAATCCATGGTGTAGATGGGATTTTAGGTCCAGGTGGGCTAGGATGGGTTCTGAGTTTGAAATGGGATCTGGAGGGATCCAGAGCCCTGATGGATCTGGATGGGGTTAAGGATCTGGGATTAGGATGAGTTAGGATGGGTTCTGAAGTCAGGATGGAATTTAGATGAATCCATGGTGTGGATGGGATTTTAGGTCTAGATGGGCTAGGATGGGTTCTGAGTTTGAAATGGGATCTGGAGGGATCCAGAGCCCTGATGGATCTGGATGGGGTTAAGGATCTGGGATTAGGATGGGTTAGGATGGGTTCTGAAGTCAGGATGGAATTTAGATGAATCCTTGGTGTGGATGGGATGTGAAGTAAAGATGAGTTATGGGGCGGAAATGGGTCAGAGGCATCCATGGCCCTGATAGATTTGGATGGCATGTTGGATCTGGGTTCTGGATGAGATTTAAGGCCTGGATTGGTTAGCATAGGTTGTGGAGTCAGGATAGGATTGGATGAATCCATGGTGTGGATGGAATTTGAGGTCCAAATGGGTTGGGATGGGTCCTGGGGTTGAGATGGGACCTCGAGGGACCCTAATGGATAGGCTGAATGAGTTGGGATGGGTTCTAAGTTCAGGATGAGGTTAAGATGGATACATGGTGTGCATAGAATTTGAGGTCCAAATTGGTTAGGATGGGTTTTGGAGCGGAAATGGGAGCTGGAGGGATTCAGGGTCCTGATGGATCTGGATAGGGTTATGGATCTGGGGTCTGAATGAGTTGGGATGGGTTCTATGGTCAGGATGGAATTTGGATGAATCCTTGGTGTGGATGGGATTTTAGGATCAGATGGGCTAGGATGGGTTCTGTGTTTGAAATGGGATCTGGAGGGATCCAGAGCCCTGATGGATCTGGATGGGGTTAAGGATCTGGGATTAGGATGGGTTCTGAAGTCAGGATGGAATTTAGATGAATCCATGGTGTGGATGGAATTTTAGGTCCAGATGGGCTAGGTTGGGTTCTGAGTTTGAAATGGGATCTGGAGGGATCGAGAGCCCTGATGGATCTGGATGGGGTTAAGGATCTGGGATTAGGATGGGTTCTTAAGTCAGGATGGAATTTGGATGAATCCATGGTGTGGATGGGATTTTAGGCCCAGATGGGTTAGGATGGTTTCTGAGTTTGAAATTGGATCTGGAGGGATTTAGAGCCCTGATGGATCTGGATGGGGTTAAGGATCTGGCATTAGGATGGGTTAGGATGGGTTAGGATGGGTTAGGATGGGTTAGGATGGGTTCTGAAGTCAGGATGGAATTTAGATGAATCCTTGGTGTGGATGGGATTTTAGGTCCAGGTGGGCTAGGATGGGTTCTGAGTTTGAAATGGTATCTGGAAGGATCCAGAGCCCTGATGGATCTGGATGGGGTTAAGGATCTAGGATTGGGATGGGTTAGGATGGGTTCTGAAGTCAGGATGGAATTTAGATGAATCCATGGTGTGGATGGGATTTGAAGTAAATATGAGTTATGGGGCCGAAATGGGTCAGAGGCATCCATGGTCCTGATAGATTTGGATGGTATGTAGGATCTGGGGTCTGGATGAGATTTAAGGCCTGGATTGGCTAGTATAGGTTGAGGAGTCAGGATGGGATTGGATGAATCCATGGTGTGCATAGAATTTGAGGTCCAAATGGGTTAGGATGGGTTCTGGGGTTGAGATGGGACCTCGGGGGACCCTAATGGATAGGATGAATGAGTTGGGATGGGTTCTAAGTTCAGGATGGGGTTTAGATGGATCCATGGTGTGCATAGAATTTGAGGTCCAAATGGGTTAGGTTGGGTTTTGGAGCGGAAATGGGAGCTGGAGGGATTCAGGGTCCTGATGGATCTGGATGGGGTTATGGGTCTGGGGTCTGAATGAGTTGGGATGGGTTCTATGGTCAGGATGGGGTTTAGATGGATCCATGGTGTGCATAGAATTTTAGGTCCAAATGGGTTAGGATGGGTTTTTGGAGCAGAAATGGGAGCTGGAGGGATTCAGGATCCTGATGGATCTGGATGGGGGTTATGGGTCTGGTGTCTGAATGAGTTGGGATGGGTTCTATGGTCAGGATGGGGTTTAGATGGATCCATGGTGTGCATACAATTTGAGGTCTAAATGGGTTAGGTTGGGTTTTGGAGCGGAAATGGGAGCTGGAGGGATTCAGGGTCCTGATGGATCTGGATGGGGTTATGGGTCTGGTGTCTGAATTAGTTGGGATGGGTTCTATGGTCAGGATGGGGTTTGGATGGATCCATGGTGTGGATGAGGTTTTGGATTGGAAGTCTGGATGACATTTGGAGTTTGGTATTCTGATTATATACAAATGTCCCCACATAGGTAATCGAGAAGCTGCTGGGACCCCTGAATGTAGACCTCTAACATTTCCATTAAGTAGGGAGTTGCACCCGTGTGATGTCACTGTGTGTGAGTGATGTCATGTTGCAGACAGATATCCCCAGGTGAAGGGATCTCAGGCAGTAGATCCCGTCCTGGGTGGGAGGAGCCAGAGAGATCAGATATTTTATGAAGACATCTGCATGGAAGACAATTTGTGAATCTGCAGGTCTTGTGATGCAATTATTCGATGTGAAGTCTCCTTTCCTCTTCCGCGTTCTCGGGATCTCCAGTCACACATTTGTATTTTTAATTTGCAGAGTTCACAGCAGACAAACCGCGCCTGGCGAATTTCCTGCAGGGCGCCTAATTGTGGCGGCGCTCCCAGCGTGATCCTGCGATACGTATTGTTCAGTGAACCCTTCCGCTCAACAAGACGCCGCTTAGCGCTCTCCAGACGGAACCTTCACCCGTCTCCAGAATGATGCTCTTCATTTGCATGTCATTACCGGCTCATTAGAATAGCCGCCTCCCGGTACGCGCTCATCGCCGTACATTGCGGCCTAATCGAGGCCCATTATGGAGGCGTCTCGTGGAGCGCGGCTTCGCCGAGTCACAAGACGCTCATCGGGGGGCCGCAGTGCTCAGTGACCCTCCGGAGGAGGACCGCTAGATTCCTCTGTGAACCTATATACCCAGAAAGACGATGAGAAGAGCGCCCAGCCCAGTGGCCCCTGTCCAATCATATACTCATCACCTACAGATATCACCCTACACAGAGATATACTCATCACCTACAGATATCACCATACCCAGAGATATACTCATCGCCTACAGATATCACCATACCCAGAGATATACTCATCGCCTACAGATATCGCCATACCCAGAGATATACTCATCGCCTACAGATATCGCCATACCCAGAGATATACTCATCGCCTACAGATATCTCCCTACACAGAGATATACTCATCGCCTACAGATATCACCATACCCAGAGATATACTCATCGCCTACAGATATCACCATACCCAGAGATATACTCATCACCTACAGATATCACCCTACACAGAGATATACTCATCACCTACAGATATCATCCTACACAGAGATATACTCATCGCCTACAGATATCACCCTACCCAGAGATATACTCATCACCTACAGATATCACCATACCCAGAGATATACTCATCTCCTACAGATATCACCCTACACAGAGATATACTCATCGCCTACAGATATCGCCATACCCAGAGATATACTCATCGCCTACAGATATCACCCTACACAGAGATATACTCATCACCTACAGATATCACCCTACACAGAGATATACTCATCACCTACAGATATCACCATACCCAGAGATATACTCATCGCCTACAGATATCACCATACCCAGAGATATACTCATCGCCTACAGATATCACCCTATACAGAGATATACTCATCACCTACAGATATCACCATACACAGAGATATACTCATCGCCTACAGATATCACCCTACACAGAGATATACTCATCACCTACAGATATCACCCTACACAGAGATATACTCATCACCTACAGATATCACCATACACAGAGATATACTCATCACCTACAGATATCACCCTACACAGAGATATACTCATCACCTACAGATATCACCATACACAGAGATATACTCATCGCCTACAGATATCACCCTACACAGAGATATACTCATCACCTACAGATATCACCCTACACAGAGATATACTCATCACCTACAGATATCACCATACACAGAGATATACTCATCACCTACAGATATCACCCTACACAGAGATATACTCATCACCTACAGATATCGCCCTACACAGAGATACACTCATCACCTACAGATATCACCCTACACAGAGATATACTCATCACCTACAGATATCACCATACACAGAGATATACTCATCACCTACAGATATCACCATACACAGAGATATACTCATCACCTACAGATATCACCATACACAGAGATATACTCATCTCCTACAGATATCACCATACCCAGAGATATACTCATCACCTACAGATATCACCATACCCAGAGATATACTCATCACCTACAGATATCACCCTACACAGAGATATACTCATCACCTACAGATATCACCATACACAGAGATATACTCATCGCCTACAGATATCACCCTACACAGAGATATACTCATCGCCTACAGATATCACCATACACAGAGATATACTCATCGCCTACAGATATCACCATACCCAGAGTTATACTCATCACCTACAGATATCACCCTACACAGAGTTATACTCATCACCTACAGATATCGCCCTACACAGAGATATACTTATCACCTATAGATATCACCCTACACAGAGATATACTCATCACCTACAGATGATGCCATACCTAGAGATATACTCATCACCTACAGATATCACCCTACACAGAGATATACTCATCGCCTACAGATATCACCATGCCCAGAGATATACTCATCACCTACAGATATCACCATATCCAGAGATATACTCATCTCCTACAGATATCACCATACACAGAGATATACTCATCGTCTACAGATATCACCATATCCAGAGATATACTCATCACCTACAGATATCGCCATACCCAGAGATATACTCATCGCCTACAGATATCACCATACACAGAGATATACTCATCGCCTACAGATATCGCCATACCCAGAGATATACTCATCACCTACAGATATCACCATATCCAGAGATATACTCATCTCCTACAGATATCACCATACACAGAGATATACTCATCTCCTACAGATATCACCATACACAGAAATATAATCATCGCCTACAGATATCACCCTACACAGAGATATACTCATCGCCTACAGATATCACCCTACACAGAGATATACTCATCGCCTACAGATATCACCATACCCAGAGATATACTCATCACCTACAGATATCACCCTACACAGAGATATACTCATCGCCTACAGATATCGCCATACCCAGAGATATACTCATCACCTACAGATATCGCCATACCCAGAGATATACTCATCACCTACAGATATCACCCTACACAGAGATATACTCATCACCTACAGATATCATCCTACACAGAGATATACTCATCACCTACAGATATCGCCATACCCAGAGATATACTCATCACCTACAGATATCACCATACCCAGAGATATACTCATCGCCTACAGATATCACCCTACACAGAGATATACTCATCACCTACAGATATCGCCATACCCAGAGATATACTCATCGCCTACAGATATCACCCTACACAGAGATATACTCATCACCTACAGATATCACCCTACGCAGAGATATACTCATCGCCTACAGATATCACCCTACACAGAGATATACTCATCACCTACAGATATCACCATACCCAGAGATATACTCATCACCTACAGATATCACCCTACACAGAGATATACTCATTGCCTACAGATATCACCATATCCAGAGATATACTTATCACCTATAGATATCACCCTACACAGAGATATACTCATTGCCTACAGATATCACCATACCCAGAGATATACTCATCGCCTACAGATATCACCCTACATAGAGATATGCTCATCTCCTACAGATATCACCATATCCTAAGATATACTCATCGCCTACAGATATCACCATATTCTAAGATATACTCATCGCCTACAGACACATTCATATCAAACGCTCTTCTATTTGCCCAGTAAATGTAGAAAAGACTCTCCATTCCTTCCTAAAGCAGAACTCCGGGCAGACACACACGACACACATGAATTCAGCTACACCTACATGTGTCCTGGGAAAAGCCTTTTTTTTCAGAGCTCAGACTGGGGGAGGAAGAAGCAGCACAAGGAGCCAATCAGGTGTATTGCAGTGCTTATGTGCTAACAAGGGTCATGCTGATAGGAGGAGAGAGCAGATTGACATAGAGCTGACCCATCAGTCTGCTGCTTGTCCTTTCACTGTCCAATCAAAGACTGGGGGGGAGGAACAAGACTCAGACATGTTACTGCCAGACAGGACTGGGCTTTGTGGCAGAGCGGTGTAAATCCTAGGACTGGATGGACAGAAAAGCCCACCTGGATCCTTTTTTTTCCCCCTCATCCGGATGGGGGATGGAGGAGACCTCCCTGGTGAGTTTATGGTGAACTGTGAAGGACAGAAAGGGCCGTCTTTAATATTGATTGGACCCTGGGCGAATGTTTTCTTGGCCCCCCCCCCCCCCCCCATTAGAGTTTCGCTCTCCACCTGCTCTGAGACATACAAAAAAATAGCAGCTAGACTCAAAATCTGTTTACTGTATCAGATCAGGATTGGTTGCCAGAGGTTACAGTGTATCATTACCCTTACTGACTGGTTGCTAGAGATTACATTGCATTATGTCTCACTGATTAGTTGCTAGATGTTTTAGCACATGATTTCTGCTTGGTTGCTAGAGATTACTGTACAGTAATACTGCTCACTGATTGGTTGCTAGAGGTTACATTGCATTACGTCTCACTAATTAGTTGCTAGATGTTAAAGCACATGATTTCTGCTTGGTTGCTAGAGATTACTGTACAGTAATACTGCTCACAGATTGGTTGCTAGAGGTTAAATTGCATTACGTCTGACTAATTAGTTGCTAGATGTTTTAGCACATGATTTCTGCTTGGTTGCTAGAGATTACTGTACAGTAATACTGCTCACTGATTGGTTGCTAGAGGTTACATTGCATTACGTCTCACTGATTAGTTGCTAGATGTTATAGCACATGATTTCTGCTTGGTTGCTAGAGATTACTGTACAGTAATACTGCTCACTGATTGGTTGCTAGAGGTTACATTGCATTACGTCTCACTGATTAGTTGCTAGATGTTATAGCACATGATTTCTGCTTGGTTGCTAGAGATTACTGTACAGTAATACTGCTCACTGATTGGTTGCTAGAGGTTACATTGCATTACGTCTCACTAATTAGTTGCTAGATGTTAAAGCACATGATTTCTGCTTGGTTGCTAGAGATTACTGTACAGTAATACTGCTCACTGATTGGTTGCTAGAGGTTACATTGCATTACGTCTCACTGATTAGTTGCTAGATGTTATAGCACATGATTTCTGCTTGGTTGCTAGAGATTACTGTACAGTAATACTGCTCACTGATTGGTTGCTAGAGGTTACAGCACATCATCTCCTCACTGCAGGGGGACATGATATACATATGAATGCCGCCTATGATGTCCCTCACCATAGACGGGAAGATGGAGTTCCATATCTGAATGTAGAGAGAAGAGGAGGAAATGTGTGGGAAATGTCTGGCAGTTCCTGGGGATCCTCGGCTGCCGTGTGTGGCGCGTTCGGTGCAGATTCGGTGACGATTGTTGCATACAATCTGGTCACTAACTCGGTCTTATCGTCGTTATCGGCTCCAATAGAGGATCAATCGCGGAGAATGAAACCCATAAAACAACCTTCAATCTGGTCTGCAGACCCCTTCTAGAAGAGGAGAGGAGATGGTAGGTTGTCACCATTGTCCCCCCCCCCTCCCCCGGCCTCGGAGGGGTTAATATTGTCAGATTTCCCGATCGGAGACAATCAGGACAATGACTGGGAAGGTAATAGAAGAGAGGTGGAAGGTTATGAAGATACGGCGGGCGCACACAGACGCACATCGCTCCTAGGTATATTCCAATCTACATGCTCCAGGAATGAAGGAATTTTCAATCTCCTCGTATCATTTTCGATATCATTAATCCTAAACACTCCATTTTCCATGCTTGCCCGCCCAGGCCCCGAGAAAAAAAAAAAAAAAAAAAACGCGCACAAAGTGACACGTATTCATCACTCGCTAGTCAGCGGCCTGAAGAGCCGAATATAATATTAGCATTGCGTTCTGGCAGATGACACAGATCGATCACCTGTGACAATTCTGATTCACTGTCACTTCCTCCGTCTCTGACATTTGTTTTGCCAGTAAAGAGGTAATTGTGTGACACGGCGATGGCGGCTGCCGCCTCTCCGCACACCCTCCGGAGCAGTAAGAGAAGGAAGTGTCTCTATTATAAATGAGCGGCCTACAGCCCTCTCCATTAATAAGCATGTGGTGGAGGATGCGGGCGACCCTCCATACTAGAGTTCCATGAAGGTGGAAGAAAGAGGGGCCACACTGTGGTCTCCGCACAGACCCACAGATAGATAGATGGATGAATAGATGGGTGAATAGATAATAGATAGAGGGATAGATAGAATAAATGGACGTCCTACAGCCCTCTCCATTAATAAGCATGTGGTGGAGAATGCGGGCGACCCTCCACTGCTAGAGTTCCCATGAAGGTGGAGGACAGAGGGGCCACACTGTGGTCTCTGCACAGACCCAAATATAGATAGATGGATAGATGGGTGAATAGATAGATAGAAGGATAGATAGAATAAATGGACATCCTACAGCCCTCTCTATTAATAAGCATGCGGTGGAGAATGCGGGCGACCCTCCACTACTAGAGTCCCATGAAGGTGGAGGACAGAGGGGCCACACTGTGGTCCCAGCACAGACAGACCCACGGATAGATAGACAAATAGATAATAGATAGAGGGATAGATAGAATAAATGGATGTCCTACAGCCCTCTCCATTAATAAGCATGTGGTGGAGAATGCGGGCGACCCTCCACTACTGGAGTCCCATTAAGGTGGAGGACAGAGGGGCCACACTGTGGTCTCCGCACAGACCCACAGATAGATGGATGGTTGAATGAATAGATAGAGGGATAGATAGAATAAATGAACGTCCTACAGCCCTCTCCATTAATAAGCATGTGGTGGAGAATGCGGGCGACCCTCCACTACTGGAGTCCCATTAAGGTGGAGGACAGAGGGGCCACACTGTGGTCCCCGCACAGACCCACAGATAGATAGATGGATGGTTGGTTGGATGAATAGATAATAGATAGAATAAATGGATGTCCTACACTCCTCTACATTAATATTTTTTGTGATGGAGAATGCGGGCGACCCTCCACTACTGGAGTCCCGTGAAGGTGGAGGACAGAGGGGCCACACGGTTGTCCCCGCACAGACCCACAGATAGATAGATGGATAGATGGGTGAATAGATAGATAGAAGGATAGATAGAATAAATGGACGTCCTACAGCCCTCTTCATAAGCATGTGGTGGAGAATGTGGACGACCCTCCACTACTAGAGTTCCATGAAGGTGGAGGAAAGAGGGGCCATACTGTGGTCTCCGCACAGACCCACAGATAGATAGATGGATGAATAGATGGGTGAATTGATAATAGATAGAGGTATAGATAGAATAAATGGATGTCCTACAGCCCTCTCCATTAATAAGCATGTGGTGGAGAATGCGGGCGACCCTCCACTACTGGAGTCCCATGAAGGTGGAGGACAGAGGGGCCACACTGTGGTCCCTGCACAGACCCACAGAGATATAGATGGGTGAATAGATAATAGATAGAGGGATAGATAGAATAAATGGATGTCCTACAGCCCTCTCCATTACTAAGCATGTGGCGGAGAATGCGGGCGACCCTCCACTACTAGAGTCCAATGAAGGTGGTGGACAGAGGGGCCACACTGTGGTCTCCGCACAGACCCACAGATAGATAGATGTATAGATGGGTGAATAGATAGATAGAAGCATAGATAGAATAAATGAACGTCCTACAGCCCTCTCCATTAATAAGCATGTGGCGGAGAATGCGGGAGACTGTCCACTACTAGAGTCCCATGAAGGTGGAGGACAGAGGGGCCACACTGTGGTCTCCGCACAGACCCACAGATAGATAGATGGATGGTTGGATGAATAGATAATAGATAGAGGGATAGATAGAATAAATGGACGTCCTACAGCCCTCTCCATTAATAAGCATGTGGTGGAGAATGCGGGCGACCCTCCACTACTGGAGACCCATGAAGGTGGAGGACAGAGGGGCCACACTGTGGTCTCCGCACAGACCCACATATAGATATATGGATGGTTGGATGAATAGATAATAAATAGAGGGATAGATAGAATAAATGGATGTCCTACACTCCTCTCCATTAATATTTTTTGTGGTGGAGAATGCGGGCGACCCTCCACTACTGGAGTCCCGTGAAGGTGGTGGACAGAGGGGCCACACTGTGGTCCCCGCACAGACCCACAGATAGATAGATGGATGGTTGGTTGGATGAATTGATAATAGATAGAATAAATGGACGTTCTACAGCCCTCTCCATTAATAAGCATGTGGTGGAGAATGCGGGCGACCCTCCACTACTGGAGTCCCATGAAGGTGGAGGACAGAGGGGCCACACCATGGTCCCGGCACAGACAGACCCACAGATAGATAGATAGATAGATAGATAGATAGATAGATAGATAGATGGATAGAATAAGGGCCATCCTACAGCCCTCTGCATTAATAGGCATGTGAAGGAGAATACGGGCAACCCTCTACTACTAGAGTCCCATGAAGATGGAGGACAGAGAGTCCACATCATTATCTCTGCACAGATCCACAAGTAGAGGGATAGATGGATGAATAGATAATAGATAGAAGGAGAGATAGAATAAATGGACATCCTACAGCCCTCTCCATTATTAGGCATGTGGCAGAGAATGCGGGAAACCTTCTACTTACTGCTAGAGTCCCATGGTGGTGGAGGACAGAGGGGCAACACCATGGTCCCCGCACAGACAGACAGATGGATGGATGAATATATGGATGGATAAATGGATAATAGAATGAAGGATAGATAGAATAAATGGCCCTCTCCATTAATATGCATGTGGAGGAGAATGTGGGCGACCCTCTAATTTACCTTTCAGGAGAAACTGATGTTCCATTGAATGGCGGCATTCATTTTGTCCTACATGAGGCAGTGCAGGCTCTTGAAGTGCCCTCTGTACATAAAGGATTGGTGCATTTTGTAAGTGTGAGGATATCGGGTCGTATTCACCAAATTATCTGAGAGAAGAATGATCTGGAGGTGGAGCATTACCTCTGATCTCCATATGTAATGGATTACTCCCTCATACCTATCTGCCCCCAGTGTATACCCCCACCTATCTGCCCCCAGTGTGCACCCTCTGCCTTGGTGTACCCATCCAACCATCTGTCTATAGTATGCTCCACCTATACCGATCTACCTCCAGTGTGCCTCCCCATCTATCTGCCCCCAGTGTGCATCCCCATCTATCTGCCCCCAGTGACCCCCCCATCTATCTGCCCTCAGTGTGCACCCCCATCTATCTGCCCCCAGTGTGAATCCCCATCTATCTACCCCAGTGAGCCCCCCATCTATCTACCCCAGTGAGCCCCCCATCTATCTACCCCAGTGGGCCTCCCCATCTATCTGCCATCAGTGTGCATCCCCATCTATCTGCCCCCAGTGAGTCCCCCATCTATCTGCCCCCAGTGTGCCACCATCTATCTGCCCTCATTCTGCCCCCCACCTATCTGCCCCCAGTGTGATTTCCATCTATCTTCCTCCAGTTTGCCTCCAACCTTTTTCCCCCCAGTTTCCACACCCAAATATCTGCCTCCAGCATGCTCCACTCACAACTATTTGCCACCAGTGTACTTCCCCGCCTACCTGCCCCTGGTGCTCCATCCACCTACCACCTATCTGCCCCCCAGTGTCTACTCTACCGGGACGAGGAGGGATGTGGCCCCTCACTTTCCCAGGACAGGGGGGATGTGGCCCCCCACTCTCCCAGGACAGGGGGGGATGTGGCCCCCCACTCTCCCAGGACCAGGGGCGATGTGACCCCTCACTCTCCCAGGACAGGGGGATGTGATCCCTCACTCTCCCAGGACAGGGGGCACGTGGCCCCTCACTCTCCCAGGACAGGGGGGATGTGGCCCCCCACTCTACCGGGACGAGGATGGATGTGACCCCTCACTCTCCCAGGACAGGGGGGATGTGGCCCCTCACTCTCCCAGGACAGGGGGGATGTGGCCCCTCACTCTCCCAGGACAGGGGGCATGTGGCCCCTCACTCTTCCAGGACAGGGGGGATGTGGCCCCTCACTCTCCCAGGACAGGGGGCATGTGGCCCCTCACTCTCCCAGGACAGGGGGCATGTGGCCCCTCACTCTCCCAGGACAGGGGGCATGTGGCCCCTCACTCTCCCAGGACAGGGGGGATGTGACCCCTCACTCTCCCAGGACAGGGGGATGTGGCCCCTCACTCTCCCAGGACAGGGGCGATGTGACCCCTCACTCTCCCAGGACAGGGGGGATGTGGCCCCTCACTCTCCCAGGACAGGGGCGATGTGG
The DNA here is from genome assembly GCA_028564925.1 of Lithobates sylvaticus. Taxonomy (NCBI): domain Eukaryota; kingdom Metazoa; phylum Chordata; class Amphibia; order Anura; family Ranidae; genus Lithobates; species Lithobates sylvaticus. The sequence goes on from CM053032.1 coordinate 274,410,484, forward strand.
CCCCCCACTCTCCCAGGACAGGGGGATGTGGCCCCCCACTCTCCCAGGACAGGGGGAATGTGGCCCCTCACTCTCCCAGGACAGGGGGGATGTGGCCCCCCACTCTCCCAGGACCGGGGGCGATGTGCCCCCCCACTCTCCCAGGATGAAGGGGATGTGGCCCCTCACTCTCCCAGGACGAGGGGGATGTGGCCCCTCACTCTCCCAGGACGAGGGGGATGTGGCCCCTCACTCTCCCAGGACAGGGGGGATGTGGGCCCTCACTCTCCCAGGACCGGGGGTGATGTGTCCCCTCACTCTCCCAGGACGGGGGGGATGTGGCCCCGCATTCTCCCAGGACGGGGGGGGATGTGGTCCCTCACTCTCCCAGGACAGGGAGGATGTGGCCCCGCATTCTCTCAGGACAGGGGCGATGTGACCCCCCACTCTCCCAGGACAGGGGGGATGTGGCCCCCCACTCTCCCAGGACAGGGGGGATGTGGCCCCGCATTCTCTCAGGACAGGGGGGATGTGGCCCCTCACTCTCCCGGGACAGGGGGGATGTGGCCCCTCACTCTCCCAGGACGAGGGGGATGTGGCCCCTCACTCTCCCAGGACAAGGGGGATGTGGCCCCTCACTCTCCCAGGACGGGGGGGGGATGTGACCCCTCACTCTCCCAGGACAGGGGGGATGTGGCCCCTCACTCTCCCAGGACAGGGGGATGTGGCCCCTCACTCTCCCAGGACGGGGGGGATGTGACCCCTCACTCTCCCAGGACAGGGGGGATGTGGCCCCGCATTCTCTCAGGACAGGGGGGATGTGGCCCCTCACTCTCCCGGGACAGGGGGGATGTGGCCCCTCACTCTCTCAGGACAGGGGGGATGTGGCCCCTCACTCTCCCGGGACAGGGGGGATGTGGCCCCGCATTCTCTCAGGACAGGGGGGATGTGGCCCCCCACTCTCCCAGGACGGGGGGGATGTGGCCCCTCACTCTCTCAGGACGAGGGGGATGTGGCCCCCCCACTCTCCCGGGACGGGGGGGATGTGGCCCCCCCACTCTCCCGGGACGGGGGGGATGTGGCCCCCCCACTCTCCCGGGACGGGGGGGATGTGACCCCTCACTCTCCCAGGACGAGGGGGATGTGGCCCCTCACTCTCCCGGGACGAGGGGGATGTGGCCCCTCACTCTCCCAGGACGAGGGGGATGTGGCCCCTCACTCTCCCGGGACGAGGGGGATGTGGCCCCTCACTCTCTCAGGACAGGGGGGATGTGGCCCCTCACTCTCCCGGGGCGGGGGGGATGTGGCCCCTCACTCTCACGGGACGAGGAGGGGATATCTGCAGAATCATTTATTCAGAGAGGAATTTCTTCAGACGTCAATTTCCCATTTAAAAGCCAAATGAGTTGTGACAGAGGAGCGCAATTCCGATCGGATAATCCAGTCCAGATAATTACTAAAACAAATGAGGGCGGCCGGCCGGGTGATGAGATATCGGATTCCGGGAAATCGCAGCCTATTAGAGACCTGATGACGATCAATACTGTGATTGGGACTAATGATCCCTCTGCTGGAAGGTTGGCGCCTGTCCTGCACAGGATGGATTCAGAGAATGAGCCCCTCTCAGCTCTGACCATCCCCCTCCCTGGAAGCCCGAGGAGCCTGGAAGGAAGTATTCCCAACACAACTTCCAGGGAATGTCACTATCCTTCATTTGTGCTGTGCCCCTCCCCCAAACCTTCCATCTCATTGTATGCCCCTCCCCAAAACCTTCCACTTCATTGTATGCCACTCCCCCAAACCTTCCACTTCATTGTATGCCCCTCCCCAAACCTTCCATCTCATTGTATGCCACTCCCCCAAACCTTCCACTTCATTGTATGCCCCTCCCCAAACCTTCCATCTCATTGTGTGCCCCTCCCCCAAACCTTCCACCTCATTGTATGCCCCTCCCCCAAACCTTCCATCTCATTGTATGACCCTCCCCCAAACCTTCCACTTCATTGTATGCCCCTCCCCAAACCTTCCATCTCATTGTATGTCCCTCCCCCAAAGCTTCCAACTCATTGTATGCCCCTCCCCAAACCTTCCATCTCATTGTATGCCCCTCCCCAAACCTTCCATCTCATTGTATGCCCCTCCCCAAACCTTCCATCTCATTGTATGCCCCTCCCCCAGACCTTCCATCTCATTGTATGCCCCTCCCCCAAACCTTCCATCTCATTGTATGCCCCTCCCCAAAACCTTCCACTTCATTGTATGCCCCTCCCCCAAACCTTCCACTTCATTGTATGCCCCTCCCCAAACCTTCCATCTCATTGTATGCCCCTCCCCAAACCTTCATCTCATTGTATGCCCCTCCCCAAACCTTCCATCTCATTGTATGCCCCTGCCCAAACCTTCCATCTCATTGTATGCCCCTCCCCAAACCTTCCATCTCATTGTATGCCCCTGCCCAAACCTTCCATCTCATTGTATGCCCCTCCCCCAAACCTTCCATCTCATTGTATGCCCCTCCCCAAACCTTCCATCTCATTGTATGCCCCTCCCCCAAACCTTCCATCTCATTGTATGCCCCTCCCCCAAACCTTCCATCTCATTGTATGCCCCTCCCCCAACCCTTCCACTTCATTGTATGCCCCTCCCCCAAACCTTCCATCTCATTGTATGCCCCTCCCCCAAACCTTCCATCCCATTGTATGCCCCTCCCCCAAACCTTCCACTTCATTGTATGCCCCTCCCCCAAACCTTCCATCCCATTGTATGCCCCTCCCCCAAACCTTCATCTCATTGTATGCCCCTCCCCAAACCTTCCATCTCATTGTATGCCCCTCCCTTGAACCTTCCAGTCTGGCCTTCCATCTCATTGTATGCCCCTCCCCCAAACCTTCCAGTCTGACCTTCCATCTCATTGTATGTCCCTCCCCCAAACCTTCCAGTCTGACCTTCCATCTCATTGTATGCCCCTCCCCCAAACCTTCCAGTCGGACCTTCCATCTCATTGTATGCCCCTCCCTCGAACCTTCCAGTCTGACTTTCCATCTCATTATATGCCCCTCCCTCAAACCTTCCAGTCTGGCATTCCCTCTCATTGTATGCCCCTCCCTTGAACATTCCAGTCTGACCTTCCATCTCATTGTGTGCCCCTCCCCCAAACCTTCCTGTCTGACCTTCCATCTCATTGTATGCCCCTCCCCCAAACCTTCCAGTCTGACTTTCCATCTCATTGTATGCCCCTCCCCCAAACTTTCCAGTCTGACCTTCCATCTCATTGTATGCCCCTCCCTTGAACCTTCCTGTCTGACCTTACTTCTCATTGTACGCCCCTCCCCAAACCTTCCAGTCTGACCTTCCATCTCATTGTATGCCCCTCCCTCAAACCTTCCAGTCTGACCCTCCATCTCATTGTATGCCCCTCCCCCAAACATTCCAGTCTGACCTTCCATCTCATTGTATGCCCCTCCCCCAAACCTTCCAGTCTGACCTTCCATCTCATTGTATGCCCCTCCCTTGAACCTTCCAGTCTGGCCTTCCATCTCATTGTATGCCCCTCCCCCAAACCTTCCAGTCTGACCTTCCATCTCATTGTATGTCCCTCCCCCAAACCTTCCAGTCTGACCTTCCATCTCATTGTATGCCCCTCCCCCAAACCTTCCAGTCGGACCTTCCATCTCATTGTATGCCCCTCCCTCGAACCTTCCAGTCTGACTTTCCATCTCATTATATGCCCCTCCCTTAAACATTCCAGTCTGACCTTCCATCTCATTGTGTGCCCCTCCCCCAAACCTTTCAGTCTGACCTTCCATCTCATTGTATGCCCCTCCCCCAAACCTTCCAGTCTGACTTTCCATCTCATTGTATGCCCCTCCCTCAAACCTTCCAGTCTGAACTTCCATCTCATTGTATGCCCCTCCCTCAAACCTTCCAGTCTGACTTTCCATATAATTGTATGCCCCTCCCCCAAACCTTCCAGTCTGACTTTCCATCTCATTGTATGCCCCTCCCCCAAACTTTCCAGTCTGACCTTCCATCTCATTGTATGCCCCTCCCTTGAACCTTCCTGTCTGACCTTACTTCTCATTGTACGTCCCTCCCCAAACCTTCCAGTCTGACCTTCCATCTCATTGTATGCCCCTCCCTCAAACCTTCCAGTCTGACCTTCCATCTCATTGTATGCCCCTCCCCCAAACCTTCCAGTTTGACCTTCCATCTCATTGTATGCCCCTCCCTCGAACCTTCCAGTCTGGCCTTCCATCTCATTGTATGCCCCTCCCTCGAACCTTCCAGTCTGACCCTCCATCTCATTGTATGCCCCCACCCAAACCTTCCAGTCTGGCTTTCCATCTCATTGTATGCCCCTCCCTTAAACCTTCCAGTCTGACCCTCTATTCTATTGTATGCCCCTCCCTCTGACCTTCCATCACATTGTAAACCCCCTCCACAAACATTCCAGTCTGACCTTCCATCCTATTGTATGCTCCTCCCTCGAACCTTCCAGTCTGACCCTCCATCTCATTGTATGCCCCTCCCCCAAACCTTCCAGTTTGACCTTCCATCTCATTGTATGCCCCTTCCTCGAACCTTCCAGTCTGGCCTTCCATCTTATTGTATGTCCCTCCCTCAAACCTTCCAGTCTGACCCTCCATCTCATTGTATGCCCCTCCCCCAAACCTTCCAGTTTGACCTTCCATCTCATTGTATGCCCCTCCCTCGAACCTTCCAGTCTGTCCTTCCATCTCATTGTATGCCCCTCCCTCAAACCTTCCAGTCTTACCCTCCATCTCATTGTATGCCCCTCCCCCCAAACCTTCCAGTCTAGCTTTCCATCTCATTGTATGCCCCTCCCTCAAACCTTCCAGTCTGACCCTCTATTCTATTGTATGCCCCTCCCTCTGACCTTCCATCACATTGTAAACCCCCTCCACAAACCTTCCAGTCTGACCTTCCATCCTATTGTATGCCCCTCCCTCGAACCTTCCAGTCTGACCTTCCATCTCATTGTATGCCCCTCCCCCAAACCTTCGAGTCTGACCTTCCATCTCATTGTATGCCCCTCCCTTGAACCTTCCAGTCTGACCTTCCATCTCATTGTTTACCTCTCCCCTGAACCTTCCATCCCATAGTATGCCCCTCCTCTAAACCTTCCAGTCTGACCTTCCATCCCATAGTATGCCCTTCAGCGCTCTTTGTCCCCAGGAGAGTTCTGGAAAGGTGTGCTCCGAATATTCAATGGATGTGTGTTGGAGGTCAGTGATCTGTTAGACAGCGGGGTGTATAGGGGTGCATGGGGGTGTATTAGGCTGCATGGGGGGAATAGGGTATATAGGGGTGCATTGGGGCATATAGGTGTGCATGGGGGTGTATGCTGGTGCACGGGGATGTTTGATGGTGTATATGGGTGCATGGGGGTGTATAGCGGTGCATGGGGGTGTATTGGGCTGCATGGGGGGAATAGGGTGTATAGGGGGGAATAGGGTGTATAGGGGTGCATGGGGGGAATAGGGTGTATAGGGGTGCATGGGGGAATATGGGGTATAGGGGTGCATTGGGGCATATAGGTGTGCATGGGGGTGTATGCGGGTGCATGGGGATGTTTGATGGTGTAAAGGGGTGCATGGGGGTGTATAGGGCTGCATGGGGGAATAGGGGGTATAGGGGTGCATTGGGGCATATAGGTGTGCATGGGGATGTTTGATGGTGTATAGGGGTGCATGGGGGTGTATAGGGGTGCATGGGGGTGTATTGGGCTGCATGGGGGGAATAGGGTGTATAGGGGTGCATTGGGGCATATAGATGTGCATGGGGGTGTATGCGGGTGCATGGGGATGTTTGATGGTGTATAGGGGTGCATGGGGGTGTATAGCGGTGCATGGGGGTGTATTGGGCTGCATGGGGGGAATAGGGTGTATAGGGGTGCATGGGGGTGTATAGGGCTGCATGGGGGAATATGGGGTATAGGGTTGCATTGGGGCATATAGGTGTGCATGGGGGTGTATGCGGGTGCACGGGGATGTTTGATGGTGTATAGGGGTGCATGGGGGTGTATAGAGCTGCATGGGGGTATATAGGGGTGCATGGGGGTGTATAGGGCTGCATGGGGGTGTATAGGGGTGCATGGGGGGAATAGGGTGTATAGGGGTGCATGGGGGGAATAGGGTGTATTGTGGTGCATGGGGGTGCATGGGGATATATAGGGCTGCATGGGGTGTATAGGGGTGCATGGGGGGAATAGGGTGTATAGGGGTGCATGGGGGGAATAGGGTGTATTGTGGTGCATGGGGGTGTATAGGGCTGCATGGGGGTGTATAGGGCTGCATGGGGGAATAGGGGGTATAGGGGTGCATTGGGGCATATAGGTGTGCATGGGGGTGTATGCGGGTGCATGGGGATGTTTGATGGTGTATAGGGGTGCATGGGGGTGTATAGGGCTGCATGGGGGTGTAGATGGGTGCATGGGGTGTATAGGGCTGCATGGGGGGAATAGGGTGTAAAGGGGTGCATTGGGGCGTATAGGTGTGCATGGGGGTGTATGCAGGTGCCTGGGGATGTTTGGGGGTGTATAGGGGTGCATGGGGGTGTATATGGCTGCATGGGGGGAATAGGGTGTATAGGAGTGCATGGGGGTGTATAGCGGTGCATTGGGGCATATGGGGTGCATTGGGGCATATAGGTGTGCATGGGGGAGTATGCGGGTGCATGGGGATGTTTGATGGTGTATATGGGTGCATGGGGGTGTATAGAGCTGCATGCGGGTGTATAGGGCTGCATGGGGGTGTATAGAGTTGCATGAGGGTGTATGGGGGGTGTTGGGGGGGTCACAAGCTCAGTAGGGTTCTCTATCATGGCTTACACTGTGGCTCCAGTCATGTTGCTTGTGAGTCCCATTCTGTACACATGCACAACACAGTTTCTCCACTGTAAGGCATCTGCCATGGACAGCGGGAAGTCCGGCTGCAGATAATCATGTTACCTGTGTATAGGGAGGACATTCCTCGGATTAGACGTTCCTTCTGAAAGGTGTTAAATATCTGGCCTAAGGCTGCCTTAATCCGACTACAAAAACACCACAGTGGCTGATCACCCATTTATCTCAATCCGGGATTTAGGCGGATTGAAAGTGGATTAGGTTGGAGAGCATATGGCCGCTATTGGCATCTCAGAGATGTGAGAAAACAGCTTGATGGTGTAACTAGGGGCATGAGAGAGACAGCAGATCTACAGACATTGGCCGCAGTTCTATTTATTAGGGTTGGGGTTGGTACATTGGGCATGGTTCTATATTTTAGGGTTGGGGTTGGTACATTGGGCATGGTTCTATATATTGTGGTTGGTTCATTGGCCATGGCTCAATATATTAGGGTTGGGGTTTGTTACATTGGCCATGTTTTTATATATTAGGGTTGGGGTTGGTTCCTTGGCCATGGTTCTATATATTAGGGTTAGAGTTGGTACATTGGCCATGGTTTTATATATTAGGGTTGGGGTTGGTACATTGGCCATGGTTTCTATTTATTTGGGTTAGGGTTGGTACATTGGTCGTGGTTCTATATATTGGGGTTACGGTTGGTACATTGGCCATGGTTCTATAAATTAGGTTTGGGGTTTGTACATTGGCCTTGGTTTTATATATTAGGGTAAGGGTTGGTACACTGGCCATGGTTCTGTATATTAGGGTTAGAGTTGGTACATTGGTCAATTATTCTATATATTGGGGTTAGGGTTGGTACATTGGCCATGGTTTATATATTGGGGTTGGTACATTGGCCATGGCTCTATATATTTGGGTTAGGGTTGGTACATTTGACATGGTTCTATATATTAGGGTTGGGTTGGTACATTGGCCTGGTCATGGTTCTATATATTAGGGTTAGGGTTGGTACATTGGCAACGGTTCTCTGTATTACGATTAGGGTTGGTACATGTTGGATACAGCTACTGATTAGCTGAACAAGGATCTGTTCCTGACAACCTACCCGCTGTGCAGGAACATGGACCATGTAAGAGGGCAGCCACGTCACTGCAGACTAGCTATACTTTCCTCTATAATCAGTGACAACTTCCATCATGACAACCAGCCGAGTGGCTACCGGAAAATCCCTGTGGCATCATTATACCCGTTATACCGGCAGGCCACACAGAAGGCGTCATGTGTCAGTAAATCTTTTCTTTCTCCTTGCTGTTTTGCTGCTCATGGATATTGATTGAACATTTTAGAATATTATGGACTGCGAACTGTCCTTATAATGTAATAAACATGTCTGCGTGTCCACAGTGTACTCTCTGTACAGTGGACCTCAGGCCTCGTACCTCTTCCGTGCACATCAACAGCCGCCATCACCCACACTCTGCAGGAGGACATTCTGACAGAAAGATCTCATTCTAAATGTCTGGATTCATCACTTCCTAGAAAGAACATTATTTCTGGACGTCAGGATGTTACCAGGGCTCTGAGAAGCAGCTTCTGGAGGACACTCCACCTTATGAAGGACACCCCACCTTCTGGAGGACTCTTCGCCTTCTGGAGGATTCTTCACCTTCTGGAGGAAACCCCACCTTCTGGAGGACACCCCACCTTCTGGAGGACACCCCACCTTCTGGAGGACTCTTTCGCCTTCTGGAGGACTCTTCACCTTCTGGAGGAAACCCCACCTTCTGGAAGACACCCTACCTTCTGGAGGACACCCCACCTTTTGAAGGACACTCCACATTATGGAGCACACCCCACCTTATGGAGGACATGCCACCTTATGGAGCACACCCCACCTTCTGGAGGACATGCCACCTTATGGAGCACACCCCACCTTCTGGAGGACATGCCACCTTATGGAGCACAACCCACCTTATGGAGGACATGCCACCTTTTGAAGGACACTCCACCTTATGGAGCACACCCCACCTTCTGGAGGACACTTCACCTTATGGAGCACACCCCACCTTCTGGAGGACACACCACCTTATGGAGCACAACCCACCTTATGGAGGACATGCCACCTTATGGAGCACACCCCACCTTCTGGAGGACACTCCACCCTATGGAGCACACCCCACCTTATGGAGGACACGCCACCTTATGGAGCACACCTCACCTTCTGGAGGACACGCCACCTTATGGAGCACACCCCACCTTCTGGAGGACACACCACCTTATGGAGCACAACCCACCTTATGGAGGACATGCCACCTTATGGAGCACACCCCACCTTCTGGAGAACACGCCACCTTATGGAGCACACCCCACCTTCTGGAGGACACACCACCTTATGGAGCACACCTCACCTTCTGGAGGACACCCTACCTTCTGGAGGACTCTTTCACCTTCTGGAGGACTCTTCATCTTCTGGAGGAAACCACACCTTCTGGAAGACACCCTACCTTCTGGAGGACACCCCACCTTTTGAAGGACACTCCACCTTATGGAGCACACCCCACCTTATGGAGGACATGCCACCTTATGGAGCACACCCCACCTTCTGGAGGACACACCACCTTATGGAGCACAACCCACCTTATGGAGGACATGCCACCTTATGGAGCACACCCCACCTTCTGGAGGACACTCCACCTTATGGAGCACACCCCACCTTATGGAGGACACGCCACCTTATGGAGCACACCCCACCTTCTGGAGGACACTCCACCTTATGGAGCACACCCCACCTTATGGAGGACATGCCACCTTAAGGAGCACACCCCACCTTCTGGAGGACACTCCACCTTATGGAGCACACCCCACCTTATGGAGGACACTCCACCTTATGGAGCACACTTCACCTTCTGGAGGACACACCACCTTATGGAGCACACCTCACCTTCTGGAGGACACTCCACCTTATGGAGCACACCCCACCTTTTGGAGGACACGCCACCTTATGGAGCACACCCCACCTTCTGGAGGACACGCCACCTTATGGAGCACACCCCACCTTCTGGAGGACACTCCACCTTATGGAGCACACCCCACCTTCTGGAGGACACGCCACCTTATGGAGCACACCCCACCTTCTGGAGGACACACCACCTTATGGAGCACACCTCACCTTCTGGAGGACATGCCACCTGCAAGCCCAGCCTGGGAAAAACGAAATCTTCTTCGTGCATGCCTTCTGGAAACATATCAGGAACATTTCATGCATGATTCAGGTGTATAGAGGTTTTGCAGGGCAGGAAAGGCTCTATCTGAAGAAACATAGTGGAGGTCCAGGCCTGGTCATCTGTCCTTGGCTCCATCCCACCATTTCGCTCTGTAGGGAACTACAAGAACCGGGCAGTTGGCTCCATGGGGCCTGTCTGATCAATATGGAATAACTAACTAATAAACAGGGAGCGTTCTCCTCCATCTGCCTGTAAGTGATGAATTAGGCTTCTGTAGATGCTCCGAGGCATCAATCTTCCCCAGATCCCAATAAATAAGAATGTAATCTGATCAGACGAATAATTCCTCAGCAAATGGCCAGATTACCATGGAAGGCCGCTGACATCTGGCTGCAGATATTGAGTTAATGATACGACCTTTGTAAATCCGAACATCCTTCTCCAATCATCTGAATCCATCAGAGGGAGTGACGAGGATAAGGAGGTTCATTCAGAAGGAATGGAGGGAATGTAGGGACAGAGGATGGAAGAAGATCCACAGAAGTTAGTACACCACTAATAACACTGAACCACGGAGTACACCACTAACAACACTGAACTTTGGGGTACGTCACTGATAACATTGAACAGTGGGATACACCACTAAGAACACTGAACCCTGGGGTACACCACTAACAACACTGAACTTTGGGGTACCTCACTAATAACACCAAACCTTGGGTTACACTACTAACAACCCTAAACCTTGGGGTACACCACTAATAACACCAAACCTTGGGGTTCACCACTAATAAGACTGAACATTGGGGTACACCACTAATAAGACTGAACCTTGGGGTACACCACTAACAACACTGGACTTTGGGGTACACCACTAATAACACCAAACCTTGTCCAAGTATATCACGTCCACAGCCACTCCTCTGTCCAAGTATACCATGACCACCGCCACCACTAACAACACTGAACTTTGGGGTACACCACTAATAACACCAAACCTTGGGTTACACTACTAACAACACTGAACCTTGGGGTACACCACTAATAACAATGAACATTGGGGTACACCATTAATAACATCAAACCTTGTCCAAGTATACCACATCCACAGTCACCTGTCGGTCAAAGTATACTACTTCCACAGACACCCCTCTGTTCAAGTCTACCATGTCCACCGCCACCCATCTGTCCAAGTATACCACGTCCACAGCCACCCCTCTGTCCAAGTCTACCACGTCCACCCATCTGTCCAAGTCTACCACGTCCACCGCCACCCCTCTGTCCAAGTATACCACGTCCACAGCCACCCCTCTGTCCAAGTCTACCACGTCCACCCCTCTGTCCAATTCTACCACGTCCACAGCCACCCCTCTGTCCAAGTCTACCACGTCCACCGCCACCCCTCTATCCAAGTATACCACGTCCACAGCCACCCCTCTATCCAAGTCTACCACGTCCACCGCCACCCCTCTGTGTATGGTTTTACAACTTCTGTCTTTCATGAATCCATGCTGTCTGTTGCTGAAAAAAATTTTTTCCAGCAAGAACTCATCTATGTGGTATTTTATTAAACTCTCCAGTATCTTCCTGACTATAGAAGTTAAACTAACAGGTCTGTAGTTACTTGGTAAAGACTTTGTTCCATTTTTAAATATGGGCACCACATTGGCCTTCACTAAAATCATCCCCCGTGATCCCGCCATGAAGGTCCTTGTTCAGGCACTTCCTGTTACAGAGTGACAACGCTCTAGTCCTCATCTCCCAATTCTTCTGCTGTGTTGTCACAGTCACATGGCCTTCTGATGGAGGCTACAAATGGCCATTATAATACACCTGACATAGACACGGTCCACTGTTGTCATCAGGAAACCTGCCCTGAAAAAAGCAATGCAGCCATCACTGAAATGCATGGAGACAGGAAGTGGCTGCAAAGAGGATGGAGGAGATCAGTAGCACTGAGCTCTAAGGGTGAAGAAAAGTAGAATGTGTGAATTACACCGAGTGCCTCATCAGACCAGTGAAGGGTGACATCTGCTTCAAAGCCCAGCGGAAGGTTCTGGTTACATCAGTAAAGCTAAATGCGGGTAAAGTCTGGGAGTTCATTTCAATTTTAAAAAGCAGCCACAGCCTGAGTAGAAAAGCCTGTCCCTTGCCAGCTGATCTCGGTTTGATCAGATGCTTTGGAGAGCAGAGGAGAGGTCTGGGGTGTAACAGACCTCAGATCTGCCCATAAAGAGGACCTGTCACCGCCCATGCCACCACAAGGGATGCTGTTCATCATCAAAGGATGGCACCATCAGAGGCCAAGGCGGCGCCACGTGAAGGGTTACTGTGGTGGGAGTTGTGGGCTCCCCATTCTAATGTTGTTTCCTATTTACCCGTCACGATGTCACCTTGTCTGGAAGAATAATTTGCTGTGACGTCTGCGTTTCTTTTGCTGAAGCGCGCCTTTCTGGCGGTTGAGCATAAAGAATGTGCTTATTTGGCTGCGATAAAAATGATAATTTGCAAGAAAATGATTGTGGATTAGCGAGCGGAGGAGCGATTAACGGGAGCCGCTAACTTCCCCAATGTGTGCATCGCCCCGCTGGTTTAGGGGAACCTAATCCTTCTTAGGCTGCAAAAGGACCCTCAGACTGCTGGAGCAAGCAGGGCTTAGGCACGCCGAGCTTCCCGAAAGTACTAAATCTTCACTTGAGCTGCCTGTGTTCCTTCATCTTCCTCTCTAAGCCGTTTTTCTAAAGGATCCTTCCATAGACAAACCTTTAGAAGCTGCCAGGATTCTGAAACCCAGATTGCTGAAAAATTTAAATCCCGACCCGATTCTGCGCCTGCTGGAGGGATTAACCACTCTTCCTGTGGTCAACTTTAACCCCTTCCCTTTATTGAGAGGCCTGGGGAGGAAAGGGTGCCACCATTCTTCTACAGGAAGGCCCAGGGACTCCTGGAGGGGGCGAAGCCTGAGAATTCCAGAGGAGGGGGAGTAGAATTGGAGGTTCACTATCTATATCAATATAATATCAATGTAGTCCTCATCTCCTCGAATCTCCCCTCCATCCTCCTGAGCTCCTCCATCCTCTCCTCCATCCCTCTGAGCTCCTCCATCCTCCCCTTCATCCTCCTGAGCTCCTCCTTCCTCCTGACCTCCTTCGTCCTCCCCTCCATATTCCTCCCCTCCATCTTCCTGACCTCCATCCTCCTGACCTCCATCCTCCTCCATCCTCCTGACCTCCTCCATCCACCTCATCACCTTCTTCCTTCCCTCCATCCTGCTGACTTCCTCCATTCTCCTCCTCTCCTCCATTCTCTCCTCTATCTTCCTCATCTCCTCCATCCTTCTCATCCCCTCCATCCTCCTGACCTCCTCCATCCTCCTGAACTCCTCCTTCCTCCTGACCTCCTCCATCCACCTCATCGCCTCCTTCTTTCCCTCCATCCTGCTGACTTTCTCCATTCTCCTCATCTCCTCCATTCTCCCCTCCATCCTTCTCATCTCCTCCATCCTTCTGACCTCCTCCATCCTCCTCATCTCTTCCATCCTCCTCATCTCTTCCATCCTCCTCATCTCTTCCATCCTTCTGACCTCCTCCTGCCTTCCTCCATCCTCTTGATCTCCTCCTGACTTCCTCCATCCTGCTGACCTCCTCCATCCTCCTGACTTCCTCCAACCTCCCGATCTCCTCCATCCTCCTAAATTCCTCCAATCTCCCGATCTCCTCCATCCTCCTGTCTACCTCCATCCTCACAATCTCCTCCATCCTCCTGTCTACCTCCATCCTCACAATCTCCTCCATCCTCCTGACTTCCTCCAACCTCTAGATCTCCTCCATTCTCCTGACTTCCTCCATCCTCCTGACTTCCTCCAACCTCCCGATCTCCTCCATCCTCCTGACTTCCTCCATCCTCACAATCTCCTCCATCCTCCTGACCTTCTCCAACCTCCCAGTTTTCTCCATCCTCCTGAACTCCTCCTTCATCCTTCCAATCCCCCCTACCCTCCTGACCCCCTACAGCCTCCTGATTTCCTCCATCCTCCACATCTCTTCCATCCTCCTCATCTCTTCCATCCTCCTCATCTCTTCCATCCTCCTCATCTCTTCCATCCTTCTGACCTCCTCCAGCCTCCTGATTTCCTCCATCCTCCTGACCTCCTCCAACCTCCCAATCTCCATCATTCATGGGGACACTGTTGTAAGGGGGGCACTGATTGGGACACTGATGTAGGGGGACTCGGATGGGGACACTTGATTCAAAGGGGGACTCTAATGGGGACACAGATGTAAGGGGGGGCTCTGATTGGGACACCTGATGTGAGGGGGGACTCTGATGGGGGCACCTGATGTGAGGGGGGACTCTGATGGAGACACCTGATGTGAGGTAAAACTCTGATAGGGACACTGATGTAAGGGGGACTCTGATGGGGACACTGATGTAACGGGGGGCTCTGATGTAAGGGAGACTTTATTGTAAGGGGGGGGACACTGATTGGGACACTAAAGTAACAGGGGACTCTGATGTAAGGGAGGACACTGATGGGGATACCTGATGCAAGGTGGGATTCTGATGGGGACAATGATGTAAAGGGGGACTCTGATTGGGGCATGGATGTAAGGGAGGACTCTGATAGGGGCACGTGATGTAATTGGAGACTCTGATAGGGATACATGATGCAAGAGGGGACTCTGATGGGGATTCCTGATGTAAGGGGGGACTCTGATGGGGACACTGATGTAAAGGAGGACTCTGATGGGGACACTGATGTAACGGGGGGGACTCTGATGTAAGGGAGACTTTATTGTAAGGGGGAGGGGGACACTGATTGGGACACTAAAGTAACAGGGGACTCTGATGTAAGGGGGGACTCTGATGGGGACACTGATGTAAGGGAGGACTCTGATGGGGATACCTGATGCAAAGGGGGACTCTAATGGGGATACCTGATGCAAGGGGGAACTCTGATGGGGACATTGATTTAAGGGGGACTCTGATGTAAGGGGGGATTCTGAAGGGAACATTGATGTAGGGGGGGGCTCTGATAGGGATATCTGATGTAAGGGTGGGGGGCTCTGATCTAAGGGGGAACTCGGATAGCGACACTTAATGTAATTGGGGACTCTAATGGGGATATTTGATTTAAGGGGGATTCTGATTGGTATATCTGATGTAAAGGGGGACTCTGATGGGAACAATGATTTAAGGGGGACTCTGATGGGGACATTGATGTAAGGGGGGGACTCTGATGTAAGGGGGGATTTGATTGGGACACCTGATGTAAGGGGGGACTCTGATGGTGACATCTGATGTAAGAGGGGATATTGATGGGGACACTGATGTAAGGAGGACTCTGATGGGGACATTGATGCAAAGGGGAACTCTGAAGGGGGTTTCTGATGTAAGGTGGGGCTCTGATCTAAAGGGGGACTCTGATTGGGACACCTAATGTAATTGGGGACTCTAATGGGGATATTTGATGTAAGGGGGGACTGTAATGGGGATATCTGAAGTAAAGTGGGACTCTGATGGGACAACTAATGCAAGGGGGGACTCTGATTGGGAAAGTTGATGTAAGGGGGGTCTCTGATGGGGACACTGATGTAAGGGAGGGACTTTGATTGCGACACCTGATGTAAAGGGAGACTCTGATGTAAGGGGGGAAAACTGATGGGGTCTCTGATGTAAGGGGGACTCTGATGAGGACACCTGATGGGGACATTGATGTAAATGGGGACTCTGATGGGGGCATGTGATGTAAGGGAGGACTCTGATGGGGATACGTGATGCAAGGGGGACTCTGCTGGGGACACTGATGTAAGGGGGAACTCTGATGGAGACATTGATGTAAGGGGGACTCGAAAGGGGATATCTGATGTAAGGGAAACCCTGATGGGGACTCTGATGGGGACATTGATGTAAGGGGGGACTCTGATAGGGATATCTGATGTAAGAGGGGACTCTGATGGCGATAACTGATGTAAGGGGGAATTTGATCGGGACACCTGATATAAGGGGGGACTCTGATGGGGATTTCGGATGTAAGGGAGGGCTCTGATTTGGACACCTTATGTAATTGGGCACTCTAATGGGGATATTTGATGTAAGGGGGGACTCCGATTGGGATATCTGAAGTAAAGTGGGACTCTGATGGGACAACTGATGTAAGGGGGAGACTTTGATGGAGACATTTATGTATCGGAGTTTCTGATGGGGACACCTGATGTAAGGGGGGACTGTGATTGGGATATCTGATGTATGGGGGGGGGGCTCTAATTGATGTGGAGGGAAGGCGGATGGGGAGATGAAGGAATCCGGAGGATGGGAATGATGCGGGATGTGGCGGACGGGAGATGAAGGAATCTGGAGGATGGGAATGATGCGGGATGTGGCGGACGGGAGATGAAGGAATCTGGAGGATGGGAATGACGCGGGATGTGGCGGATGGGGAGATGAAGGAATCCCGAGGATGGGAATGACGCGGGATGTGGCGGATGGGAGATGAAGGAATCCGGAGGATGGGAATGATGCGGGATGTGGTGGATGGGAGATGAAGGAATCCGGAGGATGGGAATGATGCGGGATGTGGCGGGTGGGAGATGAAGGAATCCGGAGGATGGGAATGACGCGGGATGTGGTGGATGGGAGATGAAGGAATCCGGAGGATGGGAATGATGCGGGATGTGGTGGATGGGAGATGAAGGAATCCGGAGGATGGGAATGATGCGGGATGTGGCGGGTGGGAGATGAAGGAATCCGGAGGATGGGAATGATGCGGGATGTGGTGGACGGGAGATGAAGGAATCCGGAGGATGGGAATGACGCGGGATGTGGCGGATGGGAGATGAAGGAATCCGGAGGATGGGAATGATGCGGGATGTGGTGGACGGGAGATGAAGGAATCCGGAGGATGGGAATGATGCGGGATGTGGTGGATGGGAGATGAAGGAATCCGGAGGATGGGAATGATGCGGGATGTGGAGGGAAGGCGGATGGGAGATGAAGGAATCCGGAGGATGGGAATGATGCGGGATGTGGCGGATGGGGGATGAAGGAATCCGGAGGATGGGAATGATGTGGGATGTGGAAGGAAGGCGGATGGGAGATGAAGGAATCCGGAGGATGGGAATGATGCGGGATGTGGTGGACGGGAGATGAAGGAATCCGGAGGATGGGAATGGTGCGGGATGTGGAGGGAAGGCGGATGGGAGATGAAGGAATCCGGAGGATGGGAATGATGCGGGATGTAGAGGATGGGGAGATGAAGGAATCCGGAGGATGGGAATGGTGCGGGATGTGGAGGATGGGGAGATGAAGGAATCTGGAGGATGGGAATGGTGCGGGATGTGGAGGATGGGGAGATGAAGGAATCTGGAGGATGGGAATGGTGCGGGATGTGGAGGATGGGGAGATGAAGGAATCCGGAGGATGGGAATGGTGCGGGATGTGGAGGATGGGGAGATGAAGGAATCTGGAGGATGGGAATGGTGCGGGATGTGGAGGATGGGGAGATGAAGGAATCGGGAGGATGGGAATGGTGCGGGATGTGGAGGATGGGGAGATGAAGGAATCCGGAGGATGGGAATGACGCGGGATGTGGCGGATGGGAGATGAAGGAATCCGGAGGATGGGAATGGTGCGGGATGTGGAGGGAAGGCGGACGGGAGATGAAGGAATCCGGAGGATGGGAATGGTGCGGGATGTGGCGGATGGGAGATGAAGGAATCCGGAGGATGGGAATGGTGCGGGATGTGGAGGATGGGGAGATGAAGGAATCCGGAGGATGGGAATGGTGCGGGATGTGGAGGGAAGGCGGATGGGGAGATGAAGGAATCCAGAGGATGGGAATGGTGCGGGATGTAGCGGATGGGGAGATGAAGGAATCCGGAGGATGGGAATGACGCGGGATGTAGCGGATGGGGAGATGAAGGAATCCGGAGGATGGGAATGACGCGGGATGTGGTGGACGGGAGATGAAGGAATCCGGAGGATGGGAATGGTGCGGGATGTAGCGGATGGGGAGATGAAGGAATCCGGAGGATGGGAATGACGCGGGATGTGGTGGACGGGAGATGAAGGAATCCGGAGGATGGGAATGGTGCGGGATGTAGCGGATGGGGAGATGAAGGAATCCGGAGGATGGGAATGATGCGGGATGTGGGGGTTGGGAGATGAAGGAATCCGGAGGATGGGAATGATGCGGGATGTGGTGGACGGGAGATGAAGGAATCCGGAGGATGGGAATGACGCGGGATGTGGCGGATGGGAGATGAAGGAATCCGGAGGATGGGAATGATGCGGGATGTGGTGGACGGGAGATGAAGGAATCCGGAGGATGGGAATGATGCGGGATGTGGTGGATGGGAGATGAAGGAATCCGGAGGATGGGAATGATGCGGGATGTGGAAGGAAGGCGGATGGGAGATGAAGGAATCCGGAGGATGGGAATGATGCGGGATGTGGCGGATGGGGGATGAAGGAATCCGGAGGATGGGAATGATGTGGGATGTGGAAGGAAGGCGGATGGGAGATGAAGGAATCCGGAGGATGGGAATGATGCGGGATGTGGTGGACGGGAGATGAAGGAATCCGGAGGATGGGAATGGTGCGGGATGTGGAGGGAAGGCGGATGGGAGATGAAGGAATCCGGAGGATGGGAATGATGCGGGATGTAGAGGATGGGGAGATGAAGGAATCCGGAGGATGGGAATGGTGTGGGATGTGGAGGATGGGGAGATGAAGGAATCTGGAGGATGGGAATGGTGCGGGATGTGGAGGATGGGGAGATGAAGGAATCCGGAGGATGGGAATGACGCGGGATGTGGTGGACGGGAGATGAAGGAATCCAGAGGATGGGAATGGTGCGGGATGTGGCGGATGGGAGATGAAGGAATCCGGAGGATGGGAATGGTGCGGGATGTAGCGGATGGGGAGATGAAGGAATCCGGAGGATGGGAATGACGCGGGATGTAGCGGATGGGGAGATGAAGGAATCCGGAGGATGGGAATGACGCGGGATGTGGCGGATGGGGAGATGAAGGAATCCGGAGGATGGGAATGATGCGGGATGTGGCGGATGGGAGATGAAGGAATCCGGAGGATGGGAATGGTGCGGGATGTGGTGGACGGGAGATGAAGGTCTCCGGAGGATGGGAATGACGCGGGATGTGGCGGATGGGAGATGAAGGAATCCGGAGGATGGGAATGGTGCGGGATGTAGCGGATGGGGAGATGAAGGAATCCGGAGGATGGGAATGATGCGGGATGCGGAGGGAAGGCGGATGGGGAGATGAAGGAATCCGGAGGATGGGAATGGTGCGGGATGTGGCGGATGGGAGATGAAGGAATCCGGAGGATGGGAATGGTGCGGGATGTAGCGGATGGGGAGATGAAGGAATCCGGAGGAAGGAATCCGGAGGATGGGAATGATGCGGGATGTGGCGGATGGGAGATGAAGGAATCCGGAGGATGGGAATGACGCGGGATGTGGCGGATGGGGAGATGAAGGAATCCGGAGGATGGGAATGATGCGGGATGTGGCGGATGGGAGATGAAGGAATCCGGAGGATGGGAATGGTGCGGGATGTGGTGGACGGGAGATGAAGGACTCCGGAGGATGGGAATGACGCGGGATGTGGCGGATGGGAGATGAAGGAATCCGGAGGATGGGAATGGTGCGGGATGTAGCGGATGGGGAGATGAAGGAATCCGGAGGATGGGAATGATGCGGGATGCGGAGGGAAGGCGGATGGGGAGATGAAGGAATCCGGAGGATGGGAATGGTGCGGGATGTGGCGGATGGGAGATGAAGGAATCCGGAGGATGGGAATGGTGCGGGATGTGGCGGATGGGAGATGAAGGAATCCGGAGGATGGGTATGACGTGGGATGTGGCGGATGGGAGATGAAGGAATCCGGAGGATGGGAATGACGCGGGATGTGGCGGATGGAAGATGAAGGAATCCGGAGGATGGGAATGATGCGGGATGTGGCGGATGGAAGATGAAGGAATCCCGAGGATGGGAATGACGCGGGATGTGGCGGATGGGAGATGAAGGAATCCGGAGGATGGGAATGATGCGGGATGTGGCGGATGGGAGATGAAGGAATCCGGAGGATGGGAATGATGCGGGATGTGGCGGATGGGAGATGAAGGAATCCGGAGGATGGGAATGATGCGGGATGTGGCGGATGGGAGATGAAGGAATCCGGAGGATGGGAATGGTGCGGGATGTGGCGGATGGAAGATGAAGGAATCCCGAGGATGGGAATGACGCGGGATGTGGCGGATGGAAGATGAAGGAATCCGGAGGATGGGAATGATGCGGGATGCGGAGGGAAGGCGGATGGGGAGATGAAGGAATCCGGAGGATGGGAATGGTGCGGGATGTGGCGGATGGGAGATGAAGGAATCCGGAGGATGGGAATGGTGCGGGATGTGGCGGATGGGAGATGAAGGAATCCGGAGGATGGGTATGACGTGGGATGTGGCGGATGGGAGATGAAGGAATCCGGAGGATGGGAATGACGCGGGATGTGGCGGATGGAAGATGAAGGAATCCGGAGGATGGGAATGATGCGGGATGTGGCGGATGGAAGATGAAGGAATCCCGAGGATGGGAATGACGCGGGATGTGGCGGATGGGAGATGAAGGAATCCGGAGGATGGGAATGATGCGGGATGTGGCGGATGGGAGATGAAGGAATCCGGAGGATGGGAATGATGCGGGATGTGGCGGATGGGAGATGAAGGAATCCGGAGGATGGGAATGATGCGGGATGTGGCGGATGGGAGATGAAGGAATCCGGAGGATTGGAATGGTGCGGGATGTGGCGGATGGAAGATGAAGGAATCCCGAGGATGGGAATGACGCGGGATGTGGCGGATGGAAGATGAAGGAATCCGGAGGATGGGAATGATGCGGGATGTGGCGGATGGGAGATGAAGGAATCCGGAGGATGGGAATGATGCGGGATGTGGTGGACGGGAGATGAAGGAATCCGGAGGATGGGAATGACGCGGGATGTGGTGGACGGGAGATGAAGGTCGTATTCTGCGGACGGGGAAAGTAGCGCAGTCAGCAGCTGACTTGACAGATGACGGCCTCCCCAGCATCGGGATTGGGCCTCAGGCTGACTCTGGCCTTCCAGGGCACGGCCGCCCTTCCTTCTGTCACATCCTCGCCGCCGGACCGCCAATTAGCCGACCAATCAATCTTCTGCTGGCAGCTCATTTACTCGGAATTAATTTGGGATTAGAATCCTGATTACAATTGGCAGCTAAACAGACAAATATAGAGTGGAGTCCATTCCGGGGAGCGGGGGGGGGGGGGAGGGGGGGGGACCGGGGGGGGGGAGGGGGGGGGCAGGAGGGGAGGGACAATAAGTATGTAAAGGGAGAAGGGGGGAGGAAGAAAGGAGAGGGGAAAGGAGGAAGGGAAGAGAGAGGGGGTAGAGAAGGAAATGATGAAGAGGGAGAGAAGATAAGATGAAAGAAAACGGCTGAATGTTCTAGGGAGGACAAGAGGAGAAGGTAAGGTGGAGAGAAGAACGAAAGTAGAATAAGTGGGAGGGGAGATAGGGGATAAGAAGAGGGGAAGAGGGGCAAGTGAAAGAAGGAATAAGGAGTAGGGGGGAGGGGGGGGAAAGGAAACAAGAAGAGGAAAGGCACAAAAGAGAGAAGACGAGAAGAAGAAAAGAAAGCAGGAGAAGGGATGAGGTGAAGGATAGAAATGAGGAAAGGAGAGAAGGAAGAGCAAGAGATGAAGGAGAGGGGGGGAAGAGACAGGCGTTTAAGGAAGGGTAGATAAGGGGAATATGGGAGAAAGAGAGAGGACAAAGAAAGGGGGGAAGAGATCCAGTTAGACAAAAGAATCAAGAAGAAGTCCCGGCTGAATGAGGAGCTAATTACCTGGATTCCACTTTATAATGTCTCCGCTCCAGGGGGTGGGGGGGGGGGGATCAGCGGTACACCGGTCTACCTCCACCGGGCGGCATCTTTCAGCATGTACCCCATTGTACGTGTCTGCTACACACAGATGATGTCACACAGTCGTGGACCACCATTCCCATCATCCTGGAGAGAAGATTACTGCTGGGACCTTCCTATCTGTGCCAAGACCACGTGGGATGAGGAGTGGCCATGAGGAACATCTGTAGTGACCATGTGGGATGAGGAGCAGTCAGGAGGAATATATAATATGTAGTGACCACGTGGGATGAGGAGCAGCCAGGAGGAACATCTGTAGTGACCACGTGGGATGAGGAGAAGTCAGGAGGAACATCTGTAGTGACCACGTGGGATGAGGAGAAGTCAGGAGGAACATCTGTAATGACCACGTGGGATGAGGAGAAGTCAGGAGGAACATTTGTAGTGACCACGTGGGATGAGGAGAAGTCAGGAGGAACATCTGTAGTGACCACGTTGGATGAGGAGAAGTCAGGAGGAACATCTGTAGTGACCACATTGGATGAGGAGAAGTCAGGAGGAACATCTGTAGTGACCATGTGGGATGAGGAGAAGTCAGGAGGAATATATAGTATGTAGTGAGCACGTGGGATGAGGAGAAGTCAGAAGGAGTATCTGTAGTGACCACGTGGGATGAGATGTCAGGAGGAGTATCTGTAGTGACCACGTGGGATGAGAAGTCAGGAGGAACATCTGTGGTGACCACGTGGGATGAGGAGAAGTCAGGAGGAATATATAGTATGTAGTGAGCACGTGGGATGAGGAGAAGTCAGGAGGAGTATCTGTAGTGACCACGTGGGATGAGGAGAAGTCAGGAGGAGTATCTGTAGTGACCACGTGGGATTAGAAGTCAGGAGGAACATCTGTAGTGACCACGTGGGATTAGGAGAAGTCAGGAGGAACATCTGTAGTGACCACGTTGGATGTGGACCAGTCAGGCAGGATATCCAGTGGCAAAGACGTAGAGTAATATAGAGTCTGCATTGCCACGTATGAAGGCCTCAAGCCTGAGATCTGACCCCCCACCTCACCTGGAGGACATTACTCAGGAGGACCTGTCATACCACCAGTATGTGGGCAGTGGGGGGCCCAACCTGGACAATCACCTTATTAAAGGGAAGCTCCGCACCTGGACAGGAAGAGAAGGGAAGGTGGATTTTGGCGAAGATGTTCTCCTTTAAGAGCGGCAGGCAGAACAAACACTCACCTTGTGAAGGGCGCGCGGTGGGGGTGGGGGGGGGGATTAGGACAGGAACACACAAACGATTGTGGAATATTTCTCTCATCGTCTTGTCACTCCTCCGATGAACAAACAAAGCTTTGATTTCAGGATCTCTCCGAGAGCCGACCCGGAGCCTTTCTAAAGGGAGCGCCTTGTGAATAGAGGTGTGAAACGTGAGACGGAGGGATTTACACCTCGCTATCCCTCACCGACACGCCCCCCACCCGGGCCGCACAACCAAAACATGACATGGGTGCCACGCCGGGCCGCACAACCAAAACATGACATGGGTGCCACGCCGGGCCGCACAACCAAAACATGACATGGGTGCCACGCCGGGCCGCACAACCAAAACATGACATGGGTGCCACGCCGGGCCGCACAACCAAAACATGACATGGGTGCCACGCCGGGCCGCACAACCAAAACATGACATGGGTGCCACGCCGGGCCGCACAACCAAAGCATGACTTGGGTGCCTCGCCGGGCCGCACAACCAAAACATGACATGGGTGCCACGCCGGGCCGCACAACCAAAACATGACATGGGTGCCACGCCGGGCCGCACAACCAAAACATGACATGGGTGCCACGCCGGGCCGCACAATCAAAACATGACATGGGTGCCACGCCGAGCCGACCGCCACATCCGCCACATCCCGCATCATTCCCATCCTCCGGATTCCTTCATCTCCCATCCGCCACATCCCGCAACATGACATGGGTGCCACGCCGAGCAGACCACAACCAACGTGTCCGTGAGGAACGTGACACCCCGGGTGACCCCACCGAACCCCCACAAACACTGACCACAATTCCTGTACATAGTATAGATTTTACTTCTTCCAATCATGGAGGCTCAGCATCACTTGTGGGTGTTACCTATGCAAATACAGCCTGTCTAGGAACGCCCACTTCTCAAGCCTGATCCCCCCCATCAAGGCATTTTGATATTTGCATAACTCCACCCACTGCACCAGGGCTACCTGAGGGAGGGTGGTGTGATGTGTTTCCAGGAAGCTCTGTACCGCCCCCTGCTGGCCCCTCCCACCAGCCATGATCTGCCTGCATTGCATAGAGAAGCACAGAGACCCGGTGATGACATCACAGTGTATAAAATAAGGTAATGAATAGAAATAAAAAGGATTTAATAAAAAAAAAAAAAAAGGCATGGGGGGGGGTCAGAGAAGGCAAAACATAAGAAGATTGAAGTAGTAAAGTTTCATTTTGAATAGAGTGAGGGGGGGGGGGGGGTTATATTCCCTGTCAGGTGTCCACTGGGAAGTGAGAGGAAATCCCACCAGGGTGTCACCAGAACGAGTGCCCCCATTGGAAGATTCCCCTCTATTCCTGTTCTGGTGACAACCCAAAATTTGTGATTTTCTTTCACTTTGTTCGTTGGGGAGATCTCCCTCTCTATTTCTCCTGTTTACCATTATCATTGAAAGTGACACCAGAACAGGAATAGAGGGGAAATCTTCCAATGGGGACACTCGTTCTGGTGCCCGGGGGGGGGGGGGATTCCTTTAGTTTGTAGGGATTTCCTCTCATTTCCTGTTTGGCTGTGGGACAGGAAGTGAAGGGAAGTCTCCCCAATGGGACACAGATGGTGAAGAAAACCTTTATACGTTAACGTTATACGTTATAACCCTCCCCTTGCTCTTCAAAATAGCAAAAAGAGTTTTGCCTAGCGTTCTACTTTAATGACTTTTCATTGGCCGGTGGGAGGAGTGCTGAATGGTGACCTGTGATTGGCCGGTGAGCGGAGTGCTGAATGGTGACCTGTGATTGGCCGGTTAGTGGAGTGTTGAATGATGACCTGTGATTGGCCGGTGAGCGGAGTGCTGAATGGTGACCTGTGATTGGCCGGTTAGTGGAGTGTTGAATGATGACCTGTGATTGGCCGGTGAGAGGAGTGTTGAATGGTGACCTGTGATTGGCCGGTGAGCGGAGTGCTAAATGATGACCTGTGATTTGGCGGTGAGCGGAGTGCTGAATGGTGACCTGTGATTGGCCGGTGAGCGGAGTGCTGAACGGTGACTTGTGATTGGCCGGGGAGCGGAGTGCTGAATGGTGACCTGTGATTGGCCGGTGAGTGGAGTGCTGAACGGTGACTTGTGATTGGCTGGTGAGAGGAGTGCTGAATGGTGACCTGTGATTGGCCGGTGAGAGGAGTGCTGAATGATGACCTGTGATTGGCCGGGGAGCGGAGTGCTGAATGGTGACCTGTGATTGGTCGGTTAGTGGAGTGTTGAATGGTGACCTGAGATTGGGCGGTGAGAGGAGTGCTGAATGGTGACCTGTGATTGGCCGGTGAGCGGAGTGCTGAATGGTGACCTGTGATTGGTCGGTTAGTGGAGTGCTGAATGGTGACCTGTGATTGGCCGGTTAGTGGAGTGCTAATGGTGACCTGTGATTGGTCGGTGAGCGGAGTGCTGAATGGTGACCTGTGATTGGCCGGTTAGTGGAGTGCTAATGGTGACCTGTGATTGGCCGGTGAGAGGAGTGCTGAAGGATGACCTGTGATTGGCCGGTGAGAGGAGTGTTGAATGGTGACCTGTGATTGGCCGGTGAGAGGAGTGCTGAATGGTGACCTGTGATTGGCTTGTGTGCAGAGTGTTGAATGGTGACCTGTGATTGGCCGGTGAGTGGAGTGTTGAATGGTGACCTGTGATTGGCTGGTGAGAGGAGTGTTGAATGGTGACCTGTGATTGGCCGGTGAGAGGAGTGCTGAATGGTGACCTGTGATTGGCGTGTGTGCAGAGTGTTGAATGGTGACCTGTGATTGGCCGGTGAGAGGAGTGCTGAATGGTGACCTGTGATTGGCCGGTGAGAGGAGTGTTGAATGGTGACCTGTGATTGGCTGGTGAGCGGAGTGTTGAATGGTGACCTGTGATTGGCCGGTGAGAGGAGTGCTGAATGGTGACCTGTGATTGGTCCGTTAGTGGAGTGCTGAATGGTGTCCTGTGATTGGTCGGTGAGAGGAGTGCTGAATGGTGACCTGTGATTGGCCGGTTAGTGGAGTGCTAATGGTGACCTGTGATTGGCCGGTGAGAGGAGTGCTGAAGGATGACCTGTGATTGGCCGGTGAGAGGAGTGTTGAATGGTGACCTGTGATTGGCCGGTGAGAGGAGTGCTGAATGGTGACCTGTGATTGGCTTGTGTGCAGAGTGTTGAATGGTGACCTGTGATTGGCCGGTGAGTGGAGTGTTGAATGGTGACCTGTGATTGGCTGGTGAGAGGAGTGTTGAATGGTGACCTGTGATTGGCCGGTGAGAGGAGTGCTGAATGGTGACCTGTGATTGGCTTGTGTGCAGAGTGTTGAATGGTGACCTGTGATTGGCCGGTGAGAGGAGTGCTGAATGGTGACCTGTGATTGGCCGGTGAGAGGAGTGGTGAATGGTGACCTGTGATTGGCTGGTGAGCGGAGTGTTGAATGGTGACCTGTGATTGGCCGGTGAGAGGAGTGCTGAATGGTGACCTGTGATTGGTCCGTTAGTGGAGTGCTGAATGGTGTCCTGTGATTGGTCGGTGAGAGGAGTGCTGAATGGTGACCTGTGATTGGCCAGTGAGCGGAGTGCTGAATGATGACCTGTGATTGGTCGGTGAGCGGAGTGCTGAATGATGACCTGTGATTGGCCGGTGAGAGGAGTGCTGAAGGATGACCTGTGATTGGCCGGTGAGAGGAGTGCTGAATGGTGACCTGTGATTGGCCGGTGAGCGGAGTGCTGAATGATGACCTGTGATTGGCCGGTGA
Organism: Lithobates sylvaticus; assembly: GCA_028564925.1. Lineage (NCBI taxonomy): Eukaryota > Metazoa > Chordata > Amphibia > Anura > Ranidae > Lithobates > Lithobates sylvaticus. The sequence continues at coordinate 274,437,492 of CM053032.1, forward strand.
GAGGAGTGCTGAATGATGACCTGTGATTGGCCGGTGAGAGGAGTGCTGAATGGTGACCTGTGATTGGCCGGTGAGAGGAGTGTTGAATGGTGACCTGTGATTGGCCGGTGAGAGGAGTGCTGAATGGTGACCTGTGATTGGCCGGTGAGAGGAGTGCTGAATGGTGACCTGTGATTGGCCGGTGAGAGGAGTGCTGAATGGTGACCTGTGATTGGCCGGTGAGAGGAGTGTTGAATGGTGACCTGTGATTGGCCGGTGAGAGGAGTGCTGAATGGTGACCTGTGATTGGCCGGTGAGAGGAGTGCTGAATGATGACCTGTGATTGGCCGGTGAGAGGAGTGCTGAATGGTGACCTGTGATTGGCCGGTGAGAGGAGTGTTGAATGATGACCTGTGATTGGTCGGTGAGCGGAGTGCTGAATGGTGACCTGTGATTGGTCCGTTAGTGGAGTGCTGAATGGTGACCTGTGATTGGTCCGTTAGCGGAGTGCTGAATGGTGACCTGTGATTGGCCGGTTAGTGGAGTGCTAATGGTGACCTGTGATTGGCCGGTGAGCGGAGTGCTTAGCAGTGACTTGTGATTGGCCGGTGAGAGGAGTGTTGAATAGTGACCTGTGATTGGCCGGTGAGCGGAGTGCTGAATGATGACCTGTGATTGGTCGGTTAGTGGAGTGCTGAATGGTGACCTGTGATTGGCCGGTGAGCGGAGTGCTGAATGGTGACCTGTGATTGGCCGGTTAGTGGAGTGCTGAATGGTGTCCTGTGATTGGTCGGTGAGAGGAGTGCTGAATGGTGACCTGTGATTGGCCAGTGAGCGGAGTGCTGAATGATGACCTGTGATTGGCCGGTGAGAGGAGTGCTGAAGGATGACCTGTGATTGGCCGGTGAGAGGAGTGCTGAATGGTGACCTGTGATTGGCCAGTGAGCGGAGTGCTGAATGGTGACCTGTGATTGGCCGGTGAGCGGAGTGCTGAATGATGACCTGTGATTGGCTGGTGAGCGGAGTGCTGAATGGTGACCTGTTATTGGCTGGTGAGCGGAGTGCTGAATGGTGACCTGTGATTGGCCGGTGAGCGGAGTGCTGAATGATGACCTGTGATTGGCCGGTGAGCGGAGTGCTGAATGGTGACCTGTGATTGGCCGGTGAGCGGAGTGCTGAATGGTGACCTGTGATTGGCCGGTGAGCGGAGTGCTGAATGATGACCTGTGATTGGCCGGTGAGCGGAGTGCTGAATGATGACCTGTGATTGGCCGGTGAGCGGAGTGCTGAATGATGACCTGTGATTGGCCGGTGAGCGGAGTGCTGAATGGTGACCTGTGATTGGCCGGTTGGGGTCGTGGCAGGCTCAGTCCTCGCTGTGAACTCCATAAAAAGTGAATGTGAAATGATGAAGATGACGAGGAGAAGACGAGGATTGGGGGATGAATGGGAATTCGGCGCGGTTTTCCCGTCTTCAGATTGGCAGTTCACCACTAATGAGGATTTAATTTTCGGGGATTGAAATCCTCCAAATGGATTTTCTTTGTTCCAAAAAACGACTCCACATTCCCGCTGAATCCTCAGAATGCAGCGCAGAGGATCGGCATCACTGGACGCACACAGAAGGAACAATGCTGCAATCCCCTCATTCATCTGGGGGGGTCGTAACTTTTGGAAATGGGGCGGATTCATCGAACGATTATCGTCACGCAAAGTGTCATTTTTTTCCTCCTACCGTCTCCCGGGTGTGAATGTCCGTTTCCGGCCTCTCGGGGGGCCCCTTCGCACAGCCGGCCCCCGAGCGCCAGCCCTGTTGCCGGGCAGGTTGGGTCTGGCGGGAACGCGCGGCCCACCTGACCGTCTTAGGCACAACCTCTTTGAAGTCCCCAATCTGGCAAATAGACTCAATCAATTATAAATGAAATAATCTTCTTAAAATCTTAGAGCTTTGGGTGCGAAGCAATTCGGGGAGATTACGGCGACAGAATCAGACTTACAGCTTCCTAAAGTGACACCCAGAAAATCATGGCGCCGGGACGGTGAGACTTCTAAAACGATTATGTAGATTTGTGTCAGCGGAAGATTGGCCCCCCAAATCCGCCACTCATCTCCTGTGTGTGCCGACAGATTAGACGCCGGCCACCTTCTCCCACAACCAAAGTTTAGGAAAGTCGCCGCCGCCGCCGGATTATCCGCCTGAGTGACGTCTGACGGAATTAGATTTCCTCGAACCGCTTTTGTGGAAATGCAGAATTTAGAGAAGAAGAAAAAAAGCTGCAAATTCGGTTTTCTGCCGGGGGAGACGGAGAATTGATTTATCTGCCGGAGGATTTGGGGAGTGGCGGGAAGACGACCTCATATACATATCTATATCGGGGTGACCGCATCTCCGCCATACCGAGGGAGAAGAGAGGCTTTCACTGGGCGCATGCTGAGCCAGCAATAAAAGAAATCACAAAAGCCTTTCCTCTCTCAGGGGCCCCGGCCAGGCTTGGGGGTCGTCGCAATTTGACGCATTCCACGATTGGCCGCTGCTGACGGCGCGCCAACAAATCAGACCTCCAGAAAACAGTTTTTTTTTTGATGAATAAAAATTCAGTCTGAAGAGTTTGAAATGAAAGATAAGAGAAGTGCGAATTCCAAGCGTGAAAATCTGCGCCAAATAAATGACGGTACAGAAAACCGCCAATGGAGGGCGCAGTAGAGGAGAGCAGTAATGTGCCGAGAAGACGATGGATGGCATCAGATGGTGACACATTCTACAAATATGTTATACACACCAAATATATCCACTCACCGGACACTTTATTAGGTCCCCCTTACTAGTAGCGGGTTGGACCCCCTCTATTAGGTTCTCCTTGCTAGTAGCTGGTTGGACCCCCTTTATTAGGTTCTCCTTTCTAGTAGCGGGTTGGACCCCCTTTATTAGGTCGCCTTTGCTAGTAGCGGGTTGGACCCCCTTTATTAGGTCCCCCTTTCTAGTAGCGGGTTGGACACCCTTTATTAGGTCCCCCTTTCTAGTAGCGGGTTGGACCCCCTTTATTAGGTTCTCCTTGCTAGTAGCTGGTTGGACCCCCTTTATTAGGTCCACCTTGCTAGTAGCGGGTTGGACCCCCTTTAATAGGTCCCCCTTGCTAGTAGCGGGTTGGACCCCCTTTATTAGGTCCCCTTGCTAGTAGCGGGTTGGACCCCCTTTATTAGGTTCTCCTTGCTAGTAGCGGGTTGGACCCCCTTTATTAGGTTCTCCTTTCTAGTAGCGGGTTGGACCCCCTTTATTAGGTCCACCTTGCTAGTAGCGGGTTGGACCCCCTTTATTAGGTTCTCCTTGCTAGTAGCGGGTTGGACCCCCTTTATTAGGTCCCCTTTGCTAGTAGCGGGTTGGACCCCCTTTATTAGGTCCACCTTGCTAGTAGCGGGTTGGACCCCCTTTAATAGGTCCCCCTTGCTAGTAGTGGGTTGGACCCCTTTATTAGGTCCACCTTGTTAGTAGCCGGTTGGACCCCCTTTATTAGGTCCCCCCTTGCTAGTAGCGGGTTGGACTCCCTTTATTAGGTTCCCCTTGCTAGTAGCGGGTTGGACCCCCTTTAATAGGTCCCCCTTGCTAGTAGTGGGTTGGACCCCCTTTATTAGGTCCTCCTTGTTAGTAGCGGGTTGGACCCCCTTTAGTAGGCCCCCCTTGCTAGTAGCGGGTTGGACCCCCTTTATTAGGTCCCCTTGCTGGTAGCGGGTTGGACCCCCTTTATTAGGTTCCCCTTTCTAGTAGCGGGTTGGACCCCCTTTATTAGGTCCCCCTTGTTAGTAGCGGGGATGGGATACCCCATCCCCCAGACCATTACACCCCCCACCACCAGCCTGAACCGGTGATACAAGGCAGGATGGATCCATGCGCCAAATTCTGACCATCCGAATGTCGGAGCCGAAATCCAGACTCATCAGACCCGGCAACGTTGTTCCAATCTTCTATCATCCAATGTTGGTGATCTCTGTGCCAATTGTAGCCTCAGTTTCCTGTTCTTAGCTGACAGGAGTGGCCCGCGGTGCGGTTTTCTGCTGCTGTAGCCCATCTGCTCCAAGGTTGGATGTCTGCCCATTCTCCTCCGACCTCAACAAGGCATTTTCCTCCACACAACTGCCGCTCACTGGATATTTTCTCTTTTTCCCACCATTCTCTGTAATCCCGCGAGATGGTTGTGTGTGAAAATCCCACAAATACTCAGACCGGCCACCAACCACCACGCCACGTTCAAAGTCACCGAGATCCCCTTTCTTCCCCATTCTGATGGTTTGAACTTCAGCAAGTCGTCTTCACCAGGTCTAGATGCCCAAATGCATTGAGTTGCTGCCGTGTGATTGGCTGATTAGCAATTAGTGTTGCCGAGCGATAGAAGAGGTGTACCTAATAAAGTGTCCGGTGAGTTATCACACTGTATGCACCAAATCACGACGTCCCGAATTCTTGTTCCTCAACCCTCCAGGGGTTCTCAGAGCCCCGTCTGAGGCTCTACGGAGTGCCCCACATACAGGAAGTTGGGGTCCTGACCCCCCCCCCCCCGGTGACACATTCCCGGTGACACCCCCCCCGGTGACACATTCCCGGTGACCCCCCCCCGGTGACACATTCCCGGTGACCCCCCCCCGGTGACACATTCCAGGTGACCCCCCCCCCCCCCCCGGTGACACATTCCCGGTGACCCCCCCCGGTGACCCCCCCCCGGTGACACATTCCCGGTGACCCCCCCCGACCCGCATGCATGCCGGCATCACTCGATTAATTGGATAAATAACGTTTGTTCTGATGAAGGAATCTTGGTTAGTAATGGGGAGGCGTCAGCTGGTTGGTCATCGTTCCCCGCGGTCCGGACCAGACGGGGGCCTGGCAGGTATTCCCAGCGCTGGGAGTCTTTGATCCCCACCATTAACCTGACAGTCGCGCTAAGTACGCCGACTCTATTAATGCTCCACTTTCACGCCAGACCTTCCTCTCTCCTTCTTTCCCCGAGCTCAATCATTTCTCATCGATCGCTTCCTTCCCAGGGCCTTGCCTCCCTCAACAAGCGCGCAGTTCTCCCGCCCTCGCCCTGCCAGGGCCTCGCAAATCAATACGGAAGGAACACCGGGGGTCAGGGGTCAATGAGCTCTTCAGAAATGTGTCACTTGTCCTTGACTTCAGCGGCTTCGGCCCACACCGGCCCCTCTGATCCGTCAGCCTGTCATAAACCAAATTTGACTCCATTGATCCAACCTGAGCGGAGGAAACGCTTGCCCCCCCACCCCCACCCCCACCCCAGAGAGACCTTGACTGGTGTATGGCTGATGTGCCCTCTGCCACCACCTACTAGCCCCACCCCTCTTTACTAACCAATAACTACCTAGTAAAGAAATACACATGTCTAAGGTTCTTGAAGGAAGGTTTTCTATGGCATTGGCTGTACCACCACCACCACCTAGGCATCCTGGCCCCATAGCCGCAATTCCACCTGCTCAGGGACAAACTATTACCAACTTTTTGCCCGATGACTGATAGCCTATTATTTCCATGATATTGAAGGTACCCATACCAAGGCCCAACCCGTTCCACACCACATACTGTATAGCTTCCAACATTCCGACCTTCAAGAACCCGAGACCCCTGCCACAAACGCCCACCAGTGAAACCTCACGCCTGAAGCCCCTCCTGGAAACCCAGAAACCACATGTCTATGACCACGGCTGACCGGTGTACTCCATCTCCCCTCAAATAAAGGCCATTGTCCCCTTCCAACTCTCCGTGGCAAACCACCAGCCCCCCCCCCCCCCCCCCCCCCCCATTATGGACAACCAGCTCAGGGACAAACTATTACCAATTTCTTGCCAAATGCAGCCCGATGACCGATAGCCCATTATTTCCATGATAGGGAAGGTACCCATACCAAGATAAGCCCAACCCATTCCACACCACATACTGTATTCCATCCAACATTCCGACCTTCAGGAACCCGAGACCCCTGCCACAAACGCCCACCAGTGAAACCTCATGTGTGGGCAGACCACCACACCCAACTTTTTGTACCTGCTTTTACTTCTATGTCTAAGGTTCTTGAAGGAACGTTTTCTATCGCATTGGCTGTACCACCACCACCCAGGCATCCTGGCCCCTAGCCGCGATTCCACCAGCTCAGGGACAGACTATTACCAATTTCTTGCCCGATGACTGATAGCCCATTATTTCCATGATAGGGAAGGTACCCATACCGAGATAGGCCCAACCCGTTCCCCACCACATACTGTATACCTTCCAACATTCCAACCTTTATGAACCCAAGACCCATGCCACAAAAGCCCACCTGTGAAACCTCATGTGTGGGCAGACCACCACACCCAACTTTTTGTACTTGCTTTTACTGCTGTCTAAGGTTCTTGAAGGAAGGTTTTCTATTGCATTGGCTGTACCACCACCACCTAGGCATCCTGGCCCCTAGCCGCGATTCCACCAGCTCAGGGACAGACTATTACCAACTTTTTGCCCGATGACCGATAGCCCATTATTTCCATGATAGGGAAGGTACCCATACCAAGGCCCAACCCGTTCCACACCACATACTGTATACCTTCCAACATTCCGACCTTCATGAACCCGAGACCCCTGCCACAAACACCCACCAGTGAAACCTCATGGGTGGGCAGACCACCACACCCAACTTTTTGTACCTGCTTTTACTGCTTACCACCACCACCTAGGCATCCTGGCCCCTAGCCGCGATTCCACCAGCTCAGGCACAGACTATTACCAACTTTTTGCCCGATGACCAATAGCCCATTATTTCCATGATAGGGAAGGTACCATACCAAGGCCCAACCTGTTCCACACCACATACTGTATTCCTTCCAACATTCCGACCTTCAAGAACCCGAGACCCCTGCCACAAACGCCCACCAGTGAAACCTCATGTGTGGGCAGACCACCACACCCAACTTTTTGTACCTGCTTTTACTTCTATGTCTAAGGTTCTTGAAGGAAGGTTTTCTATCGCATTGGCTGTACCACCACCACCCAGGCATCCTGGCCCCTAGCCGCGATTCCACCAGCTCAGGGACAGACTATTACCAATTTCTTGCCCGATGACTGATAGCCCATTATTTCCATGATAGGGAAGGTACCCATACCGAGATAGGCCCAACCCGTTCCCCACCACATACTGTATACCTTCCAACATTCCAACCTTTATGAACCCAAGACCCATGCCACAAAAGCCCACCTGTGAAACCTCATGTGTGGGCAGACCACCACACCCAACTTTTTGTACTTGCTTTTACTGCTGTCTAAGGTTCTTGAAGGAAGGTTTTCTATTGCATTGGCTGTACCACCACCACCTAGGCATCCTGGCCCCTAGCCGCGATTCCACCAGCTCAGGGACAGACTATTACCAACTTTTTGCCCGATGACCGATAGCCCATTATTTCCATGATAGGGTAGGCACCCATACCAAGATAGGCCCAACCCGTTCCACACCACATACTGTATTCATTCCAACATTCCGACCTTCAAGAACCCGAGACCCCTGCCACAAATGCCCACCAGTAAAACCTCATGGGTGGGCAGACCACCACACCCAACTTTTTGTACCTGCTTTTACTGGTATGTCTAAGGTTCTTGAAGGAAGGTTTTCTATCGCATTGGCTGTACCACCACCACCTAGGCATCCTGGCCCCTAGCCGCGATTCCACCAGCTCAGGGGCAAACAATTACCAATTTCTTGCCCGATGACTGATAGCCCATTATTTCCATGATAGGGAAGGTACCCATACCAAGATAGACCCAACACGTTCCACAACTCATACTATATACCTTCCAACATTCCGACCTTCAAGAACCCAAGACCCCTGCCACAAACGCCCACCAGTGAAATCTCATGGGTGGGTGGACCACCACAGCCTCAAGGCCCGCTAAAGCCCCTCCTGGAGCCCCACCCCTCTTTACTAACCAATAACTACCTAGTAAAGAAATACACATGTCTAAGGTTCTTGAAGGAAGGTTTTCTATGGCATTGGCTGTACCACCACCACCACCTAGGCATCCTGGCCCCTAGCCGCAATTCCACCCGCTCAGGGACAAACTATTACCAACTTTTTGCCCGATGACTGATAGCCTATTATTTCCATGATATTGAAGGTACCCATACCAAGGCCCAACCCGTTCCACACCACATACTGTATACCTTCCAACATTCCGACCTTCAAGAACCCGAGACCCCTGCCACAAACGCCCACCAGTGAAACCTCACGCCTGAAGCCCCTCCTGGAAACCCAGAAACCACATGTCTATGACCACGGCTGACCGGTGTACTCCATCTCCCCTCAAATAAAGGCCATTGTCCCCTTCCAACTCTCCGTGGCAAACCACCAGCCCCCCCCCCCCCCCATTATGGACAACCAGCTCAGGGACAAACTATTACCAATTTCTTGCCAAATGCAGCCCGATGACCGATAGCCCATTATTTCCATGATAGGGAAGGTACCCATACCAAGATAAGCCCAACCCATTCCACACCACATACTGTATTCCATCCAACATTCCGACCTTCAGGAACCCGAGACCCCTGCCACAAACGCCCACCAGTAAAACCTCATAGGTGGGCCGACCACCACACCCAACTTTTTGTACCTGCTTTTACTTCTATGTCTAAGGTTTTTGAAGGAAGGTTTTCTATTGCATCGGCTGTACCACCACACCACCACCCAGGCATCCTGGCCCCTAGCCACGATTCCACCAGCTCAGGGACAGACTATTACCAACTTTTTGCCCGATGACCGATAGCCCATTATTTCCATGATAGGGAAGGTACCCATACCAAGATAGGCCCAACCCGTTCCACACCACATACTGTATACCTTCCAACATTCCGACCTTCAAGAACCCGAGACCCCTGCCACAAACGCCCACCAGTAAAACCTCATGGGTGGACGGACCACCACAGCCTCAAGGCCCACTGAAGCCCCTCCTGGAGCCCCAGAAACCACATGTCTATGCCCACCGCTGACCGGTGTACTCCATCTCCCCTCAAATACAGGCCATTGTCCCCTTCCAACTCTACGTGGCGAACCACCAGTCCCCCATTATGGACAACAAATTTTGCCACCGCCTTATTGACCTTAATCCTGGCCTTGTTGATCCGAGCAACAGATCCCCCCCCCCCCCGCCAAGCTGCCCTGCCAATGATATCCGACCAGACTTAGGCCATGTACACACAATCGGAAATTCCGCCAGCAAAAGACCGATGAGAGCTTTTGGTTGGGAATTCCGACCGTCTGCTCCATTTGACTTTTTCTGGCGTAATTCCAGAAAGCAAAAGATTGAGAGCAGGTTCTCAATTTTTCGGTCGGAAAAAGTTCATATCGGAAATTCCGATCGTCTGTAGCAATTCCAACGTGCAAAATTCATACGCATCTATTTCTTCTTTCGGTGGGATTCGTGGTTTTGCAGTGTCATCTTCTTCCTCTCTAAGCAGGTTTCTTAGACAGACAATCCGGGGTCTAGTCACGTGGTGCAGTGTGAATGATGGCGGTATGGCAGGTTTCTCAGACAGACAATCCGGGGTCTGGTCATGTCGGTGTGGCGCAGTTTGAATGATGGCGGTATGGCAGGTTTCTTAGACAGACAATCCGGGGTCTAGTCACGTGGTGCAGTGTGAATGATGGCGATAAAGAAGGTTTCTCAGAAGGACAGTCCATGGTCTGGTCATATCGGTGTGGCGCAGTGTGAATGATGGCGGTATGGCAGGTTTCTTAGACAGACAATCCGGGGTCTAGTCACGTGGTGCAGTGTGAATGATGGCGGTATAGCAGGTTTCTCAGACAGACAATCCGGGGTCTGGTCATGTCGGTGTGGCGCAGTGTGAATGATGGCGGTATGGCAGGTTTCTTAGACAGACAATCCGGGGTCTATTCATGTGGCACAGTGTGAATGATGGTGGTAAAGAAGGTTTCTCAGAAGGACAGTCCATGGTCTGGTCATATCGGTGTGGCACAGTGTGAATGATGGCGGTATAGCAAGTTTCTCGGAGGGACAATCTGTGGCCTGGTCATGTCGGAGTGGCGCGGTGTGAATGATGGCGGTATGGCAGGTTTCTCGGAGGGACAATCTGTGATCTGGTCATGTCGGAGTGGCGCGGTGTGAATGATGGCGGTATGGCAGGTTTCTCAGACAGACAATCCGGGGTCTGGTCATGCCGGTGTGGCGCAGTGTGAATGATGGCGGTATAGCAGGTTTCTCAGAGGGACACTCCATGGCCTGGTCATGTCGGAGTGGCGCGGTGTGAATGATGGCGGTATAGCAGGTTTCTGTGCGCTAAGCTCCATCTATTTCTTCTTTCGGTGGGATTCGTGGTTTTGCAGTGTCATCTTCTTCCTCTCTAAGCAGGCGATGCGGGTTGCAGGCATTTGTCTTTCTGCACGCTCCATTTATTGCAGGAAGATGGCGGCGGCGGCTCGCTCCCTGGTCTCATCAGAGAGTCGCCATGCCCTGAGGATCAGATATTTAATGTAGACAGATGAGGAGACGGCGCTCGTCCTGTTCAGAACGGAAAGTTTAGTACATTCTTTAGAGATATGACCAGCAATTAAAATAGAAGATACGGTGGGGGGGGGGGGGGTTACCATCAGCCGGGAGTTCACGCCAAAACTTGGATGAGCTCAGCCTTCACTGATGAGCCCCGATAGCTCAGGTACATGCTCATTACCAGTCACACCCAGTATACCATTACAAGCACCAGTAATCTAGTACTGGAGATGGCGGGAGAAGAGGCGTGACGCCACGTACATCGCAACCTTTCGAGCGCCACTCTAATACACACAATCAGCCTGAGTACTTCATTAAGTCTGCGCCGGTGTGAAAGGGTTAAACGGGTCATTTTCCCGGTGAGCGCTCCCAGACGTCTCTATGAATGCCTTACAGCGAGCGCGGCTGCCGTCAGCCGGATGATAAACGAATCCCATTTATCCGGGGGTCTCCGGGAGCACTGGTGGGCAACGCCAGCTAATCACACCGACCCGTGTGTCCCTCCTAGTGAAGGGCAATGTGTAGGGGGGTACAAGGAGATGGCGGAGGAGCCACACAGCGCCCGCTAATTCCTGCGGCTTGATGAGTGAGAACGTCAATAAATGCCAACGCGGTAAATGTGGAGACGCGTCCGCGGCACCTGAGAATGACCATTGGAACAAACAACAGGGAATACATTGTCTGATGATGTCACAGCGCTAGTTCACACCTGAGCGATATTTCCCGAAATGCTGCAATGCTGATCATCAACATTTCCAATATACTCCGAAGTTCCCTTCACACCTGAGCGCTGCGTCACTCAAATAGAAAAAATACCCGAACATCTCAATATCAAAGTCACACATTTCTGGTTCCCATAGGCTTCAATAATAAGAGCTTTTGGAAAACGCCTGAAATAGCGCGAGCACTGGTGGAATTCAGGAATTCTGGAACCAGCTTTCCGTTACTAAAACAAAAAATCCTCAAACCTAGAAACCACCAAAAACTGTGTGTACAGATGTGCAGGCCCAACTGCGACTGGCACACAACTAGAGGGCCCACCACTCCCCGGGGCTGACTAGGGCCTATCTACTACCCGGGGCTGACTAGGGCCTATCTACTACCCGGGAGTGACTAGGGCCTATCTACTTCCCGGCTGACTAGGGCCTATCTACTACCCAGGACTAACTAGGGCCTATCTACTACCCGGGGCTGACTAGGGCCTATCTACTACCCGGGAGTGACTAGGGCCTATCTACTACCCGGTACTGACTAGGGCCTATCTACTCCCCAGGGCTGACTAGGACCTATCTACTCCCCGGGGCTGACTAGGGCCTATCTACTCCCTGGGGCTGACTAGGGCCCCTACTCCCCGGGGCTGACTAGGGCCTATCTACTCCCCGGGGCTGACTAGGGCCTATCTACTCCCCGGGGCTGACTAGGGCCTATCTACTCCCCGGTGCTGACTAGGGCCTATCTACTCCCCGGGGCTGACTAGGGCCTATCTACTCCCTAGGGCTGACTAGGACCTATCTACTCCCTGGGACTGACTAGGACCTATCTACTACCCGGGACTGACTAGGTCCTATCTGCTACCCGGGACTGACTAGGGCCTATCTGCTCCCCGGGGCTGACTAGGTCCTATCTACTCCCCGGGGCTGACTAGGGCCTATCTACCCCCCGGGGCTGACTAGGGCCTATCTACTCCGCAGGGCTGACTAGGGCCTATCTACTCCCCGGGACTGACTAGGGCCTATCTACTCCCCGGGGCTGACTAGGACCTATCTTATACCCGGGACTGACTAGGGCCTATCTTCTACCCGGGACTGACTAGGGCCTATCTACTCCCCAGAGCTGACTAGGACCTATCTGCTCCCCTGGGCTGACTAGGTCCTATCTACTCTCTGGGGCTGACTAGGGCCTATCTACTCCCCGGGGCTGACTAGGGCCTATCTACTCCCCGGGGCTGACTAGGGCCTATCTACTCCCCGGGGCTGACTAGGACCTATCTACTCCCCGGGGCAGACTAGGACCTATCTACTCCCCGGGGCAGACTAGGACCTATCTACTCCCCGGGGCAGACTAGGACCTATCTACTCCCCGGGGCAGACTAGGACCTATCTACTACCCGGGGCTGACTAGGGCCTATCTACTCCCCGGGGCTGACTAGGGCCTATCTACTCCCCGGGGCTGACTAGGGCCTATCTACTCCCCGGGGCTGACTAGGGCCTATCTACTCCCCGGGGCTGACTAGGACCTATCTACTCCTCGGGGCTGACTAGGACCTATCTACTCCCCGGGACTGACTAGGCCCTATCTACTCCCCGGGGCTGACTAGGACCTATCTACTCCCCGGGGCTGACTAGGGCCTATCTACTCCTCGGGGCTGACTAGGGCCTATCTACTCCCTGGGGCTGACTAGGGCCTATCTACTTCCCGGGGCTGACTAGGGCCTATCTACTCCGCGGGGCTGACTAGGACCTATCTACTCCCCGGGACTGACTAGGGCCTATCTACTCCCCGGGGCTGACTAGGGCCTATCTACTCCCCGGGGCTGACTAGGGCCTATCTACTCTCCGGGGCTGACTAGGGCCTATCTACTACCCGGGACTGACTAGGGCCTATCTTCTACCCGGGACTGACTAGGGCCTATCTACTCCCCAGAGCTGACTAGGACCTATCTGCTCCCCTGGGCTGACTAGGTCCTATCTACTCTCTGGGGCTGACTAGGGCCTATCTACTCCCCGGGGCTGACTAGGGCCTATCTACTCCCCGGGGCTGACTAGGGCCTATCTACTCCCCGGGGCTGACTAGGACCTATCTACTCCCCGGGGCAGACTAGGACCTATCTACTCCCCGGGGCTGACTAGGACCTATCTACTCCCCGGGGCAGACTAGGACCTATCTACTCCCCGGGGCAGACTAGGACCTATCTACTACCCGGGGCTGAATAGGGCCTATCTACTCCCCGGGGCTGACTAGGGCCTGACTAGGGCCTATCTACTCCCCGGTGCTGACTAGGGCCTATCTACTCCCCGGGGCTGACTAGGGCCTATCTACTCCCCGGGGCTGACTAGGACCTATCTACTCCCTGGGACTGACTAGGACCTATCTACTCCCCGGGACTGACTAGGACCTATCTACTCCCCAGGGCTGACTAGGACCTATCTACTACCCGGGACTGACTAGGGCATATCTACTCCCCGGGGCTGACTAGGGCCTATCTACTCCCCGGGGCTGACTAGGGCCTATCTACTCCCCGGGACTGACTAGGGCCTATCTACTCCCCGGGGCTGACTAGGACCTATCTACTACCCGGGACTGACTAGGGCCTATCTTCTCCCCAGGGCTGACTAGGTCCTATCTACTCCCCGGGGCTGACTAGGGCCTATCTACTCCCCGGGGCTGACTAGGGCCTATCTACTCCCCGGGGCTGACTAGGACCTATCTACTCCCCGGGGCAGACTAGGACCTATCTACTACCCGGGGATGAATAGGGCCTATCTACTCCCCGGGGCTGACTAGGGCCTATCTACTCCTCTGGGCTGACTAGGCCCTATCTACTCCTCTGGGCTGACTAGGGCCTATCTACTCCCTGGAGCTGACTAGGGCCTATCTACTCCCCGGGGCTGACTAGGGCCTATCTACTCCCCGGGACTGACTAGGACCTATCTACTACCCGGGACTGACTAGGGCCTATCTACTCCCCGGGGCTGACTAGGGCCTATCTATTCCCCGGGGCTGACTAGGGCCTATCTACTCCCCGGGGCTGACTAGGGCCTATCTACTTCCCGGGGCTGACTAGGGCCTATCTACTCCCCGGGGCTGACTAGGGCCTATCTACTCCCCGGGGCTGACTAGGACCTATCTACTCCCCGGGGCTGACTAGGGCCTCTACTCCTCGGGGCTGACTAGGGCCTATCTACTCCCCAGGGCTGACTAGGACCTATCTACTCCCCGGGACTGACTAGGGCCTATCTACTCCCCGGGGCTGACTAGGACCTATCTACTCCCCGGGGCTGACTAGGGCCTCTACTCCCCGGGGCTGACTAGGGCCTATCTACTCCCTAGGGCTGACTAGGACCTATCTACTCCCTGGGACTGACTAGGACCTATCTACTACCCGGGACTGACTAGGTCCTATCTGCTACCCGGGACTGACTAGGGCCTATCTGCTCCCCGGGGCTGACTAGGTCCTATCTACTCCCCGGGGCTGACTAGGGCCTATCTACCCCCCGGGGCTGACTAGGGCCTATCTACTCCTCGGGGCTGACTAGGGCCTATCTACTCCCCGGGACTGACTAGGGCCTATCTACTCCCCGGGACTGACTAGGGCCTATCTACTCCCCGGGGCTGACTAGGACCTATCTACTACCCGGGACTGACTAGGGCCTATCTTCTACCCGGGACTGACTAGGGCCTATCTACTCCCAGAGCTGACTAGGACCTATCTGCTCCCCTGGGCTGACTAGGTCCTATCTACTCTCCGGGGCTGACTAGGGCCTATCTACTCCCCGGGGCTGACTAGGACCTATCTACTCCCCGGGGCTGACTAGGACCTATCTACTCCCCGGGGCTGACTAGGGCCTATCTACTACCCGGGGCTGACTAGGACCTATCTACTCCTCGGGGCTGACTAGGGCCTATCTACTCCCCGGGGCTGACTAGGACCTATCTACTCCTCGGGGCTGACTAGGGCCTCTACTCCTCGGGGCTGACTAGGGCCTATCTACTCCCCGGGGCTGACTAGGGCCTATCTACTCCCCAGGGCTGACTAGGACCTATCTACTCCCCGGGACTGACTAGGACCTATCTACTCCCCGGGACTGACTAGGACCTATCTACTCCCCGGGACTGACTAGGACCTATCTACTCCCCGGGACTGACTAGGACCTATCTACTACCCGGGACTGACTAGGACCTATCTACTACCCGGTACTGACTAGGGCCTATCTACTCCCCAGGGCTGACTAGGGCCTATCTACTCCCCAGGGCTGACTAGGGCCTATCTACTACCTGGGACTGACTAAAGCTTATGTACTCCGGCCACTTTCTCTGCAACTTGTGCATGAATGGCGGCTTGTAAACCCAGGGAAACCCATGGATCTCAGGGGCTCCTAGACCAGGACTGCATGCAAGACCGCCCCTATTATTCGTTCAAAGCTTGCATTTGACAGATAAATGACAGGGGATTGGTTAGGTACTGAGCAGTGGAATGGGGTGGGGGCCTCTTGCCCAGCCTGGGCCTATAATCCAGAGTGGGGTTCCTCCATAGGCATACCTCCCAACATTTTGAGATGGGAATGAGGGACACCTACTAGCAAGCGTATGTAGGCATAGGGCACGCCCCCTGTCACACCCCCTTAAAGGAGAATTAACCACACAAAAAAGGTTAATTTAAATACACAAGGGCTTTTTTTTACCACTACTATTCCTTTATATTGTTTTTTAAAAATGTACAAATGCAGCAATTTAGAATTTGGATGAAAGGTTTAGCACTGGGAAACACTTTTTGAAAGATAAAAAGTGCATTTTATATACAAATATATGGATCAGACCAAAATGAGGGACAAAGGAGGAGGAAAGAGGGACAGAGGGACATTTCTCCAAATCAGGGACAGTACCTCGAAATCCGGGACAGTTGGGAGCTATGCATAGGGACATGACATGGGGTTCAGCTCCGTCCTTCTTGTTCCTGCTCCTAGAACTCCCATGTAGAAGAAAGTGAATGATATGCTGAATGTAAATGGAGCCCCTCGTGGGGTACGTGGAGGGCGATACGCTGAGTGTGAATGGAGGGCAGAGCCCTTCATGGGGTATGTGGAGGGCGATACGCTGAGTGTAAATGGAGCCCCTCATGGGGTATGTGGAGGGCGATACACTGAGTGTGAATAGAGCCCCTCATGGGGTATGTGGAGGGCGATACACTGAGTGTGAATGGAGCCCCTCATGGAGTATGTGGAGGGCGATACATTGAGTGTGAATGGAGCCCCTCATGGAGTATGTGGAGGGTGATACACTGATTGTGAATGGGGTGAGAGCCCCTCATGGGGTATGTGGAGAGTGATACGCTGAGTGTGAATGGAGGGCAGAGCCCCTCATGGAGTATGTGGAGGGTGATACGCTGATTGTGAATGGGGTGAGAGCCCCTCATGGGGTATGTGGAGAGTGATACGCTGATTGTGAATGGAGGGCAGAGCCCCTCATGGAGTATGTGGAGGGCGATACATTGAGTGTGAATGGAGCCCCTCATGGAGTATGTGGAGGGCGATACATTGAGTGTGAATGGAGCCCCTCATGGAGTATGTGGAGGGTGATACGCTGAGTGTGAATGGAGCCCCTCATGGAGTATGTGGAGGGTGATACGCTGAAAGTGAATGGAGCCCCTCATGGAGTATGTGGAGGGTGATACGCTGAATGTGAATGGAGCCCCTCATGGAATATGTGGAGGGTGATACCCTGAGTGTGAATGGAGCTCCTCATGTAATATGTGGAGGGTGTTACGTTCAGTCTGAATGGAGCCTCTCATGGAGTATGTGGAGGGCGATACGCTGAGTGTGAATGGAGCCCCTCATGGAGTATGTGGAAGTTGATACGCTGAATGTGAATGGAGCCCCTCATGGAGTATGTGGAAGTTGATACGCTGAATGTGAATGGAGCCCCTCATGGAGTATGTGGAGGGTGTTACGCTGAGTGTGAATGGAGCTCCTCATGGGGTATGTGGAAGGAGATACGCTGAGTGTGAATGGAGCTCCTCATGGGGTATGTGGAGGGTGATACGCTGAGTGTGAATGGAGCCCCTCATGGGGTATGTGGAGGGTGTTACACTGAGTGTGAATGGAGCCCCTCATGGGGTATGTGGAGGGCAATACGCTGAGTGTGAATGGAGCCCCTCATGGAGTATGTGGAGGGTGTTACACTGAGTGTGAATGGAGCCCCTCATGGGGTATGTGGAGGGGGGGTAATATGCTGAGTGTGAATGGAGCCCCTCATGGAGTATGTGGAGGGCGATATGCTGAGTGTGAATGGAGCCCCTCATGGAGTATGTGGAGGGTGTTACACTGAGTGTGAATGGAGCCCCTCATGGGGTATGTGGAGGGCGATACGCTGAATGTGAATGGAGCCCCTCATGAAGTATGTGGAAGTAGATAAGCTGAATGTGAATGGAGCCCCTCATGGAGTATGTGGAGGGCGATACGCTGAGTGTGAATGGAGCCCCTCATGGAGTATGTGGAGGGTGTTACACTGAGTGTGAATGGAGCCCCTCATGGGGTATGTGGAGGGGGGGTAATATGCTGAGTGGGAATGGAGCCCCTCATGGAGTATGTGGAGGGTGTTACGCTGAGTGTGAATGGAGCCCCTCATGGGGTATGTGGAGGTTGTTACACTGAGTGTGAATGGAGCCCCTCATGGGGTATGTGGAGGGTGTTACACTGAGTGTGAATGGAGCCCCTCATGGGGTATGTGGAGGGCGATACGCTGAGTGTGAATAGAGCCCCTCATGGGGTATGTGGAGGGGGGGTAATATGCTGAGTGTGTCCCCCGTACATACAATGACAGGGAGTGACACGCAGCCAGTAATCCATCATCTCACCTCTGACGGCTTTCTAATCACCACCACAGGCGGCTGATTAATGGGATTGGGACAAATGCAAATTAATGAGCCGTCAGCCTCCTCATCCCGTCCACACAATTCACCGTCTCCACTACTGAACTGTACACCACCACAGTCCAATACACACCGTGATCGGTCGAGGGGCCCATTCATGATAGGTGGAGGGGCTCATTCATGATGAATCAAGGGGCCCATTCATGATCGATTGAGGGGCCCATTATCGATCGAGGGGCCCATCCATGATAGATGGCGGGTCCCATTCATGATCGATTGAGTGGCCCATTCATAATAGATACATTCATGATAGTTGAAGGGCCCATTCGTGATCGATCAAGGGGTTCATTCATGATAAATGGAGGGGCCCATTTATGGGAGATGGAGAGGACAATTCATGGGAGAGGGAGGGGACAATTCATAAGAGATGGAGGGGACAATTCATGGGAGATGGAGGGGACAATTCATGGAAGATGGAGGGGACAATTCATGAGATGGAGGGGCCAAGTCATGATAGATGGAGGGGACAATTCATGATAGATGGGGGGGCCAATTCATGATAGATTTAGGAGACAATTCATAAGAAATGGAGGGGCCTATTTATGGTAGATGGAGGGGACAATTCATGGGAGATGGAGGGGACAATTCATGGGAGATGGAGGGGCCAATTCATGGGAGATGGAGGGGCCAATTCATGGGAGATGGAGGGGACAATTCATGAGAGATGGAGGGGACAATTCATGAGAGATGGAGGGGACAATTCATGAGAGATGGAGGGGCCAATTCATGAGAGATGGAGGGGCCAATTCATGAGAGATGGAGGGGACAATTCATGAGAGATGGAGGGGACAATTCATGGGAGATGGAGGGGCCAATTCATGGGAGATGGAGGGGACAATTCATGAGAGATGGAGGGGACAATTCATGGGAGATGGAGGGGACAATTCATGGGAGATGGAGGGGACAATTCATGGAAGATGGAGGAGACAATTCATGGAAGATGGAGGTGACAATTCATGGGAGATGGAGGGGACAATTCATGGGAGATGGAGGGGACAATTCATGGGAGATGGAGGGGCCAATTCATGGGAGATGGAGGGGACAATTCATGGGAGATGGAGGGGACAATTCATGGGAGATGGAGGGGCTAATTCATGGGAGATGGAGGGGACAATTCATGAGAGATGGAGGGGCCAATTCATGGGAGATGGAGGGGACAATTCATGAGAGATGGAGGGGACAATTCATGGGAGATGGAGGGGCCAATTCTTGGGAGATGGAGGGGACAATTCATGGGAGATGGAGAGGACAATTCATGGGAGATGGAGGGGACAATTCATGGGAGATGGAGGGGACAATTCATGAGAGATGGAGGGGACAATTCATGGGAGATGGAGGGGACAATTCATGAGAGATGGAGGGGACAATTCATGGGAGATGGAGGGGCTAATTCATGAGAGATGGAGGGGACAATTCTTGGGAGATGGAGGGGCTAATTCATGAGAGATGGAGGGGACAATTCATGAGAGATGGAGGGGACAATTCATGGGAGATGGAGGGGACAATTCATGAGATATGGAGGGGACAATTCATGGGAGATGGAGGGGCCAATTCATGGGAGATGGAGGGGCCAATTCATGGGAGATGGAGGGGACAATTCATGAGAGATGGAGGGGACAATTCATGAGAGATGGAGGGGACAATTCATGGAAGATGGAGGGGACAATTCATGGAAGATGGAGGGGACAATTCATGGGAGATGGAGGGGACAATTCATGGAAGATGGAGGGGACAATTCATGGAAGATGGAGGGGACAATTCATAGGAGATGGAGGGGCCAATTCATGGGAGATGGAGGGGACAATTCATGAGAGATGGAGGGGACAATTCATGGGAGATGGAGGGGCTAATTCATGAGAGATGGAGGGGACAATTCATGGAAGATGGAGGGGCCAATTCATGGAAGATGGAGGGGACAATTCATGAGAGATGGAGGGGACAATTCATGGAAGATGGAGGGGACAATTCATGAGAGATGGAGGGGACAATTCATGGAAGATGGAGGGGACAATTCATGGAAGATGGAGGGGACAATTCATGGGAGATGGAGGGGACAATTCATGGGAGATGGAGGGGCCAATTCATGAGAGATGGAGGGGACAATTCATAGGAGATGGAGGGGACAATTCATGAGAGATGGAGGGGACAATTCATAGGAGATGGAGGGGACAATTCATGAGAGATGGAGGGGCCAATTCATGGGAGATGGAGGGGCCAATTCATGGGAGATGGAGGGGACAATTCATGAGAGATGGAGGGGACAATTCATGAGAGATGGAGGGGACAATTCATGAGAGATGGAGGGGATAATTCAGATAATTCATGGGAGATGGAGGGGACAATTCATGGGAGATGGAGGGGACAATTCATGGGAGATGGAGGGGACAATTCATGGGAGATGGAGGGGACAATTCATGGGAGATGGAGGGGACAATTCATGGGAGATGGAGGGGCCAATTCATGGGAGATGGAGGGGCCAATTTATAAAAACTGACATGAAGGTTCAGCACTGGCCCGGGATGGCCAATAGGATCAACACAGATAGAAGAAAAAAAGTCACATGCCCATCGAGATAATGAAACAACGACTTTGCATTCTCAGGACAAGAAACCTGAAGGTGATCCAGAATAAGGCAGAGAACCTTTTTTACAGGGTGGACCAGGGTGTGCTCTAACAGGGAGATAATTCTTTCCTGATATCCTACAGCAATCTGTTACCCCTCAGATCATCAATATCATTTCTTATCAATTTATTAGACAGTTTTGTGAATTTGGAAACATATACAGCTGCTTTGAAGCCATTGACAGAGTTGGCTAGACATAGCTACTATTGAAGTCTATTTCATATTTGGACAGCTCTTACTGTAAAGAAGTCTTTCCACATACGAAGATTAATCCTCCTTTTGAGGCGCAAAAATTGCAACCCCCCCCTCTGTCTTTTGTGGTGACTCTAAAAAAGACCTCCTAGGTGGCTGAGTACTCCAGGAGTACAGACCGACCCAGATAGAGAATGAATGAGAGCTGCACTGCATTGGTCTTCAGCTACTTCCCTGTGACCTGACCTGTGCCTTGTCCATCATCTACTTATACCGTTCATACAAGGCCTGCCTCATGGCCTTCCCTGTACCTTCAGCATGGACTCCTGTGTACAAGGTTTGAACTTGACTCTTATTTCGTGCCTGATCCGGTGTCTCATTGACCACCTCTGCTCTTTCCAGACTCAGCTTCCACCTACAACTGAGCACCTACCTGTCCTCCTGGGGATGACCAGACTCAGCTTCCACCTACAACTTGGTACCTACCTGTTCTCCTGGGGATGACCAAACTCAGCTTCCACCTACAACTGAGCACCTACCTGTCCTCCTGGGGATGACCAAACTCAGCTTCCACCTACAACTTGGTACCTACCTGTTCTCTGGGAAACACCAAACTCAGCTTCAACCTACAACTGAGCACCTACCTGTCCTCCTGGGGATGACCAGACTCAGCTTCCACCTACAACTGAGCACCTACCTGTCCTACTGGGGATGACCAGACTCAGCTTCCACCTACAACTTGGTACCTACCTGTTCTCCTGGGGATGACCAGACTCAGCTTCCACCTACAACTTGGTACCTACCTGTTCTCCTGGGGATGATCAGACTCAGCTTCCACCTACAATTGAGTACCTACCTGTCCTCCAGAGGATGACCAGACTCAGCTTCCACCTACAACTTGGTACCTACCTGTCCTCCTGGGGATGACCAGACTCAGCTTCCACCTACAACTAAGCACCTATCTGTCCTCCTGGGGATGACCAGACTCAGCTTCCACCTACAACTTGGTACCTACCTGTTCTCCTCGGGATGATCAGACTCAGCTTCCACCTACAATTGAGTACCTACCTGTCCTCCTGGGGATGACCAGACTCAGCTTCCACCTACAACTAAGCACCTATCTGTCCTCCTGGGGATGACCAGACTCAGCTTCCACCTACAATTGAGCACCTACCTGTTCTCCTGGGGATGACCAGACTCAGCTTCCACCTACAACTTGGTACCTACCTGTTCTCCTGGGGATGACCAAACTCAGCTTCCACCTACAACTGAGCACCTACCTGTCCTCCTGGGAATGACCAAACTCAGCTTCCACCTACAACTACAACTTGGTACCTACCTGTTCTCTGGGAAACACCAAACTCAGCTTCCACCTACAACTGAGCACCTACCTGTCCTCCTGGGGATGACCAGACTCAGCTTCCACCTACAACTGAGCACCTACCTGTCCTACTGGGGATGACCAGACTCAGCTTCCACCTACAACTTGGTACCTACCTGTTCTCCTGGGGATGACCAAACTCAGCTTCCACCTACAACTGAGCACCTACCTGTCCTCCTGGGGATGACCAGACTCAGCTTCCACCTACAACTTGGTACCTACCTGTCCTCCAGGGGATGACCAGACTCAGCTTCCACCTACAACTCAGCTTCCACCTACAAATAAGCACCTACCTCTCCTCCTGGGGATGACCAGACTCAGCTTCCACCTACAGCTGAGCACCTACCTGTCCCCCCCGGATGACCTGGTCCTGCCTTTACTTTGCTGCTGCTTCTTTATCAATGTCCACATTTTCTATTAGCATGCTACAAACATACTGTATTATATCCTTCTACTTATATAATATACTGCTAACATACTACAAGACAACCAGAAATCCCCCCTTCTAGTATGATATACTATATACTCTATACCATAGACATACTATAAAACATTCTGAAATCAGACTGGATTTTTTACTCAAGGCAATGTAGGCTTGTGCCTATAGATGTCACTGTGAGAGGGGCTCCTGGGGTCACCACAAGACGCTGGCTGCTCTTTTATATGCAAATTCAGATTTTCCTTTGATCTCCACTTAATGTGGGAACTGAACTCAAAAAGAGAAGATTTGCTCTGGTATGGGGAGCACTGAAGAGGTTAACTGTGTCCAAACAGTGACGGTTTAACCCCTCATTAACCACACATTGACACTAAACTCTGGTTTAAATAAATACATTCTATTTCAGCCTGTATTTAGTAAAGTCCTTCTATAATACTCAGCCTCCTCCAAATCTGCAAATCCCTTTTTTGCTGTTGTGATCCGACTTCCTGCTTGAGGGTGGCTACAGCCGTTCTCCATGGTCCCCCTGTATGTAGGAACGGAGCCATTCTCTCTCGCAGGCTCTCTATATGGACTATGAATTAGGGACTATAAACTATGGACTATGGGATTTGTAGAATGCAAAAAACAGTAAGAAACCATTTAATTTAGAATGAAACTAACAAATTTCTATCAATCTATATGTTGAGCCAAAACTGAAAGAACCCGAGAGAACCCCCCATAGTCCCGGCACTGAGCCTATCCTGTACAGAACATATTGCCTGGACCCTACAAAGATATCCAGAGACCTGAAACCAGAGAGTATCCCCATCCTCGGAGTCCTGGCACTGAGCCTATCCTGTAGGACCCCCATCCCCGGAGTCCAGGCACTGAGCCTATCCTGTAGGACCCCCATCCCCGGAGCCCCAGAACTGAGCCTATCCTGTAGGACCCCCATCCTCAGAGTACTGGCACTGAGCCTATCCTGTAGGACTCCCATCCTCAGAGTACTGGCACTGAGCCTATCCTGTAGAACTCCCATCCTCAGAGTCCCGATACTGAGCCTATCCTGTAGAACTCCCATCCTCAGAGTCCCGATACTGAGCCTATCCTGTAGGACTCCCATCCTCAGAGTACTGGCACTGAGCCTATCCTGTAGAACTCCCATCCTCAGAGTCCCAATACTGAGCCTATCCTGTAGGACCCCCATCCCCGGAGCCCCAGCACTGAGCCTATCCTGTAGAACTCCCATCCTCAGAGTCCCGATACTGAGCCTATCCTGTAGGACTCCCATCCTCAGAGAACTGGCACTGAGCCTATCCTGTAGGACCCCCATCCTCAGAGTACTGGCACTGAGCCTATCCTGTAAGACCCCCATCCCCGCAGCCCCAGCACCGAGCCTATCCTGTAGGACTCCCATCCTCAGAGTCCCGGCACTGAGCCTATCCTGAAGGACCCCTATCCCCAGAGCCCCAGCACTGAGCCTATCCTGTAGGGCTCCCATCATCAGAGTCCTAGCACTGAGCCTATCCTGTAGGTCCCCCATCCCTGAAGTCCCAACACTGAACCTATACTGTAGGACCCCCATCCCCAGAGTCCCGGCACTGAGCCTATCCTGTACAGAACACAGAGCCTGGACCCTACAGAGGCCTGAAACCAGAAAGGACCCCCCCCCATCCCCTAAGTCCTGGCACTGAGCCTATTCTGTAGGACCCTAAGCCCCTGAGTCCAGACACTGGGCCTATCCTGTACAGAACCCAGAGACCTGAAACCACATAGGACCCCCATCCTCGGAGTCCTGGCACTGAGCCTGTCCTGTACAGAACACAGAGCCTGGACCCTAAAGAGACATCCAGAGACCTGAATCCATAGAGAACCCTATCCCCGGAGTCCCAGCACCGAGCTTATCCTGTACAGAACATAGGGCCTGGACCCTACAGAGACATCCAAAGACCAGAAACCATAGAGAACTCTATCCCGTAGTCCCGGCACTGAGCCTATCCTGTACAAAACACAGGGCCTGGACCCTACATAGACATCCAGAGACCTGAATCCAAAGAGAACCCTATCCCCGGAGTCCCAGCACCGAGCTTATCCTGTACAGAACATAGGGCCTGGACCCTACAGAGACATCCAAAGACCAGAAACCATAGAGAAATCTATCCCGTAGTCCCGGCACTGAGCCTATCCTGTGCAGAACACAGAGCCTGGACCCTTCAGAGACATCTAGAGACCTGAATCCATAGAGAACCCTATCCCCGGAGTCCCAGCACCGAGCTTATCCTGTACAGAACACAGAGCCTGGACCCTACAGAGACATCCAAAGACCAGAAAACATAGCGAACTCTATCCCCGGAGTCCCAGCACTGAGCCTATCCTGTACAGAACATAGGGCCTGGACCCTACAGAGACATCCAGAGACTTGAAACCAGAGAGGACCCCTATCTCCGGAGTCCCGGCACTGAGCCTATCCTGTACAGAACACAGAGCCTGGACCCTACAGAGACATCCAAAGACCAGAAACCATAGAGAACTCTATCCCGTAGTCCCGGCACTGAGCCTATCCTGTACAGAACACAGGGCCTGGACCCTACAGAGACATCCAAAGACCAGAAACCATAGAGAACTCTATCCCGTAGTCCCGACACTGAGCCTACAGAGACATCCAAAGACCAGAAACCATAGAGAACTCTATCCCGTAGTCCCGGCACTGAGCCTATCCTGTACAGAACACAGGGCCTGGACCCTACAGAGACATCCAGAGACTTGAAACCAGAGAGGACCCCTATCTCCGGAGTCCAGGCACTGAGCCTATCCTGTACAGAACACAGGGCCTGGACCCTACAGAGGGATCCAGGCACTGAGCCTATCCTGTACAGAACACAGGGCCTGGACCCTACAGAGACATCCAGAGACTTGAAACCAGAGAGGACCCCTTTCCCTGGAGTCCAGGCACTGAGCCTATCCTGTACAGAACACAGGGCCTGGACCCTACAGAGGGATCCAGAAATTAAGCACACATGGTCCCCCATTCCTAGGCATCGGGCCTCTTCTGTACAGAACACAGGGTGTGGACCCCCAATCCCCTGTGTCTGGGCACTTGGACTTCCTCTTTGGGATGAGATCTACACAGAGGTCCAGGAACCTGAAGGAAGCACACAAGATCCCCCATCCCATGACTCCAGGCACTGGATCCCCCTCAGGTCCCACATTTCTCCTGGCTGTCGCTCACATTTATGGGATGATGCACTTGGTGTAAAGTTGTGGCAGTTAGTGGTGATATATTTGGCACAACCAATATCTAGTGGTAGGACGATGGCAGAGCCCCCTCTCTAGTGCTCAGTGTTGTGTAACATGTCTCCAGCTCATGGTAATGGGCACAGCAGAGATGAATCATGTTCCCGGGGAGCTGAATTACCAGTCTGCCAGGGTGTAAAATGGCTTTTTAATGTATTTAACAAGCAATAAACAAATAAGCTTGGTGTAATTAATGCAGCGGGGGGAACAGGCCTATTGGCAGGAAATGAGAGAGATATAGACAGAGAACTGGTGGGGGGGGGGGGGGGGGGACAATGACAGATCCAGCCTCTGAGCCACCGCTGTGTCTTTCTGCCCAAATCTCGGCATGCCCACTTGGTCCCAGCAAGAGGCCATTAACTTCCAGAGGGGGATGAAAAGACCCTCATCTGGGGGCTGAGACAGGAGAAGTCTGTCAGCCTCCATCAACAGGAGCGGGACGCAGATGGGACCGGCTGCTGCCTTCGAAAAAAATGAAAGCACATGGCAGTCGGTGGGGGAAATTAGCATGAAATAGATTGTGGAACAGATGACGTCCTTCTCTGCGCATCGCGACACCCCGGACCAAACCCTTCCCATTCAGCTCCTCTCTGAGGGGTTCGTTTTCTGGGACTTTGGGGGGTCACACAATGAAGGTGACACTTGGGGGTCAAAGTTACACTTTATATTCGGGGGGGTCTCTCTACGTCATTATTTGCCGCACATCAGTCGTGAAAACGCGTTGCCGGAGTTTCTTGGTCGTAGTGATCGGGAAGGGCCACCAGCTGCCTCCCAAACTTCTGTTAAAATGATTGGATTTCAGAAACTGGAATCTACCAGAACATCTCCAGAGCCCTTCCTGGGTTGGACAGACACCTTCTGGCCTAATGATCGACCCCAATGGAGGATTCAGTCAGTATATACCCTGAAACCCCTACACAGCGGAGACATTGGCCCCATTCCCTGGGAATCCATCTCCCCATCCCTGAGGACCCTCCATTGGCTAACCGTAAAGAATCGGATCACATTCAAGACCCTCTGCTTGACCCACAAATGCACACAAGGAGACGCTCCTCAATACTTATGCGAAAAAATACAACACTACACCCCCAATCGCAACCTCCGATCTAACGACCAAAACCTCCTCTTTGTCCCCAAATCCCGGTACAAGTCGAGGGGAGAACGAAGATTTGCAGTCCAAGGACCACGGCTATGGAACACTCTACCTACGAACATCCGCTTGGAAAAAGACCATCGGGCCTTCAGGAAAAAACTCAAGACCTACCTCTTCTAAGAAGGAATCAACGCAGGTCGGATCAAGCGCCTCGAGGCGATTCGGTTCGCAGTTGCGGCGCTATACAAATCATTCATTCATTCATTCATTCATTCTCCACTCCATAATCCTAGAGAAATACAAAATCCCTACAAACTCTATTCCTCGTGGTCATATCAGAACCGCCACAAACCCGCCGTCCACAGAGAGCATGGTCTCCAAATATAAAACCAAAATTCGAAACCATTAACACGTCAGAGGAGCAATAGAGACCTCCAGCTGCTTCCTGAAGGCTCTCGGCGTCTTCTCTTTAGAATAAGCCCCCTAATGAATTCTTCATTGAGTCTTTGAAGAGAAAGCAGAGCTTGTTAGCCCATTATGCCTCTAATTAACCTATTGTCAGGCGGCTCTGGGGGGCGTCCAGGCAACATGTTTGCCTTTCACACTGAGAGTTATCAATGATCCCTCTGAGATGCTTTTGTATCAGTAACTGAGATTGATTGAAGAGGACTGAGGAGAGGTCCCAGCGGACAACGCTCTGCCCGGGCTTCTCCGCTCAACTTTGCTTTTCTCCGGCTGTAATTTCCCAAGGACAGAGCCAGTGCTGGATAATAAATATTCATACCATCCAGAAGATCATTGCACTCATTAAGCTAATGAAGAAGGCAGGAAAATACAATTATTGACCCGCGCCGCCTGCGCTGAGCTGTTATTCTTTCCTCCAATGTAACGCAAGCATATCTGTAACACTAATGTGGAGCAGGGCCACCCGGGGGCATGAAGACCGAAGATTGGGACATATTTATAGCACAAACACCCAGGCATCATGTCAGCTCCCAGATATAGGACAATAAGAGCAATGTCATTTATTATAAGCATCCCTCACAGGGGCCCCGGGCTACGGAGCTTCACATCCCGCTGTGTGGTCAGGAAGGTAGACAGTCTGGGCCACGGACCTCCATAGATATTTCCTATAAGATGTCCACAACCTCAGAGTTACAATTCCTCACCTGTATGATGCCCCAAAATCCCAGACCTCTTATATCTCCAGTATGATGCCCCAAAACCCCAGACCTCTTATATCTCCAGTATGATGCCCCAAAATCCCAGACCTCTTATATCTCCAGTATGATGCCCCAAAATCCCAGACCTCTTATATCTCCAGTATGATGCCCCAAAACCCCAGACCTCATATATCTCCAGTATGATGCCCCAAAACCCCAGACCTCTTATATCTCCAGTAGGACACCCCAAAACCCCAGAACTCTTATATCTCCAGTATGATGCCCCAAAACCCCAGACCTCATATATCTCCAGTATGATGCCCCAAAACCCCAGACCCCTCATATATCTCCTGTATGATGCCCCAAAACCCCAGACCTCTTATATCTCCAGTATGATGCCCCAAAACCCCAGACCTCATATATCTCCAGTATGATGCCCCAAAACCCCAGACCTCATATATCTCCAGTATTATGCCCCAAAACCCCAAACCTCATATATCTCCAGTAGGACACCCCAAAACCCCAGACCTCTTATATCTCCAGTATGATGCCCCAAAACCCCAAACCTAGACCCCAAAACCCCAGACCTCATATATCTCCTGTATGATGCCCCAAAACCCCCCCAGACCTCTCATATATCTCCTGTATGATGCCCCAAAAACCCCCCCAAAACCCCCAGACCTCTTATATCTCCTGTATGATGCCCCAAAACCCCAGACCTCTTATATCTCCAGTATGATGCCCCAAAACCCCCAGACCTCATATATCTCCAGTATGATGCCCCAAAACCCAGACCTCATATATCTCCAGTATTATGCCCCAAAACCCCAAACCTCATATATCTCCAGTAGGACACCCCAAAACCCCAGACCTCTTATATCTCCAGTATGATGCCCCAAAACCCCAGACCTCTCATATATCTCAAGTATGATGCCCCAAAACCCCAGACCTCTCATATATCTCCTGTATGATGCCCCAAAACCCCAGACCTCTTATATCTCCAGTATGAGGCCTCAAAACCCCAGACCTCATATATCTCCTGTATGATGCCCCAAAACCCCAGACCTCATATATCTCCAGTATGATGCCCCAAAACCCCAGACTTCTCATATATCTCCTGTATGATGCCCCAAAATCCCAGACCTCTTATATCTCCAGCATGATGCCCCAAAACCCCAGACTTCTCATATATCTCCTGTATGATGCCCCAAAATCCCAGACCTCTTATATCTCCAGTATGATGCCCCAAAACCCCAGACCTCATATATCTCCAGTATTATGCCCCAAAACCCCAAACCTCATATATCTCCAGTAGGACACCCCAAAACCCCAGACCTCATATATCTCCAGTATGATGCCCCAAAACCCCAGACCGCTCATATATCTCAAGTATGATGCCCCAAAACCCCAGACCTCTCATATATCTCCTGTATGATGCCCCAAAACCCCGGACCTCATATATCTCCAGTATGATGCCCCAAAACCCCAGACCTCTCATATATCTCCTGTATGATGCCCCAAAATCCCAGACCTCATATATCTCCAGTATGATGCCCCAAAACCCCAGACCTCTTATATCTCCAGTATGATGCCCAAAACCCCAGACCTCTTATATCTCCAGTATGATGCCCCAAAACCCCAGACCTCTTATATCTCCAGTATGATGCCCCAAAACCCCAGACCTCTCATATATCTCCTGTATGATGCCTCAAAACCCCAGACCTCTCATATATCTCCAGTATGATGCCCCAAAACCCCAAACCTCATATATCTCCTGTATGATGCCCCAAAATCCCAGACCTCTTATATCTCCAGTATGATGCCCCAAAACCCCAGACCTCATATATCTCCAGTATGATGCCCCAAAACCCCAGACCTCTTATATCTCCAGTATGATGCCCCAAAACCCCAGACTTCTCATATATCTCCTGTATGATGCCCCAAAATCCCAGACCTCTTATATCTCCAGTATGATGCCCCAAAACCCCAGACCTCTCATATATCTCCTGTATGATGCCCCAAAATCCCAGACCTCTTATATCTCCAGCATGATGCCCCAAAACCCCAGACCTCATATATCTCCAGTATGATGCCCCAAAACCCCAGACTTCTCATATATCTCCAGTATGATGCCCCAAAACCCCAGACCTCATATATCCCCTGTATGATGCCCCAAAACCCCAGACCTCATATATCTCCTGTATGATGCCCCAAAACCCCAGACTTCTCATATATCTCCAGCATGATGCCCCAAAACCCCAGACCTCATATATCCCCTGTATGATGCCCCAAAATCCCAGACCTCATATATCTCCTGTATGATGCCCCAAAACTCCAGACCTCATATATCTCCAGTAGGACACCCCAAAACCCCAAACCTCATATATCTCCAGTATGATGTCCCAAAACCCCAAACCTCATATATCTCCAGTATGATGCCCAAAACCCCAGACCTCTTATATCTCCTGTATGATGCCCCAAAACCCCAGACCTCTCATATAGCTCCTGTATGATGCCCCCAAAACCCCAGACTTCATATATCTCCTGTATGATGCCCCAAAACCCCAGACCTCATATATCTCCTGTATGATGCCTCAAAACCCCAGACCTCTTATATCTCCTGTATGATGCCCCACAACCCCAGACCTCTCATATATCTCCTGTATGATGCCCCAAAACCCCAGACCTCTTATATCTCCAGTATGATGCCCCACAACCCCAGACTTCTCATATATCTCCTGTATGATGCCCCAAAACCCCAGACCTCTTATATCTCCAGTATGATGCCCCAAAACCCCAGACCTCTCATATAACTCCTGTATGATGCCCCAAAACCCCAGACCAGCCCGTCTGCCACCAACAACCATGCCACGTTCAAAGTAACTTAAATCCCATTTCTTCCCCATTCTGATGCTCAGTTTCAACCTCAGCAAGTCATCTTCACCACGTCTAGTTGCCTAAATGCATTGAGTTTCTGCCATGTGATTGGCTGATTAGCAATTTGTGTTCCCGAGCAATTGAACAGGTGTACCTAATAAAGTGGCCGATGAGTGTATATCTCCTGTATAATATACCAAACCCAGACCTCTCCTATCCAGACACTGACTCTCCACAACCCCATCTCCCTCTCTAGCTACAGACTTCCCCAAGCCTGGTCTCCCCTCCAATGACAGACCCCCCAAAATCCTGGTCTCTCTCTCTTTGTCAGTCCCTTATCCCTAACCTCCCTCTCTGTCAGTTCCCGAGGTCTGGTCCCTGATCCCCAGTTTCCATCTCTATCAGTCCCTGAGGCCTGTCCTCCCTATCTATCAGTATCTGAGGCCTGGCCTCCCTCTCTGTCAGTCCCTGATCCCCGGTCTCCCTCTCTGTCAGTGCCTGATCCCCGGTCTCCCTCTCTATCAGTCCCTGATCCCCGGTTTCCTTTTCTGTCAGTCCCTGATCCCCGGTATCCCTCTCTGTCAGTCCCTGATCCCCTGTCTCCCTCTCTGTCAGTCCCTGAGGCCCGGTCTCCCTCTCTATCAGTCTCTGATCCCCGGTCTCTCTCTCTGTCAGTGTCTGATTCCCGGTCTCCCTCTCTGTCAGTCCCTGAGGCCCGGTCTCCCTCTTTGTCAGTCCCTGAGGCCTGGCCTCCCTCTCTGTCAGTCCCTGATTCCCGGTCTCCCTCTTTGTCAGTCCCTGATCCCCGGTCTCCATCTATGTCAGTCCCTGATTCCCGGTCTCCCTCTTTGTCAGTCCCTGATTCCCGGTCTCCCTCTCTGTCAGTCCCTGATTCCCGTCCTCCCTCTCTGTCAGTCCCTGATCCCCGGTCTCCCTCTCTGTCAGTGCCTGATCCCCGGTCTTCATCTCTATCAGTCCCTGATCCCTGGTCTCCCTCTCTGTCAGTCCCTGAGGCCCGGTCTCTCTCTCTGTCAGTGTCTGATTCCCGTTCTCCCGCTTTGTCAGTCCCTGAGGCCTGGCCTCCCTCTCTGTCAGTCCCTGATTCCCGGTCTCCCTCTTTGTCAGTCCCTGATCCCCGGTCTCCATCTATGTCAGTCCCTGATTCCCGGTCTCCCTCTTTGTCAGTCCCTGATTCCCGGTCTCCCTCTCTGTCAGTCCCTGATTCCCGTCCTCCCTCTCTGTCAGTCCCTGATCCCCGGTCTCCCTCTCTGTCAGTGCCTGATCCCCGGTCTTCCTCTCTATCAGTCCCTGATCCCTGGTCTCCCTCTCTGTCAGTCCCTGAGGCCCGGTCTCTCTCTCTGTCAGTGTCTGATTCCCGTTCTCCCGCTTTGTCAGTCCCTGAGGCCTGGCCTCCCTCTCTGTCAGTCCCTGATCCCCGGTCTCCCTCTCTGTCAGTCCCTGATTCCCGGTCTCCCTCTCTGTCAGTCCCTGAGGCCTGGCCTCCCTCTCTGTCAGTCCCCGAGGCCTGGCCTCCCTCTCTGTCAGTCCCCGAGGCCTGGCCTCCCTCTCTGTCAGTCCCCGAGGCCTGGCCTCCCTCTCTGTCAGTCCCTGATTCCCTGATCCCTGGTCTCCCTCTCTGTCAGTCCCTGAGGCCTGGCCTCCCTCTCTGTCAGTCCCCGAGGCCTGGCCTCCCTCTCTGTCAGTCCCCGAGGCCTGGCCTCCCTCTCTGTCAGTCCCTGATTCCCTGATCCCTGGTCTCCCTCTCTGTCAGTCCCTGATCCCCAGTCTCCCTCTCTGTCAGTCCCTGATCCCCGGTCTCCCTCTCTGTCAGTCCCTGATTCCCGGTCTCCCTCTCTGTCAGTCCCTGATTCCCGGTCTCCCTCTCTGTCAGTCCCTGAGGCCTGGCCTCCCTCTCTGTCAGTCCCTGAGGCCTGGCCTCCCTCTCTGTCAGTCACTGATCCCCGGTCTCCCTCTCTATCAGTCCCTGATCCCCGGTCTCCCTCTCTGTCAGTCCCTGATCCCCGGTCTCCCTCTCTGTCAGTCCCTGATTCCCGGTCTCCCTCTCTGTCAGTCCCTGAGGCCTGGCCTCCCTCTCTGTCAGTCCCCGAGGCCTGGCCTCCCTCTCTGTCAGTCCCCGAGGCCTGGCCTCCCTCTCTGTCAGTCCCCGAGGCCTGGCCTCCCTCTCTGTCAGTCCCTGATTCCCTGATCCCTGGTCTCCCTCTCTGTCAGTCCCTGAGGCCTGGCCTCCCTCTCTGTCAGTCCCCGAGGCCTGGCCTCCCTCTCTGTCAGTCCCTGATTCCCTGATCCCTGGTCTCCCTCTCTGTCAGTCCCTGATCCCCGGTCTCCCTCTCTGTCAGTCCCTGATTCCCGGTCTCCCTCTCTGTCAGTCCCTGATTCCCGGTCTCCCTCTCTGTCAGTCCCTGAGGCCTGGTCTCCCTCTCTGTCAGTCCCTGAGGCCCGGTCTCCCTCTCTGTCAGTCCCTGAGGCCTGGTCTCCCTCTCTGTCAGTCCCTGAGGCCTGGCCTCCCTCTCTGTCAGTCACTGATCCCCGGTCTCCCTCTCTATCAGTCCCTGATCCCCGGTCTCCCTCTCTGTCAGTCCCTGATCTCCAATCACTCCAGCAGAGTTGTAGGGTCAGCCATGTAGCATAGCTCCCAACTGTCCCTGATTTCGAGGGACTGTCCCTGATTTGGAGTAATGTCCCTCTGTCCCTCATTCCTCCTCATTTGTCCCTCATTTTGGTCTGATCTCTATAGATGTATAAAAAAGGAACTACTTATCTATCAAAAAGTGTTTTCCAGAGCTAAACCTTTCATCTGATTTCTAAATTGCGGCATTTGTGAATTCCAAAAGCCGATACAAAGGAATAATAGTGGTAAAAAAGCACTTTTGGGTTGAACCGATCTTTTATTTTTTTGTACAATTCTCCTTTAAGGGGGCGTGGCAAGGGGTGTGCCCTATGCCTGCCTACTTTTGCTGATAGGTGTCCCTCATTCCCATCTCTAATGCCGCGTACACACGACCGGAATTCTCGTTGGAAAAAGCTCTGATGGTTTTCCCGACGGAATTCCGCTCAAACTGTCTTGCATAGACACGGTCACACCAAATTCCGACCGTCAAGAACGCGGTGACGGACAACACTACGACGAGCCGAGAAAAAATGAAGTTCAATGCTTCCAAGCATGCGTCAAATTGTTTCCGAGCATGCGTAGGAATTGTGCGCGTCGGAATAGCTACAGACGATCGGAATTTCCGATAGAAACCTTTTCCGTCTGAAAAATTGAGAACATTCTCCGAAATGGAGCATACACACATTCGCATTTTCTGATGAAAAGCTCTCATCGGTCTTTTGCTGGCCGCAATTCCGATCGTGTGTACGCGGCATAAACGTTGGGAGGTGTGGATGTAAAGGGGTCAGTATTGTTGTATTTCCCATTAGAAGTCCCGGCGTTAATGTTTGTCGGACGGTTGTGTATGGAAAGGGTTAAGCGCGCGGCGGAATATGTTCAGACGGTTAGAAGACGCTCTGCGGGGAAGCGGAGGTTAATGAAAGCGGCCATAACTGACTATGAGGGAAGAAAAATGGGACCTCGGCGCAGTTCTCCATCTCGGATAATTCACTTTCTCCTCCGTCCATTATATTTCATGGTAAATCAGAGGCGCAATACGTTCCAGATTATTGCATCCATTTCTGTGCTGGCCTTAATGGCCCCAGCGGAGCGCCGGCCTCCCAAGCACGGCCTCTAATTCTGCCGCCATGGCCGGAGTTGTACTTTCCTGTGATAAGTATCCTGGGCTGGCCTCGTGTTTATGGAGGTAATCTTCCTAGGCTGGCTGGGGGTGCCTCTCCCCTCCGCAGACCATTCATCTCTCGCCTTTTCCACCTTGTCAGCCCGAGCCCAACACAATCCCTCCATCTTCCCGAGAAGGCTCCCCGCAGACGGGACCGGTATACCGACCCCCCCTCCCCGGAGACCGGACCGGTATACCGACCCCCCCGGAGACCGGACCGGTATACCGACCCCCCCGGAGACCGGACCGGTATACCGACCCCCCCCCCCGGAGACCGGACCGGTATACTGAACCCCCCCCCAGAGATGGGACCGGTATACCGACCCCCCCAGGGACAGGACCGATATACCGACCCCCCCGGAGACAGGACCGGTATACCGACCCCCCAGAGACAGGACCGATATACCGACCCCCCCGGAGACAGGACCAGTATACCGACCCCCCGGAGAGAACACGACCGGTATACCGACACCTCCCCCGGAGACGGGACCGGTATACTGACCCCCCGGAGACGGGACCGGTATACTGACCCCCCGGAGACAGGACCGGTATACCGACCCCCCCCCCCCCCCCCCCAGAGGAGACAGGACCGGTATACCGACCCCCCGGAGACCGGACCGGTATACCGACCCCTCCGGAGACGGGACCGGTATACCGACCCCCCGGAGACGGGACCGGTATACCGACCCCCGGAGACGGGACCGGTATACCGACCTCCCGGAGACAGGACCGGTATACCGACCCCCCCCCCCCGGAGACAGGACCGGTATACCGACCCCCCCCGGAGACGGGACCGGTATACCGCCTCCCCGGAGACCAGACCGGTATACCGACCCCCGGAGACAGGACCGGTATACCGACCCCCGGAGACAGGACCGGTATACCGACCTCCCGGAGATGGGACCGGTATACCGCCCCCCCCGGAGACATGGCCGGTATACCGACCCCCCCGGGGCGGAACTGGTATACCGCCCCCCCGGAAACATGACCGGTATACCGACCCCCCGGAGACAGGACCGATATACAGACCCCCCGGAAACAGGACCGGTATACCGACCCCCCGGGACCAAATACAGGGGCCCAACCTGCAGGTCCAGGGACCTTACACTCCACGGAAACCCTCAATGGGGGAAATTTGCTCTGTGGATAAAAAGTGTAATTTTTGTTTTTTAACTACCGTATATACTCGAGTATAGGCCGACCCGAATATAAGCCGAGGCACCTAATTTTACCACAAAAAACTGGGAAAACGTATTGACTCGAGTATAAGCCTAGGGTGAGAAATGCGCAGCTACTGTAAGTGGAAAAGAGGGTCAACAATGCCCATTTGCAGCCTCACTGTGCCCATTTGCAGCCATAGGTCCCAAACTCGATAGTTAAGGGTTCCTAGATGCCCCCCTAGCTGCAGCCAAAATTTGGGGTCTCTGGACCCAAAGGGTCCCGAAATGACATTGCTGCAGATGGACACAGCTGACCGAATTTGGGGCCCCGTATCTCGGAGTCACTTGGTGCTAGGAACCCCAAATTTGTGCAAACCCAGTGGAACCAACACTACAACATATCCAAAGATGGGGTTCCTAGCACCAAGTGGCCCTGAGATATGGGGCCCCAAAGTCGGTTCGGAAAATGTCAAGCACTTTTCTGCAGCAGAGAATTACATTTTCCAAACCGACTTTGGGGCCGCGTATCTCGGAGCCACTTGGTGCTAGGAACACCATCTTTGGATATGTTGTATTGCTAGTTCCACTGGGTTTGCACACCAAATTTGAGATACGGGGGCCCCAAAGTCGGGCCAGAAAATGTAATTCTCTGCTGCAGAAAAGTGCTTGACTCGAGTATAAGCCGAGGGGGGCATTTTCAGCACAAAAAAATGCGCTGAAAAACTCGGCTTATACTCGAGTATATACGGTAAATCCTTGTGTTCATTTTTTAAATCTGTTCTTGCATCTCAGTGCTGCTGATCTTCCGCCTCCACTTTGCAGCCACTTCATTTCTCCATACACTTCAGTGCAGTGCCGGGGACAAAGTCATCCAGTGCCCCCCGGGCAAAGATGCCAAACTGCGACCTCTGCCCTCGTTCATGATGGGCACGCTTAGAGGATCCTATGCCACTTGCCCAAATCGCTGCCTCTGTCACTATTCCTGTCCGCCTTATAGCAGAAGGAAGGCGCCTCCATCCCTACAGCAAATCATTTACACCTCCTGCCCACCCCTTGTCCTGGTGTTCTGTCAAATATCGAAAAATGCCCGCTCCGGGCACTGCGCGCGCGCGCACTACAGGGGCTGCGCATGCGCAGTACGGAACGGCACAACAGCTCATTCCCGATCAGCTGTTGTGACGGCGTGACGGCGCATGCGCAGTTTGTCTGAGACTATAGCCGACGAGTGCCGAGGGACAGAAATATTCTTCTCAGGGGGGCGCCATACAAATGCCCCCCCCCCCCCACACTTTTCACATATGTATTTGTAAATTTTTGTATTTTTGTATTTATCCTTCCACTTCACAATTATGTGTCACTTTGTATTGTTCTACCAAATAAAATCCCAATAAAATACATTTACGTTTTTGGTAACATGACAAAATGTGGAAAATTTCAAGGGTATGAATACTTTTTCAAGGCACTGTAATGTACACGCGGTCGGAAATTCCGACCACAAAATCCGTCGGATTTTTTCCGACGGATTTTGTCCGACACTGGTGTTGCGTACACACGGTCGGACAAAGTTGTCGGAAAATCCCATCATTCTGAACGTGGTGACGTTCGTTGCGTATGACGGGACTACATATAGGCTATTAGCCAATAGCTTTGGTCTTGTAATGTGATCTGAGCATGCGCGGCACTTTGTCCGTCGGAATTCGCTACACACGATCGGAAAAAGTCCGATGTTGTCGGAAAATTTGAGAGCAGGATCTCAAACTTTTTCCGTCGGAAAATCCGACGGAAAAAGTCAGATGGAGCCTACACACGGTCGGAATTTCCGACAACATGGTCCGATAGGACATTTTTAGACATGCGCACAACAAAAAAATTTGTTTATTTTCGTTTCGTTTTTTTCGTTTCCGAAAAAAAATTGTTTTTTTTTTCGTTTCGTTTTTTTCGTTTCCGTTGATTCGTAACGATTCGTACATTCGTAAGAGTTATTTTTTCGTTGATTCGTTTTTTCGTTAGTTTAATTTTCGGACGCCTTCGTATTTATTCGTACATTCGTAACATTCGTCGATTCGTAATCGGAGCATAATTCATAATGTTATGTAATGTGTATGCTATTATTACATTTTAATAATTTACGAATCGAAAAAAAAAAAAGTTACGAATCGAAAAAAAAGTTACGAATGTACGAATTTTTTTGTTCAATCCATTCGAAGCACGTTAAGCAGCGCCATTGTAAGGGACACGGAAAATTACCAATTCAACAAAAAAAAAAAAAAGTTACGAATGTACGAATTTTTTCGTTCGTTTTCGTTTTTCGGATTTTCTTCATTAGTACATTCGTTGTTTCTAATTCGTTTTTTTTCAGATTTTCGTTGTTTTTCGGATTCGTTCGATTCGAATGATTCGTTACGATTCGTTATTCGGATTCGTATGATTCGAATGATTCGTTCATTCGAACGAAAACGAACGAACGAAAATAACGAAAAAAAACCCGAAAAACTAAACTAATTGCACATGTCTAGACATTTTCCGTTGGAGAATCCGACCGTGTGTACGGGGCATTAGTGTTTGCCTAACAATGTGTAATGTGCGCCGCTTTCTAACCGATGTGGCGGTTTTTACTCCCTACTTTGCACATTGCTGCTGTCATGAGAGCCTTGTGTTGTTTACAAACACAGAGCTCTCTTCGGTGAATGCCGGAAAATAGGAACAACGAAAATGAACGAAAAAATTTGTACATTTGTAAC
This sequence comes from Lithobates sylvaticus, assembly GCA_028564925.1. Taxonomy (NCBI): domain Eukaryota; kingdom Metazoa; phylum Chordata; class Amphibia; order Anura; family Ranidae; genus Lithobates; species Lithobates sylvaticus. The sequence goes on from CM053032.1 coordinate 274,476,389, forward strand.
TTTTTTTTTTGTTGAATTGGTAATTTTCCGTGTCCCTTACAATGGCGCTGCTTAACGTGCTTCGAATGGATTGAACAAAAAAATTCGTACATTCAACTTTTTTTTTAGAATCGTAATTTTCCGTTTCTCTTACAATGGCGCTGCTTAACGCGCTTCGAATGGATTGAACGAAAAAATTCGTACATTCGTAACTTTTTTTTTTGGAATCGTAATTTTCCGTTTCTCTTACAATGGCGTTGCTTAACGCGCTTCGAATGGATTGAACGAAAAAATTCATACATTCGTAACTTTTTTTTTTTCGAATCGTAATTTTCCGTGTCTCTTACAATGGCGTTGCTTAACGTGCTTTCGAATGGATTGAACGAAAAATTTCGTACATTCGTAACTTTTTTTTTCGATTCGTAATTTTCCGTGTCTCTTACAATGTAATAATAGCATACACATTACATAAAAGTATGAATTATGCTCCGATTACGAATCTACGAATGTTACGAATGTTACGAATGTACGAATAAATACGAATGCGTCCGAATTTCGAATAAACGAAAATTAAACTAACGGAAAAACGAATCAATGAAAAATAACTTTTACGAATGTACGAATCGTTACGAATACGAACACCGACGACTTACGAATTTACGAATCGTTACGAATCAATGGAAACGAAAAAAAAAAACGAAAATAAACTATTTTTTTTCGGAAACGAAAAAAAAACGAAACAAAAATGAACACATTTTTGGGTTGTGCACATGTCTAGTTTGGAATCATGCGTCCGGGTTTCAGATTGCCTGAAACCCGGACACGTTATTAAGACTGGACTATGGCTTCCCAGCAGGGTTGCTGGCTGCAATTGTCCAAGCTGGACGTGTCTGTTACACTCTCATTCATGCTGCCCAAAGCCAGCACTGACATTCCCCCCTCAAGCACACACACTGACGAGAGAGGGCACAATCTGCATTTCTTCCACCCACCCCCTACCCCTCTGTGTCTGCCCACACTCCAATCTTTGGCGCTGTGCCTCAGAAAAGGAAAGTGGGGGCCGGGAATTTGAAGTCCAGCAGCCTCAGATACATCTGGATGAGAGGTGCTGACTGCCGAGGGGTGAGTGAGCTCACCATCCATCCCTGCCTGTGAATGAAGTCTCCCTCCTCCTCTCTCCTTCCTCTGAGTGAGTACACTAAGGTAAATCAGGGTTCTCAGAGCACCCCTTACATCAGAGTTCCCCTTTACACCAGAGGCCACAGTGTTCCCCCTTAAATCGGAGTCCTCTCCATACATCAGAGTTCTCAGGGTTCCCAGAGCATCCCTTATGTCAGAGTCCCCAGAGTTCTCCCTTACATCAGAGTCTGCAGAGTCCCCCCCTTAAAGTGAAAGGGAACTCTGCAAGTTCAGATGTAAAGGGGGACTCTTGTTAGTAACTTCATATGATTAGAAATGTTATTAGTAGACATGTGCAATTCGTTTCGTTTTTTTTTTTTCGTTTTTCGTTAAAATTCGTTATATTTGTTCATTCGTTATCGTACGAATGAACGAACGATTCGCAAAAAATTTTAACGAATAACGAATGTTCGAATCGAACGAATCTGAAAAACAACGAAAATCCGAAAATAACCAAAATTAGAAACAATGAAACTACGAAAGAAGAAAATCCGAAAAACGAAAACAGGAACAACGAAAATCAAAATGAACGAAAAAATTCGTACATTTGTAACTTTTTTTTTTTGTTGAATTGGTAATTTTCTGTGTCCCTTAAAATGGCGCTGCTTAACGTGCTTTTCGAATGGATTGAACGAAAAAATTCGTACATTCGTAACTTTTTTTTTTTTTTTTCGATTCGTAATTTTCCGCGTCTCTTACAATGGCGCTGCTTAACGTGCTTCGAATGGATTGAACGAAAAAAATTTGTACATTCGTAACTTTTTTTTTTTGATTCGTAATTTTCCGTGTCTCTTAAAATGTAATAATAGCATACACATTACATAAAATTATGAATTTACGAATCTACGAAAACAATGTTCCGAAAGTACGAATAAATCAATCTTAAGAAAGTACGAATGTAACTAAAGCTCCGAAAATACGAATGCGTCCGAATTTCGAATAAACGAAAATTAAACTAACGGAAAAACGAATCAACGAAAAAATAACTCTTACGAAAATACGAATCGTTACGAATACGAACACCGACAACTTAGGAAATTACGAATCGTTACGAATCAACGGAAATGAAAGAAACAAAACGAAAATAAACAAATTTTTCTATTGTGCACGTGTCTAGTTATTAGCAAAATATATGTATCAAAATAAATTGCTGTGCACCGCTAAAGTGTTGGGGTTTGACTTGAAGAAAAGGTGGCGACCCTAGTGAGGACCCCAGCGCGTCTGAATGCAAAGACCTGGGAGCAGCAATAACTGTAGCACCTCCTTAGGTAGGTGCTACCCTGTTTCCCCCAAAATAAGACCTAGTGTGATTGTCGGTGATGGCTGCAATATAAGCCCTACCCCCCAAATAAGTCCTACCCTGTTTCCCCGAAAATAAGCCCTACCCTGAAAACAAGACCTACAAGGACTTTAACTAGGGCTTATTTGGGGGGTAGGGCTTATATTGCTGCCATCACCGACAATCACGCTAGGTCTTATTTTCGGGGAAACAGGGTAGGATCAGATAGGTAGATTTAGTGCTGCTTTTCTGTGTTCAGTGTTGCTGGGGGGGGGGTTTGTTCTGTAAATTTAGTTCCGCTAATATGGCCAGTGCAGCTGATTGGTTAGGTCAGTTCAGTGTTCTCAGCTGCCGCCAGTCTGATGGTTCCCTCTGCTTTCCAGAGAGCTGTAAGAACTTTCTGGATCATAGGTGTGGAGCTATGCAGATGGCAGTATGAATATTTATACAGCCCTGGCCAATCCCAGGGAGCAGGGCCCTGATGGCATGATGGGTAACGTTATATATTCTCTGAGCACACTGAGCTCTAGGTCTTTTCCTGGAGAGTATTAGTCCAGCCTGGAGGGCTTGCTGCCCTTCCAGGGCAGTGATGTCATATGCTTTCTGTTTGTGAGGCCTCAGGTGGGGGACCCGAAGGCCTGGATGCTGAAGATATAGAGAGCTGACTGAGGGGCTGTCGGCTGAAGATCTGCTCTGGTATCATTGAAAGAAAGTGTCAGTTGGAAGTTGGAAGGAGGCAACCAACTGTCCCTGGACATTTTGTGAGTAGACTGCTGAGAGATCTTAGAGTCCTTCTGGACTGCTGTCACCCCTCTTGTGATAGAGAGGGGACATCGGCTGGTGTCTTGAAAAGATTCTATCTAGTTCTCTGTGAAGGGACTCCGCTCTTGGTGCTATAAATGTAAGGAGCTTTGTGTGCTTTAACCGCTTCTAACACAAAGCCAAGTCCACAGTTTGCTATATACAAGGACTTCTGCTTCAGCTTTACAGAAAGGAGTTCACTGTCCTTAACCGCTTCCCGACCGCCAACTGTATGTATATGTCGGCAAAATGGCACGGCTAGGCAAAGGCACGTATGTATATAGGTCCCCTTTAATTGCCTAGCCGTGGGGTCGCGCTCGGGAGCTCCGTGACCACGGCCGCGGGACCAGTGGTCGTGTCTCCAGCAAGCAAAGGCCAGTGTGAGCTCTGCTCCGGGGAAGCCATGGATGGGGCATGGGACAGCCATCTTCTATAGAGGATCCAAACCTTCTCTAGGTACTTCCTGAAAACGTGACGCCCTCCGTAACACCTGTTGCCCCTTTCAGACTATTCAGGAGTTATGCCGCGTACACACGGTCGGAATTTCCGATGGAAACAGTCCGATGGGAGCTCTTCAGCGGATTTTCCGACCGTGTGTATGCCCATCGGTCTTTTTCTGTCGGAATTTCCGACGGACTTTGGATTGAGAACCTGTTCTCAATTTTTCCGACGGAAAACCTTTCTATCGGATTTTCCGATCGTGTGTATGCGATTCCGACACGCAAAATTCCAACGCATGCTCGGAAACAATTCGATGCATGCTCAGAAGCATTAAACTTCCCTTTTATAGTGCTGTCGAACGTGTTTTATGCCGCTGTGTTACAGACCGTCGGAATTTGGTGTGACGGTCCGTGTGTAGGCAAGACAGTTTGAGCGAATTTCCGTCGGAATTCCGACGGGAAAACCATCAGAGCTTTTTCCGACGAGAATTCCGACCGTGTGTACGCAGGCATTATAGGGACGATCAGTTCCAACCAGAGCAATTGAAGAAATGGAAGGACAAGGATGGAAAATATTTATTGATTCTAATCAGGGCCGTCTTTAATATTGATTGGACCCTGGGCAAAACTTTTCTTGCCCCCCCCCCCCCCCATGCAGTTTTGCTCTCCACCTGCTCTGAGACATACAATAAATAGAAGCTAGACTCAAAATCAGTTTACTGAATCAGATCAGGCAGCTATTGCGATTGGTTGCCAGAGGTTACAGTGTATCATTACGCTCACTGACTGGTTGCTAGAGGTTACAGTGTATCATTATCGCTCACTGACTGGTTGCTAGAGGTTACAGTGTATGATTACCGCTCACAGACTGGTTGCTAGAGGTTATAGCACACATTACGGCTCACTGATTAGTTGCTAGAAGTTACAGCACATGATTTCTACTTGTTGATTGGTTACTAGAGATTACTGTGGAAATTACCTCAGAGGGTCATGATACATATATCAATGCCGTCCTGCCGCTAGTTACATATGAATGCCACCGCTATTTACATATGAATGCCGGTAATGTATATGTAAACACAGGGTATGCAGGTAAGAGTCATCTGTACACAACAATAGGGCAGAGCTGGGCAGCATTAGTAGCAGCACTTCACACTGAGATATTGGGACACAGCAAGGGACTAAAACCTCAAGGGACGAGGGAATTTAAACCAGGATAGTTGGCAAGTATGAGGCAGCTGCTTTTTGCCCCACAACAATGACAGGGTCCAGGGCAGCTGCCCCTTTTGCCCTGAATCTAATAGGAATGAACACATTTCTAATCACTGCATTCGCTCCCAGCCAAGAAAAATCACAACCCGTCTCATGCACTTGTTATTGGGAATCCAGAAGTAGAACAATAATTCTGCCAAAATTGAGACATTGACATACATGGTACCTGAATGAAAAGACATTTCAAATTATGATCACATTGCATTTTATTTGGGGGGGGGGGCCCTCTTTAGGGAATGTTAGTACTCTTGAGATGTTTTCCAGAGGAGGTGTCATGGCGAGGAAGTGGATGAAGATTCTGCTCTAATGTCCGAGGTATTGCCTCACCCCGGGAGAAGGCCTAGCGGGATCACCGGGCTTTACAGGGCCCATAACAATATCAGGTAACAGGTCCTCTTTATTGGTGTGCAGTGTTTTCTGTGCTGTGATGGGTAGAATTCCTCCTCGATCGGCTCTCTGGGGCGTTCCATAATTCTGTGTTTGGTGCCTAATCTGTCTCTGGGGATTGCATGGTCTGCCCTCGGTCTGTCCCGGAATAATGACGCCGTCCCTGGGGCCCATTCAATGCCTTCTTGCACCCAGTCTGAGAGCCGCCGGTCTCATTCCTCCAGCATTCAGATCCACGCCGATACTTGTTCTCCTTACCTGCTTATTATTGACTGTAACAGGTAATTTGGTGCACACAATAGGTAACACACACCGGCTCATGTCTGCCTAAGATCAAGCTGAAAAGAGGATTAACTTCTGCTGGAGAAAATACCCCGAACCAATCGCCTGACGGGAAATGCTTTACAGGAAACAAGTTTACTGAGTAATAGATGAGATTATGTTCCCGCCGCCATCTCTGGACTGGTCCATAGTATGGAAAGGTGTTTGATGACAAAGAGTGCAATGGTGGATCCACTTATGAGTGGAAAATGGGCTTGCTAAGTAGTCCTTACAGGGGGGCTTTCTGTCAGCTGAGGTGAGCCTGGGGTCCCTGGAGGGTACAAATAGAAATGTACAAGAATGAGATCATCACAGGGTTGTATCAGGTCCAGAGGCTATAGCCAACGCCTTTCAGGGGCTCTCAACTCCCCTTCTTCAGGGTTTATAATGGCTAATATTGGGTTGTTCAGTGAGAAATGTCCACACGCCTGAACCTGTGCGCCATCAAACCTGGTCTGCATCCATGCCATCCATCCAGAGACAGCGACAGAGGGACCAGCTCTGTGATTACCAGTGTTGGTCATCTTACTTTAAAAAAGTAATTAGTTAAGTTACAGATTACTTCTCCCAAAAAGTAATTGCGTTAGTAACTCAGTTACCAGTGATGTAAGTAACTGAGTTAAAATAAACTGAGTTACGTAACTCAGTTACTTTAGAGGGTAACTAGTAATCTAACTGATTACTTTTCCCCTCATGGTAACTCAGTTCCCATTACTTTGGCTTAGTTACCCCAATTACATCTACCGTCACTAGATGGCAGTAGTGTAATTCCGGTGTCCTGCCAAAAAAGTTCCCCTGCCGGATAAGGACCCCCTGTACTGCGCAGGCGCAGCGCTTGTGCAGTAAGAAGGACTACGGAGCATCCGAAAATTGCCGAACCTAAACAGCTCTGAGTGAACTCTACACCGCGCAGGCGCAGTTAACATGTAATTGTACGAGGCGATGCCGCGCCCTCCTGATGCTCGTGCTACTCTGCAAGGGGCGTCTATCGTGTAACTAAGGGGCGGGTCTAGTATTACTGTAACCAAGGGGCGCATTTATTATTATTGTTATATATCGAGCTCTGCCCATTAATTTAACATTCGCCCTCTTCTGTAGAAATCCACCCCTTACACGATATAATAATAGACCCGCCCCTTACACGATATAATAATAATAGACCCGCCCCTTACACAATATAATAATAATAGACCCGCCCCTTGCTTACACACTATAACAGAACTGCCCCTTGGTTAGAGTAATAATAGAGCAGCCCCTTGGTTACACGATATATAACAATAATAAATGCGCCCCTTGGTTACAGTAATACTAGACCCGCCCCTTAGTTACACGTATAGAATATTTTTTTTAAAAAAAGTCAGTTACTTTGCTGCATAACTAATTACTTTTCCAATGTAGTAACTGAGTTACTAACGCAATTACTTTTTGGGAGAAGTAATTTGTAACTTAACTAAATTACTTTTTTAAAGTAAGATGACCAACACTGTCAGTTACTACATTGGAAAAGTAATTAGTTACGAAGCAAAGTAACTGTGATTTATTTTTTAATATTCTATACGTGTAACTAAGGGGCGGGTCTAGTATTACTGTAACCAAGGGACGCATTTATTATTATTGTTATATATCGTGTAACCACAAGGGGCTGCTCTATTATTACTCTAACCAAGGGGCAGATCTGTTATAGCGTGTAAGCAAGGGGGCGGGTCTATTATTATATCGTGTAAGGGGCGGGTCTATTATTATTATATCGTGTAAGGGGCGGGTCTATTATATCGTGTAAGGGGCGGATGGCTACAGAAGAGGGCGAATTTTAAATTAATGGGCAGAGCTCGATATATAACAATAATAATAAATGTGCCCCTTGGTTACAGTAATACTAGACCCGCCCCTTAGTTATACGATAGACGCCCCTTGCAGAGTAGCACGAGCATCGGGAGCGTGCGGCATCGCCTCGTACAATTACATGTTAACTGCGCCTGCGCGGTGTAAAGTTCACTCAGAGCTGTTTAGGTTCGGCAATTTTCGTAAGCTCCATAGTCCTTCGTACTGCACAAGCCCTGCGCCTGCGCAGTACAGGGGGGTCCTTATCCGTCGGGGGAACTTTTTTGGCAGGACACCGGAATTACACTACTGCCATCTAGTGGCAGTAGATGTAATTGAGGTAACTCAGCCCAAGTAATGGGAACTGCGTTACCATGAGAGGAAAAGTAATCAGTTAGATTACTTGTTACCCTCTAAAGTAACTGCGTTAAGTAACTCCGTTTATTTTAACTCAGTTACTTACATCACTGATGATTACATAGAAAAGAGTGATGTAAGAACGTCGGCTGTGGCCTGCATCCATGGCGTCCATCAAAAGGCAAGCACAGAGGGACCAGCTCCATAGTGGTGTCAAAAGGTCGGGCATCTATGCCAGTGATGGTGTCACGTACCTTACAGCGGAGTCCGAAATGACAAGGGTGGCCTCTTGCACAGTCCCGGTCCTAGCTCCCCTGGAGGTGGAGACAGGAACTGCTAGGGCAGCTGAAGGGTGCAGGTGCCTGTAGGCAGGTAGATGGCAGGACAGGAACAAGCAGGAGTTGGCAACGGGCTGGCAGAGAAGTACACAGACGGCAGGCAGGCTCGTGGTCGGGGGCAGGCAGAGGTCGGCAACAAGTCAGGCAGCAAAGTACAGAATCAGGAGACAAAGCCAAAGTCAGAGGTCCAAGCCGGGGTCGGTGCAGGTAAACAAGGCAGACAAGGTTGCAGGGGTGATCCAAGAGAGTAGTTTTTCATAGTTATCCTTGGCTCTCAAAGGGTTAGTTCTGCCTCTTAGGGCCACATCATGGAAGTGGCACCAAAATACAACATTCTCTAATGTAAATGGAACTCTACAGAAGTGTGATGACCAGCGAGGTGCCATCGGAGGAGAGAAAGGCCTTAGCGGGCACATTGGCCCGGTAGGGGTTAATACGTCCATCCCTGATCCCTCTCCACCTTTACAGCTCTGTCCCCCCATAAACCTGGATCCGTAGACTTGCCCGTTGGCTGCAGGTTTTTAATGTTGTGCTCCAGCCGCCAGAAATGCTCGGCCGGACGATGCGGTGATTTCATCACTTTACAAGCAGGAGATTGTCCTCTGCGTCTGGGGACAGCGTCGTTTCTCTATCAGCACAACGGCACATAAAACTCTGCAGTCTTTATGATATCATTTTATTCTGGAGACCTCAGTGACTGAAATTTACCCCGACAATCTCTGGAAGCGCTTTTCCGCTGCTTTTACAGGACAGAGAGAAAAATGGACTCTTCAACATGATGATCCTCCAGACGCGGGCAGCTATTCACAAAGACGTTGTTTCCTGACACATATAATATTTCTTTTCTACTTGGCGCCGAGTTATTAAGAAACACTTTGATAGTCATTCAGGAAAACAAGAAGAGTCGTTCTGCAGTGGGGGCTGCTGTAACATAAATGGGGGGGGGGGCACGCTTATTATGGGGGGGGATGCTATTGGTAGGGTAGGCTATATGTGGGGCTTTGCAGCCTGATGGTCTATCTTTGTAGGATGGCACAATGCCAGTGGACATCTCCATTGCTTTGATCCTGGTGTGTACTGCTGCTGCTGTAGGTTCAGTCCTTGGATGGGAAGATGGCAATGGCCCTCCTCGGTAGGGTGTGAATACTGCATTGGCCATCTCCCGTTTTATTGACCTTTTCACCACTTAAATGGTGGACCAACCAACTTCTGAAATTGGTGCCGCGTTATTAAGAAACACTTTGATAGTCATTCAGGAAAACTAGAAGAGGCTTTCTGCAGTTGGGGTTGCTGTACCATAAATAGAGGGGGCATCCTTGTTATTGTAGGTTCAGTCCTTGGATGGGAAGATGGCAATGGCCCTCCTCAGTAGGGTGTGAATACTGGATTGGCCATCTCCCGTCTTATTGACCTTTTCACCACTTAAATGGTGGACCAACCAACTTCTGAAATTGGTGCCATGTTATTAAGAAACACTTTGATAGTCATTCAGGAAAACTAGAAGAGTCTTTCTGCAGTTGGGGTTGCTGTACCATAAATGGGGGGGGGCACACTTATTATGGGGGGGATGCTATTGGTAGGGTAGGCTATATGTGGGGCTTTGCAGCCTGATGTGTGTACTGCTGCGGCTGTAGGTTCAGTCCTTGGATGGGAAGATGGCAGTGGCCCTCCTCAGTAGGGTGTGAATACTGCATTGGCCATCTCCCGTTTTATTGACCTTTCCACCACTTAAATGGTGGACCAACCAACTTCTGAAATTGGTGCCGCGTTATTAGGAAACACTTTGATAGTCATTCAGGAAAACTAGAAGAGTCGTCCTGCAGTGGGGGTTGCAGTACCATAAATGGGGGGGGCACCCTTGTTATTGGGGGGGGGGGGGTGCTATAGGTAGGGTAGGCTATATGTGGCGCTTTGCAGCCTTATGGTCTATCTTTGTAAGATGGCACAATGCCAATGGGCATCTCCATTGCTTTGATCCTGGTGTGTACTGCTGCGGCTGTAGGTTCAGTCCTTGGATGGGAAGATGGCAGTGGCCCTCCTCAGTAGGGTGTGAATACTGCATTGGCCATCTCCCGTTTTATTGACCTTTCCACCACTTAAATGGTGGACCAACCAACTTCTGAAATTGGTGCCGCGTTATTAAGAAACACTTTGATAGTCATTCAGGAAAACTAGAAGAGTCGTCCTGCAGTGGGGGTTGCAGTACCATAAATGGGGGGGGGGCAACCTTGTTATTGGGGGGGGGGGTGCTATAGGTAGGGTAGGCTATATGTGGGGCTTTGCAGCCTTATGGTCTATCTTTGTAGGATGGCACAATGCCAATGGGCATCTCCATTGCTTTGATCCTGGTGTGTACTGCTGCTGCTGCAGGTTCAGTCCTTGGATGGGAAGATGGCAATGGCCCTCTTCAGTAGGGTGTGAATACTGGATTGGCCATCTCCCGTTTTATTGACCTTTCCACCACTTAAATGGTGGACCAACCAACTTCTGAAATTGGTGCCGCGTTATTAGGAAACACTTTGATAGTCATTCAGGAAAACTAGAAGAGTCTTTCTGCAGTTGGGGTTGCTGTACCATAAATAGAGGGGGCACCCTTGTTATTGGGGGGGTGCTATAGGTAGGGTCTGTTGGGGACACATCATTTATTATGGGAGGCTTTGCAGCCTGATGCCCACCATAGTCTGTGGGATGGCACAATGCCAGTGGTCATCTCCATTGCTTGGATACTGGTGTGTCCTGCCACCGCTGTAGCCCCATTTCTTGGATGGGAAGATGTTGGTGGAAGAGGCGTTTCTTGGTCTTCTTCCGATAGGTTAATTATTGTATCATGCTGTTTTGGATTGTTTTCGGTTTTGGATTCCACAGTGAGACAAAAGTGGACCTTATCTGCTTATACGTTATCAGTCTTAGCCCGCGTACACACGGTCGGAAATTCCGACCACAAAATCCGTCTGATTTTTTCCGACGGATTTTGTCCGACGCTGGTGTTGCATACACACGGTCGGACAAAGTTGGCGGAAAATCCGATCATTCTGAACGTGGTGACGTTCGTTGCGTATGACGGAACCACGTAGAGGCTAGTAGCCAATAGCTTTGGTCTCATAATTTGATCTGAGCATGCGCAGCATTTTTTCCGTCGGAATTCTCTACACACGATCGGAAAAAGTCAGATCGGATTTTGTTGTCGGAAAATTTGATAGCAGGATCTCAAATTTTTTCCGTCGCAAATTCCGATGCAAAAAGTCCGATGGAGCCCACACACGGGCGGATTTTCCGACAACATGGTCCGATCGGACATTTTCCGTCTTCATTTCCGACCATGTGTACGGGGCATTACTGTGATGTGTAAAGGGCAACAGAAAGGGCCGAAATACCTCTTCAGGAGAAAAGGTTGCTTGTGTTGTGATGAAAGGATAGCAATGACTGCAGACCACTAGAGGTCTATAAGTTTTTTTTTGCAAATTGTATTTATTGATTTGTTATTAAAGTCATATAAAACAAAGCCCAATGAGCATACCCAGGTGTAAATACTACAACATAGTAAAAAAAAAAAAGAAGAAAAAAATGGGCATGGCTACCGGGGCAGTCCAGCACTCGATGAACCAGACACAATGACTCCAGCAAAAGATGAAGTGGGAAGAAAGCTTCCAGCAGGACTATAGCATTCCCTTTCTAAAGAGGAAGTGGATCTATCGTGATAGTATAATGGAGTTTTCTAAGTTGAGGGAGTGGTAGTAGACGGTTCTAACCAGATGTCCCATACCTTAGGACATTTTTTGGGGGAAGCCTCTAGATTCACAGCGGAAACGCTGCATTAACCAGGTGCTTCCACAAGTCAATTATGGAGGCCAAGGGAAATTTCCATGTAAGAAGGATAGCCTTGCGAACATAAAACAACAACAATCCTCATAGTGTTCTCATGGTTGTGGCCAAGGGATGGACCATGACTAGTGTAGCCTAGATAATACACCCCATCTGTTGTAACCCCTTACTCACCACTATTTCTTACCCCTCTCTAAAATAATAGACCACACCGTACTTGTGGAGTAAATGGCCACAACAGCCTTTATTAAATATAAAACTCCAATTTATTCAAAATATAAATAACCAATTAAATACCATATAAATAACCATAACATAAACACATAACATCAGTAACCCCTGGTTACACCCACTATTGTTGGTCAGTGACGGGGCAGGGAAATTGTACCATAAACAAACATAACACCGTATATATATATAAATATATATATATAACACCAGGGGGCACTGCGGGATTTAACCGAAACCAAACTAGGCCTCCACTTAAACCGCCCGGAGACAAATACCTATCCCGCAGTGCAACAAAGCCGGAGGGGCCATCTACTGACGAGCCCCCCACAGGAGGGGCCATCTACTGACGAGCCCCCCACACACTTACCAACTACCAAACTGCCACCGTCACTGACCCACAATAAAACACCGCCACCCCTCCTTGAAGAGCCGTCACTCTGCTGCTGTTTCTGAAATGACAACAAAAACATTAAAACCTCCAAAACAAACCTAAAACCATAGGGAGGGTGGGTGGGAAAAACTGCCTCTTCTCGTGTTTCCTCCTGACTGCGTGACTCCGTTAAGCCACGCCCACCTTTTATATTTGCCGCTCCCCCTTTTCTGATTGGCCTAGCCCCGCTAAGCCACGCCCACCTTTTATATTTGCCGCACCCCCTTTTCTGATTGGCCTAGCCCCGCTTGGCCACCCCCACCTATACCCCTTGGTGTGTACTCGACACACAGTCATGCCCGGCCCTCCCCTACATTGCCCTGCGGTCCATTCGGTCCGTCCCTCTCTATCCTAACATGCATACATCAATAGTTAAGGGCAGTGAAATGGTAGTTGTGGAGCATTTGCACTGGGACAGGGCCGTAGCATCATGGGCCCCTGGGCAAAGTAATGCACTGGGGCCCATACTAGCCTGCCCCAATTTGCACACCTACTCTCAATAATTTAAAGCGGAGGGCCACCCTAAAAAAAAAATTACATAAAAATGTCCCTAAAAATCTGAATTTTTTTTTTTTTTTTTACTTACCAGAAATGGCTGTTGCTAGGCAGATCGTCCTAATCTGCCACTTCCTACACCGCGGTGATCTTTAGTCTTCTCCTCCTCGCATTGTCTTCTGGCGAATGGGGCGCGCTGTGTTCTGGGAACTGTGTGTGTCCCACAACAGAGCCGGCCATTCACAAATCGCTGCGTGATTCGCGCATGTGCAGTAGGAAATGGGCAGTGAAGCCACAAGGCTCCACTGCCTGTTTCCCTTAGTTGGAATGGCGGGACCCGAGAGCCGGGGGACGGCTCGGCCTCGGGCGGCCTACATCGCGGGCACCCAGGACAGGTAAGTGTGCTTATTAAAAGTCAGCAGCTTCAGTATTTGTAGCTGCTGACTTTTTTAAAAAAAACTTCAGCTGGCCCACCACTTAGAGCACAAAAATTTGATAGAATAAACATATATTTATTAGTACTTTCAATAAAAATCACAGGAAAACATTCCATTAATCACAGATCGGCAGTGGGTGGCCAATGGTGGTCATGGTCATGTTTGGCCTAATGCCGGATTTTTTCCGACGGATTTTGTTCCGACACTGGTGTTGCATACACACGGTCGGACAAAGTTGTCGGAAAATCCGATCATTCTGAACGTGGTGACGTTCGTTGCCTACGACGGGACTACGTAGAGGCTAGTAGCCAATAGCTTTGGTCTTGTAATGTGATCTGAGCATGCGTGGCACTTTGTCCGTCGGAATTTGCTACACACGATCGGAAAAAGTCCAATAGGACTTTGTTGTCAGAAAATTTGAGAGCAGGAGATAAAACTTTGTCCGTCGGAAAATCCGACTGAAAAAGTCAGATGGAGCCTACACACGGTCGGAATTTCCAACAACATTGTCCTATAGGACATTTTCCGTCGGAAAATGTGTACGGGGCATAACAGTGGCATAACAGTGGGAATGGCTTAAAGGGGGTGATTATACAGAACCTGAGCCTAGTCCCTGTATACACTCTACACATGTGGCAAAAGCCCTTGTACCCACAAAATACTTCTAATTACTGTGCCACAAGTGACAGTCCCACAGACACACATAAACCTCAGGACAAACAAGGGATCATTTTAGAAAATTAAAACTTTAATTTACATATGCTTTTTCTCCAAAAAATATATAATTTTGCCTGACTCAGCCTACCTTAAACCTTATTAAAACCAGCAACATTTGAGATATCCAACACTTTGGTCAGGGCTATGTAATGTACAGTATATCAGGAGTACGTCAGGAGTAAAGATGCCCATATTTAATTGAATTTTTTTTTTTTTTATTTAGCCAGCGTGCCGATTAAAAAAAAAAAAGTGATTCCTTCATCCAAGCCAACAACAGCACCCCCCTAGTTCTGGCTCTGATGGGCCCCCCTGCAACTGGGGCCCCGGCATTAAGATGGTCCTGGACCAGGACACCTCCTCCCAAAAGGACCATATGACGGGACAATAAACCCGTCATATGGTCCCAAAAAACATGTATAAAGGGGGCAAGATCCTCCAGGCAGCATCAGAATCTAGAGGGATGTTCAGGGAAAATCCTGTGCAGCCTTTGAGGAGTGAAATATATTCCATGAAGAATCTTGAATTGGATCAAACGATCTTGTGTAGAGACCAATTGCAACATGGGATAGCCCCATACATCTTCCCAGTCCTCAGTATCCAACTAAGGTACCTCCCTATGCCAGCGAGGCCCACATGGTTGGTCTCATAATTTGCTGTGTTAGTGGAAAGTTCGGTCTAGATGAGGCAGCGCCCTCCTCAGTAGGCCGTGAATACTGCGATGGCTATCTCCCGTTTTAATTGACCTTTTGGCCACCTAAATGGTAGACCAACCAACCTTCATAACTTGAAGTTTCCTCCGATAACGATCGACGAGTCTACGTGCCCAGGAAGAAGTCAGTATGAGGTCAGCGCCCTCCTCAGTAGGCCGTGAATACTGCGATGGCTATCTCCCGTTTAATTGACCTTTTGCCCACCTAAATGGTAGACCAACCAACCTTCATAACTTGAAGTTTCCTCCGATAACGATCGACGAGTCTACGTGCCCAGGAAGAAATCAGTATGAGGCAGCGCCCTCCTCAGTAGGCCGTGAATACTGCGATGGCTATCTCCCGTTTAATTGACCTTTTTGGCCACCTAAATGGTAGACCTACCAACCTTCATAACTTGAAGTTTCCTCCGATAACGATCGATGAGTCTACGTGCCCAGGAAGAAGTCAGTATGAGGCAGCGCCCTCCTCAGTAGGCCGTGAATACTGCGATGACTATCTCCCGTTTAATTGACCTTTTGGCCACTTAAATGGTAGACCAACCAACCTCCATAACTTGAAGTTTCCTCCGATAACGATCGATGAGTCTACGTGGCCAGGAAGAAGTCAGTATGAGGCAGCGCCCTCCTCAGTAGGCCGTGAATACTGCGATGGCTATCTCCCGTTTAATTGACCTTTTTGGCCACTTAAATGGTAGACCAACCAACCTTCATAACTTGAAGTTTCCTCCGATAACGATCGATGAGTCTACGTGCCCAGGAAGAAGTCAGTATGAGGTCAGCGCCCTCCTCAGTAGGCCGTGAATACTGCGATGGCCATCTCCCGTTTAATTGACCTTTTGGCCACTTAAATGGTAGACCAACCAACCTTCATAACTTGAAGTTTCCTCCGATAACGACCGATGAGTCTACGTGGCCAGGGAGAAGTCAGTAAATGGCCATCGAATGTCCCTTTTGCATCTCCTAATTTTTGATGCTTTGTGACCATGAAGGCAGCAGCACCTTTGTTTGTGCTAATACACTTCCATGTATTGTTGGGCTGGGAATAATCGCTTTTCTTCGCCTACTTTTCAGAAGATCAAATAGACTTTAGGGCCGGTGCTGGGAGACGGAGCAGTTAATACAATAAGAGAAAGCTTAAGGAGAGCTGCTAAATCCTGGATATGTTTCTTATTGCATCCACTCCGAGAGGAAAGTTTGCATCTATTTTACTCTGGCTATTTTAAAGGCTGTCAGAGTTGGTTAGTCTCTCAAAATTAGTCCTTTGGATCATCTTCTTAGTAAAAAACAAAATCAGAGCTTTTTTTTTTCCCAAGCAATAGCGGATTAGGGCGAGGAGCTTTGTTTAGCTAAAGCGAAGGATTAGAAAAGATTTGCCCTCATAAAGTTGTGGTTTGATGGTGCTTTTATCCCTAGATGTTGCTAAAGCTGTGTTGCTGCAGGATTAGAAGCGTACAAAGAGTTCCCTTGTGCTGTCTCCCAGGCAGGAGAGAAGGAGAAGGAGGGCTGCCCAGGCCAAGCTGCCTGGTCACAAAATCCAGACTTTAATTCCGATGACACAAACTTCTCCGGACAACTCCTGAATGCAGCATTTCCAAGACAACTAGTGGGAAGAGCCGGCTCCGGGGTTCAAACGCCTCTCGCTTCACCTCCGTAGACCCGGCCCGGCCACCAGCTTGTCCTCATCTGCAAAAGAGGATCGACTGGTGGGGGGGGAGGGGGGAGAGAAGATGTCAAAAAAGATCAGCAGAGGGTTTATCTGACCGGTATTGGGCTGCACCTGGAGACCACCGACCATCAAATATCGGCCCCACCTTGTGAGGTTCAGGACCTCCTCATCTTCCAACCTCCACATCCAGCTCAGGGCCTCCTCCACCTCCATCCACTACATTCAGCTCAGGGCCTTCTCCACCTCCATCCACCACATCCAGCTCAGGGCCTTCTCCACCTCCAACCACCACATCAAGCTCAGGGCCTTCTCCACCTCCATCCACTACATCCAGCTCAGGGCCTTCTCCACTTCCATCCACCACATCCAGCATAGGGTCTTCTCCACCTCCATCCACCACATCCAGCTCAGGACCTTCTCCACTTCCATCCACCACATACAGCTCAGGGCCTTCTCCACCTCCATCCACCACATTCAGCTCAGGGCCTTCTCCACCTCTATCCACCACATCCAGCTCAGGGCCTTCTCCACCTCTATCCACCACATCCAGCTCAGGGCCTTCTCCATTTCCATCCACCACATACAGCTCAGTGCCTCCTTCACCTCTATCCACCACATCCAGCTCAGGGCCTTCTCCACCTCTATCCACCACATCCAGCTCAGGGCCTTCTCCACCTCCATCCACTACATTCAGCTCAGGGCCTTCTCCACCTCCAACCACCACATCAAGCTCAGGGCCTTCTCCACCTCCATCCACCACATCCAGCGCACAGCCTTCTCCACCTCTATCCACCACATCCAACTCAGGGCCTTCTCCACCTCCATCCACCACATCCAGCTCAGGGCCTTCTCCACGTCCATCCACCACATCCAGCTCAGGGCCTTCTCCACGTCCATCCACCACATCCAGCTCAGGGCCTTCTCCACTTCCATCCACCACATCCAGCTCAGGGCCTTCTCCATTTCCATCCACCACATCCAGCTCAGGGCCTCCTCCACCTCCATCCACCACATCCAGCTCAAGGCCTTCTCCACCTCCATCCACCACATCCAGCTCAGGGCCTCCTCCACCTCCATCCACCACATACAGCTCAGGGCCTTCTCCACCTCCATCCACCACATACAGCTCAGGGCCTCCTTCACCTCCATCCACCACATCCAGCTCAAGGCCTTCTCCACCTCCATCCACCACATCCAGCTCAGGGCCTCCTCCACCTCCATCCACCACATACAGCTCAGGACTTTCTCCACCTCCATCCACCACATTCAGCTCAGGGCCTTCTCCATTTCCATCCAACACATACAGCACAGGACATCCTTCACCTCCATCAACCACATCCAGTGCACAGCCTTATCCACCTCCATCCAACAGATCCAGCTCAGGGCCTTCTCCACCTCCAACCACCACATCCAGCTCATGACCTTCTCTAGCTCCATCCATCACATCCAGCTCAGGTCCTCCTCCACCTCCATCCACCACATCCAGCTCAGGTCCTCCTCCACCTCCATCCACTACATCCAGCACAGGGCCTTTTTACACCACCATCCACCACATAAAGCTCAGGGCCCTCGCCACCTCCATCCACTACATCCAGCTCAGGGCCTTCTCCACCTCCATCCACCACATCCAGCATAGGGTCTTCTCCACCTCCATCCACCACATCCAGCATAGGGTCTTCTCCACCTCCATCCACCACATCCAGCATAGGGTCTTCTCCACCTCCATCCACCACATCCAGCATAGGGTCTTCTCCACCTCCATCCACCACATCCAGCATAGGGCCTTCTCCACCTCCATCCACCACATCCAGCATAGGGCCTTCTCCACCTTCACCCACCACATCTATCTCAGGACCTCAGAATTTCCCCACTGTGTGAGTGGAAGAGACAAGCTACTGCAGGATATCTCCACATTGTGGGAAGGGCAGAGACACAAGCTACTGCAGGAAATCTCCCCATTAAAGATCCTGAGTGGCACAGGATGCTTGTGAGTAATTAAGTCCACTCCAGTCTATGCAAAACTGATGTAGACAAGGTCAGATGGTTGGTACCCTGAGTGGAGAGAATGGGCATGGAGACCAATGAATGCAGGATCCTGTACATAAAAGTTCCGACAAGGTGGTAACAGAGTCTAAGTAACATGGCTGAACTGGCCCGGCAGCACACAGAGTTTTGCAGATCACAATTCAGTTTTGGAAAGAATACCCGAGACAGCTTATGGTACCCGGCAACATCTGACAGAGGAGGTGTTTGGAAGGTGGTCCGGCAACAAGGCACCTGAATGTGGGAGGAGCTCCTGGCCGGTGACGCATGTGAGCACTCCCTAACCTGTCCCTCCTCCTCTGGAACCTTTCACTACGCTAGAAACGCTGTCCCTGACCACCGAGTTCCTGCCCCTGACCAGTGGGTTCCTGCCCCTGACCAGCGGGTTCCTGCCCCTGACCAGCGGGTTCCTGTCCTTGTCTGACTAGCCACTTCGCCTGCTACAGTAGGACAGTGCTATTTATTAACACTACCCACACTAAAGATGGCTGCTGAGGTCCAATCGGGTAGCTGCTCTCCTGATAACACCAACAGAGGCCTCAAAGTAACAATAGTTCCTACTGTCCTCCACTCTCTCTGCATGGTGGCTGCAGCACAGCACCACCTGTGCATGGAGACTGAACTGCACCCGCCTACACCGAGACCCCAGTTTTGGATGGAGTGACACACCCTGATAATACATCTCCAATCTTGGAATGGAACTCTATTGCTTCTTTTATGGTAGATATCTTTCTACGTTGTATATCGCCCATTGTATATCTCCCGTTTCATGACATTCTCCTCTGAATTTTAGGAAAGAATTAGATATATCTTATGCCCTGTACACACGGTCGAAAATTCCGACGGAAAAGGTCCGAGATCGTATTATTTTGTCAGAAAATCCGATCGTGTGTGGGCTCTATCGGACTTTTTCCCTTCGGAAATTTCGACTGAAAAAATTTGAGCGCAGGATGTAAAATTTTCCGACAAAAAAATCCGATCGGCCTTTTTTCCGATCGTTTGTAGAGAACTCCGACGGACAAAGTGCCACGCATGCTCAGATCAAATTACGAGACCAAAGCTATTGGCTACTAGCCTCTAAGTAGTTCCGTCGTACGCAACGAACGTCACCACGTCCGACAACTTTGTCCGACCGTGTGTATGCAACACCAGTTTCGGATAAAATCCGTCAGAAATAATCAGACAGATTTTGTGGTCGGAATGTCCGACCGTGTGTACGGGGCATTAGAGTTACACAAGTGACTCTCTTACAATATTTCGCCCTGTAGAGAAATCTGCAACACTCTGAATCCCGGACAGTTTTGTAACCATGCTGACCAGTACGATGTGGAACCAGTCAGGCTCTTTTTTTTTCTAAAATACAAATAATAAAATTAAATGCTATCACTTTAAAACTTAATGAAATGGAAATAAGAAACATAGTACACGCTACCACCTCAAAGGAATGGAAAAGTGCTTGCATAAATCAAACAAAGTACATATAATCAGTCCATATCCTGGAATCCATAAAGGTAATACTGAATGGTGAGACATAGAAAGGGAAAGGCCTTCACGGTCACCAACACTCCAAAAGCACAGCCTCTTACCATAAGGATTTGACCACCTCAATGAGTGGTCAAATAGCGCAGTTATATTGCCTCCAGATAAGAGTAATCAAATGATCCCCAGTATATACTAGACATGTGCACAACAAAAAAATTTGTTTATTTTCGTTTTGTTTTTTTCGTTTCCAAAAAAAATTTGTTTTTTTTCGTTTCGTTTTTTTCGTTTCCGTAGATTCGTAACTATTCGTACATTCGTAAGTCGTCGTTGTTCGTATTCGTAACGATTCGTACATTTGTAAGAGTTATTTTTCGTTGATTCGTTTTTTCGTTAGCTTAATTTTCGTTCATTCGTTTATTTGAAATTCGGACGCATTCGTAGTTATTCGTAACATTCGTAGATTCGTCATCGGAGCATAATTCATAATTTTATGTAATGTGTATGCTATTATTACATTTTAATAATTTACGAATCGAAAAAAAAAAAGTTACGAATCGAAAAAAAAAAGTTACGAATCGAAAAAAAAAGTTACGAATGTACGAATTTTTTTGTTCAATCCATTCATTACGAATCGAAAAAAAAAAAAGTTACGAATCGAAAAAGAAAAAGTTACGAATCGAAAAAAAAAAGTTACGAATCGAAAAAAAAGTTACGAATGTACAAATTTTTTCGTTCAATCCATTCGAAGCACGTTAAGCAGCACCATTGTAAGGGACACGGAAAATTACCAATTCAACAAAAAAAAAAAGTACGAATGTACGAATTTTTTCGTTCATTTTCGTTGTTCCTTTTTTCGTTTTTCGGATTTTCGTTGTTTGGTTTTTCGGATTTGCGTTGCTTTTCGGATTCGTTCGATTTGAACGATTTGTTAATCGGATTCGTACGATTCGAACGATTCGTTCATTCGTACGAAAACGAACGAACGAAAAAAGCGAAAAAAAAAGAAAAACGAAAAAAAACAAAGCGAATTGCACATGTCTAGTATATACGTCCTTCCTGGATCCAGCACTAAAGCAGCTAAAGTTTCTCACCAAATCAACACATAATTAGAGAAGAGAGAAAAAAGCCACCTCATAGTGTAGTATGGTCCAAAAAAATATAGTTTTAATAAAGTATCACTTGCAAGCATCGATGAATCAACAGCATGAAAAATTGGAGTATCATCAAACCATCAAGATGGCCGTGGTCCGTGTCGGTGTGCGATGACGTCACACGCCATGACTCCACCCTCCGCGTTTTGTCACCCACGAACGTCGATATCTTTTTTCTACGTTTTGAAATAAAGTTCTGCCAAGGCAAGATGACTGCTACTAACCTTTGAAGCTTCTTCCGTGCGCCTTTCTGATTTAGTTTCACTTTGTTATGTGGCCAAACCTGGATCAAAATTCAATTCAGCAGGGGCCAGCTGAACTTCGATCCATGTATGGGCACCCTGGTTTTATAGAAGTCAGTCTACCGATCAATTTCTGTACAGCCAGACTTTTGGGTTTTCCCCCGATCAGTCAGTACAACCGGCTATATCTGGCAGCACTGAGCAGTGTGTTCTGATGGTGGGGAAGGCTCTTCACTGTCAGAGCACAATAGCACAGCGGCAGGATCCCCCCATCCACCTCAAATGTGTGGATGGGGGAATTGGATCATTTATGGACTGCATTAGTCTGACTTCATGGTTACCTATCATTCTCATGTCCAATTGGATGGTGGGATGGAAGTAGGTGGAACTTAACCACCAAGTCGTGAGAAGTTATGCCTCCGTAACGCCCCGTACACACGGTCGGACTTTTAGCCAACAAGCTCACATCCAACATTTCCCGTCGGAAAGTCTGATCGTGTGTACGTGGCATAAGGGAGACTTGAAACTAGCACTGATGACGTGTGGACTGTGTCAATAGTTTTTATTTTTTATCTTTTTACTACTTTATTTTATTTTTTACAATTCATTTTTGTTATTCTTTTTTTTTTTTTTTTTTACAATGCTTTCTTCTTTTTTTGGGGGGGGGGGGGGGGGGGACGGGGGGGTTGGTGTAGTGGACGGTGTTAGTGTGTTTTTTTGATTCTTTTTACAATTTAACCTTTTCAATATTTATTTATTGAACATTGAGGTGCGTCAGAAGAATAGTCTCTCCAGGTCTCTCCTGTTTAACTGCCCAACCAGGTCCTATGCAGCCTGGACACATCTCACCCTGGGGTCATCTCCACAGCTGCTGTTAGAATTCATGGGGCCCCATACAGACAACCTGACACAGGGCCCATACAGACAACCTGACATGGGGCCTGTGACGGACCTCGTACCCAAGATGTCCGCCGTAACTGCTTCCTCTGTCCGGTACCACACAATCCAAGACCCCCTTAGCTTACCCAGTCACCAGACAACACCAGTGTAGGGTACATCAGGAATGAATCTTTATTTGACATGTCACACTTATATACAGTTGACTCAAGCCTAACCTAATTAGCATGAGCTAATTATCTTAATCAACACTGGACTCCATCATTCAATTGCAGGGTTAATTAGCACACACAACAATAGGTGAAACACAGGCTGTCTGGAGTTCATAACATTAGCATCTCTTGCTAATATGCCAAATACACATACAGATTCTATGTGTATTGGGGGGCCAGCATGGACCTGAATCCAAGTACCACCAGCTCAGGGGTCCCAGGCCTGCAGCTCAAAGAGCACTGTTCCCCCAAATGCCAGGGCCCATAATCCCAAGGCAACAGGCTCGCACTCAGTCCCCTCCAACAGCCTGTGTCTCGGCCAGGTCCGTCACATTTCTCCCCTTTCGGCAGGAGACTAACACAGGAGGAGACCCCAGACGGGTTGACTCCGAAGTTAGTCAGTGGTTCCAGTCCTCTAATGCCTGTACCCACACAGTACCCCAAACAAATTGTTCCAAACAGAGCACGACTCACCCAGCCAACTTCTGCCTCTCTCATAGAACATATCCGCTGCTGGGGAGAGGCCTGGACTGGCCCTTCTCCCTGGAGTCTTTTCAGCCACTGGAGAGAAGACAGGGTGACTGGGCTCACTCCATCATGCTGTTGGGGATCTGGGCCGACAGCCCAGCATCCCTGGGGTATACAGGTGGGGACTGCAGTCCCATCCCCCTTTACAGGAAATCTTCCCTCTGTTAGTTGTGGGCAGAGGCCAGCAGCACTTTGTTCCGTTGCCAGCAGTTCAGGTGGGTGTAGGAGCTTCCCTACATCATCTCCTCCAGCTAACTGTTGGGGAGAGAGGCCGACTGCCCCAGCTCCCTGGAACTCCACAGTTGTTGCTGGTGCTGGACAGAGGTGGGTAGCACTCTGCCCTGTTGCCAGCACTTCTGCTGGGGACTCCACATCCTCCGCTCTGGCAAACCTTTGGGGCAGGAGGCTGGCTTCCTTTTCCATTCCCTCATCTGGCTGCTGGGACAACATGTCTCTGGTACTGTCTCCCAGGTGCACAAATCTTTGCTGGGGAGGAAAGATCACTTTCTCCACCCTGGCCAACTGTTGGGGAGGGACGACAAACACCTCCTCTCCCTTCTCCCCCTGTATCTGCTGCTGGGAAGTGATTGCCACCTTCTCACCCTGAGCCTCCAAAACTGACACAGGTGTGGGGCAGAGGTCTTGGACCCTCTGTCCGGTGACCAGCGCTTCAGCTGGGAAAGTTCCTTGTAACTCCCCAGATACTGCTGTAGATGCTGGGCAGAAGTTAGCAGAGCTCTGCCCTGTTGTCAGCACTTCAGGTTTGGGGACGGCAATCTCCAGAGTTTCCACTGCCGATTCTCTTGCCTGCTGCTGGACAGGCATATTCCTCCATCCAACCTCGTTTTGTGCAGTAACAGGTTTGTCAAGGTCAGTCAGCACTTGCTGCATCCGCCATAAGACCTCCGCGTCCATAGCTGCGGGGGCAGGTGGGCAAAGCACTCTGTTACTATGCCACATTGCTGACTCTTCAGCCAGGATTTCAGAGCTGTCTGCTGGTATTTCCTGATAGTCCCAGGCAAAGGGAGCCCCACCCTGCTGCTGAGCAGAGTCTAGCAGCTGTATGTAGGCGATCTCCAGCTCCCATTCCTGAGCGGCCAGGAACTCCAAATCTTCCTGTGCCCAGAGCACTTCCGAGACGTTCAATCTTTGCTCTCTGTGCTCCATTATTTCCTCCAAACGCCACTCCAGATGACTCCCAAAGTCGGGGTCCTCGGACAGCCTCCAGTACAACAATCCCAGGCCATTATATCAAAGCCTTCCGTGGGCCTGTCATCCGCTGTCCACGGGCACACTTGGGCTACATACCACCGGAGGGCTCTGTAGCTCTCGTCCAAACGCATTTCTGCCCGGATCAGCCTGCTTAACTCCGCTGTCCACTCCTGCTTCGGTTGTTCCCCCAATAACAACAATCGTACTTCATACTGCGACCAGTACCTTACATGGATGGAGGGGAGAACTTTTCCCTGGTGTCGCTGCTCACAGGCTAGCGCTTCTTTCCAGAGTTGTAGGCGAACAGAATCATACCATCCCAGCAGGACCTGCACCGATACTGGTCCTCTGTGCTGTATCCGCATCTCTCGCAACCTCCTTCCGAATTCCTCTTCCATGACGTATCTGTACCTCTGCTATCCGGGCCTTGGATCCAGGTGATGGTTTGGATGTGTTCACGACAAGGAAGCACGATCCCACCGCTGCCAGCCAATTGTGACGGACCTCGTACCCAAGATGTCCGCCGTAACTGCTTCCTCTGTCCGGTACCACACAATCCAAGACCCCCTTAGCTTACCCAGTCACCAGACAACACCAGTGTAGGGTACATCAGGAATGAATCTTTATTTGACATGTCACACTTATATACAGTTGACTCAAGCCTAACCTAATTAGCATGAGCTAATTATCTTAATCAACACTGGACTCCATCATTCAATTGCAGGGTTAATTAGCACACACAACAATAGGTGAAACACAGGCTGTCTGGAGTTCATAACATTAGCATCTCTTGCTAATATGCCAAATACACATACAGATTCTATGTGTATTGGGGGGCCAGCATGGACCTGAATCCAAGTACCACCAGCTCAGGGGTCCCAGGCCTGCAGCTCAAAGAGCACTGTTCCCCCAAATGCCAGGGCCCATAATCCCAAGGCAACAGGCTCGCACTCAGTCCCCTCCAACAGCCTGTGTCTCGGCCAGGTCCGTCACAGGGCCTCATAGAGCCAATGCTTCACTTATGAAGGAACACAGTGAGTGATCCGTAATAATCACTCATTGTGTTCATTCAGGAAAACAAGGGGCTGGTACATATGACATATTTCCCTAACCCTTCCCCCACTCTCAATCTTGAAGGATCCTATTGTATGCTTGCAGTTTCCGGCAGGAAGAAGAGGAGGGAAGCCAGCAGAGCTGTGAGGGCAGGGGTGGCACACAGGGGTGCCTGGGCAGCAGGAGGAAACGTATGGTGCACAGGGAGAGTGATTGGTGTGGCCGGGGGGGGGGGGGGGGGGCAATGACTAGAACCAATCTTTTATATAGTTCTCTCTACAGCAGCTGAGCCAGTCGGAAGGGAGAGGAGAAGAAGCCAGCTTGCAGCTGCTGGTACACTGATGCCAGAACATTCCCTTCCACGTGATGGTAGAGAGATGGAACGGCCTTACATGAAAAGTAGTAGCGACTAGGAACCTGCCATTGTGGTACAGCACATTGTGCGAATTCACAGAAGGGGGTAGAATCCACCAGGCTGAAATGCAGAAGTTGGAGAGCCAACAGCTTTGACAAGCTTGGGAATGTGGGTGGCAGGACTGTATTTTTTTTTTTCCGCTACAGCAGATGGGGCAGAGAAATTTGCCGGCTACAGTCTACAGCTGGTGGTTTGCTCCTGGCAGAGTGCTGCTAGGACCTGGGACACCCTGTGCTATACCATCATTCCTGTCAGTGGAGGCTGCTGAAAGGTTATGACTCGGTATCGCAGGGGCAGACTGAAGTGGGTAAGGAGGAGGAGAAGGAGGAGGAAGGACAGATTTGTGCCCCTTTTGTGTGGCTTTTAGGTGCTCTTGCCAACGGGCTGGGTGATTGGACGTTAAATGCCTTGTTAAGCATGTGGTGCCCAAATGGTTGGTGTTTTTGGCACGTTTGATGTGCCTGAGACACAGTTTGCAGATAGCAACAGTGCGATCTGCTACAGATGTGCTGAAAAAGGCCCAGAAAGCTGAGCTTTGGGGAGTGGGCCGGGAGATAACAGCTGCAGAATGTGATGGAATAGGGTGGCTGCTCTCTACTAGACATGTGCACAACAAAAAAATTAGTTTATTTTCGTTTCGTTTTTTTCGTTTCCGAAAAAAATTAGTTTATTTTCGTTTTGTTTTTTTCGTTGATTCGTAACGATTCGTAAATTCGTAAGTCGTCGGTGTTCGTATTCGTAACGATTCGTACATTCGTAAGAGTTATTTTTTCGTTGATTCGTTTTTTCGTTAGTTGAATTTTCGTTTATTCGAAATTCGGACGCATTCGTATTTATTCGTTCATTCGAAACATTCGTAGATTCGTAATCGGAGCATAATTCATAATTTTATGTAATGTGTATGCTATTATTACATTTTAAGAGACACGAAAAATTACGAATCGAAAAAAAAAGTTACGAACGTACGAATTTTTTTCGTTCAATCCAATCGAAGCACGTTAAGCAGCGCCATTGTAAGAGACACGGAAAATTACGATTCGAAAAAAAAAAAGTTACGAATGTACAAATTTTTTTGTTCAATCTATTCAAAGCACGTTAAGCAGCGCCATTGTAAGGGACACGGAAAATTACCAATTCAACAAAAAAAAAAAGTTACAAATGTACGAATTTTTTCGTTCATTTTCGTTGTTCCTGTTTTCGTTTTTCGGATTTTCTTCATTCGTACATTCGTTGTTTCTAATTTGTTTTTTTCGGATTTTCGTTGTTTTTCGGTAACGATTCGTTAAACGGATTCGTTCGATTCGAACGATTCGTTCATTCGTACGAAAACGAACAAACGAAAATAACGAAAAAAAAGGAAAAAAACAAAAAAAAAACGAAACGAATTGCACATGTCTACTCTCTACTCTTTCTTGAGGGCCTCCTTGTGCCACCTCACCTTCAGTTTCCTCCTCTGCTCTATCTGGCACCCAAGTCGCATCATTGACCTCATCATCATCATCATCTCCATCTCCTCCATCTTCATCATTACCACTGGAGACAACTTGGCAATACGATGCAGCTTGGGGAACATGAATGCCAATTTGTCTACCAGTGTTACTCCCTCTCTCTAGGCTCATGTTCCTGTCATCCTCAACCTCAGAACCAACATCTGAATCCAGTAATTGCTGGGCATCATCAAGGAGCAAGTGGCTGATGCTGTGGTCAAATAACTCAGCTGATTTCAATGGCTGATGTTGGGGGCTATGGCAGGAATAGATGTGGACAAGGAGGCAGGTTTATCCACTCTGGCAACTGCAGGGGACTGCACACTTGTCTCTGCTTGTGTGACAGAGGAGGAGGAGGATGAGGAAGGTTTAGTAAGTCAGTCCACCACCTCCTCTGCATGCTGTGGCTGGATAGCACGGGCAAACTCACTAAACAGAGGAAATGATGCCCTGCCTGAGGACTGACCACCTCGTCCACCTTTGCCTGTGGACACATTTCTTGCTGGCCCCCTTAAAGTACCAAGGAAATGTCTGCCTCTCCTTGTTGTCCTCCCAGACATTTTTGGGAGGGAGGGAGGGGACGGGGCTTATAAGTAAAGCGGTGTTTGGTGCAGTTTAATTTGAATACTCACACTCTACAGACACACTCCACGGATACACTATAATATACTGCAATATAATGCGCCAAACGTACAGTGACGCACAGAACTATATGGCGTTAAACTGGCAGTAACACACTATATGGCGTTAAAGTAGCAGTAACGCACGCAAAGCGATATGGCGTTAAACTGGCAGTAACGCACGCAAAACGATATGGCGTTAAACTGGCAGTAACGCACGCAAAACTATATGGAGTTAAACTGGCAGTAACGCACATAAAGAGATATGGCGCTAAACTGGCAGTAACGCACACAGAACTATATGGCGTTAAACTGGCAGTAACGCACGCAAAATTATATGGCGTTAAACTGGCAGTAATGCACACAGAAGTAAATGGTGTTAAACTAGCAGTAACGCACAAAACTATATGGTGTTAAACTGTCAGTAACGCTCACAGAACTATATGGCGTTAAACTGGCAGTAACGCACACAGAAATATATGGCATTAAACTGGCAGTAACGCACAAAACTATATGGCTATATGGCAAATAAATATAATTCATAAATAAAGTGCAACTATGCAAAAAATTAAGTTTATATTCCCAATTTCAATCAAAAACACGATCCAAAAGTGCATCTACTCAAAATCCTTGTTTTATTTTTACACACTACAATACCCCTTTAAGACACAACCACCCATCCTGCAGGACTGAAGATGTGAACAATAGGTCTAGGATTTTCCTCAAGTGAACAAAAAGGAGTAACAAAAATACAAGGATAGCTCTCTTGCAGGTCCTCAATCGGAAGAGACTACGTTTAAAGTGTTACTAAACCCACAACAGTAAAATCAGTCTGTATATGCAGTAAAGCATTCTTGTTATACTCACTGTGGAACCTAAGAGGTTAATCCGCCACATTGTGTCAAAAAGGCTGTTTGAGCCTGTCTTCTCTGATCCTCCTTTTCTTCCACACTCCCCAATCCATCTCCTGATAAGACAGAGCCTTTGGAGTCACTCTGCACATGCTCAGTTTGGTGTGTATTGCTAGAGAGTTTTTTTTTTCTTTAGAGAGTGCATGTGATCAGCACAGGACCAATCAGCACTGTCCAGACAGAGGGTCAGGGGTCATGCAGCCTCATAGGACAGTTAGAGGAGAATGAAAACTCCTCCTACAATCTTTAACCAGACACTGATAGAAGTCACACGACTGCTATATACTGCTGATGAGAAAAGGCATTTAACAGTTTATATTTACTAGAATAATTGCATTTCCATGTTCTGTGTACTGTGGGAGACCAGATATAATGAATGCAGGTTTCTGGGTTTACTAACAGGAACATTTGTCAAAGCTACAGAACCACCCACCACTAAAACTATGTATTGAGTTCTTCTGCCGGCTTAGTTGGGGCCCTTAGTTGGCGCGCAGTGAAGGGTGCAGTCCCTTTAAGATGTTAAGGAAACAGATTGGTCCCATTTGGTGGTAAACCAACATTTGCAGAGTTCTCCTTAATTTGCTGAACTGGTAGAAAAGGTCAAGTTAGGAATGTTAAGGCAGAGTTCCACCCAAAAGTGGAACTTCTGCTCATTTGTCTCCTCTTCACCTTCGGTGCCACAATTGGCACCTCTCAGGGGGGGGAGGGGGGACAGGAAACTTGTCTTTGACATGTATCCTGTTCCCACTTCCGGGAGTCCGGGCCGCGGCCCGTGACATCACTGCGGGGCTCCCTCCTCCTCTCCCTGTCGCCGGGCCAGTAGGAGAGAGGAGCGGGGGCCTAGCGCATGTGCAGTAAGGTTCCTGGCGTGAAGCCGTAAGGCTACACTGCCGGGTACACTTACCCGCAATGGCGGCACCCGACAGCTGAAGGAAACATCAGCTGCAGTGCCGACAGTGCTGGACTCCAGGGCAGGTAAGTGTCCTATTGTTAAAAGCCAGCAGCTGCAGTGTGTGTAGCTGCTGGCTTTTCATTTTTTTTGAGTCATTATGGTGGTTAAATTGCTGGTAACGGTCACTTTAAGAAAATATTGTAAGACGTATGTCCCTTTAAATGGAGAAGTTGAACTTAAGCGGCTATTTCCTTCCATAAGGAGGAGAGAGACGCGCTAAGCCAATCCTTTAAACAGCTTAGGAATTTATTCAGTATATAAGTATAAAACAACAATAAAAACTTGCGTGAAAAAATGCTGGAGCACTTGCAGAGTGCTAGAGCGGGTGGGAGCTTCCACGGGCAGTGTCACAGGAGCGCAGGAGGACCACCGGGAAGTCTCTATTGAGGGATCCACGAGCACCGTGTGTTGGCCGCAGCTGGAGCCTCGGTAAGCGTCATGCAGAAGTCGGCTGAGTGTCTCTGGGTGTGAGTGGTCCATGGGAGTGGTCCAGGGCTGTCAAACGCGTTTCGAAGGCACGGCCTCGCCTTCTTCAGGAGCTGATGAAGAAGGCGAGGTCGAGCTTTCAAAATGCGTTCTGATTGGCCAGATAGCGTGCGGGTGGCTCCCCAGTTTGACAACCCTGGATCACTCCCATCCAGAGACACTAGACATGTGCACAATAGAAAAATTAGTTTAGTTTCGTTTCGTTTCTGTTCGTTTCCGTTGATTCGTAACGATTCGTAATTTCGTAAGCCGTCGGTGTTCGTATTCGTAACGATTCGTCTTTTTGTAAGAGGTATTTTTTCGTTGATTAGTTTTTCCGTTAGTTTAATTTTCGTTTATTCGAAATTCGGACGCATTCGTATTTTCGTAGATTTAGTTACATTCGTACTTTCGTAAGATTGATTTATTCGTACTTTCGTAACATTGTTTTCGTAGATTCGTAATCGGAGCATAATTCATAATTTTATGTAATGTGTATGCTATTATTACATTGTAAGAGACACGGAAAATTACGAATCGCAAAAAAAAGTTACGAATGTACGAATTTTTTCGTTCAATCCATTCGAAGCGCGTTAAGCAGCGCCATTGTAAGAGACACGGAAAATTACGAATCGCAAAAAAAAATAAAAAGTTACGAATGTACGAATTTTTTCCTTCAATCCATTCGAAGCACGTTAAGCAGCGCCATTGTAAGGGACATGGAAAATTACCAATTCAACAAAAAAAAAAAGTTCCGAATGTACGAATTTTTTCGTTCATTTTGATTTTCGTTGTTCCTGTTTTCGTTTTTCAGATTTTCTTCTTTCGTAGTTTCCTTGTTTCTAATTTGGTTATTTAGGATTTTTGTTGTTTTTCATATTCGTCCGATTCGATAATTCGTTAAAAATTTTAGCGAATCATTCGTTCATTCGTACGATAACGAATGAACGAAAAACGAATTAAAACGAAACGAATTGCACATGTCTAAGAGACACACAGTCGACGTCTCCATGAGGTCTACTGAGGCTCCAGCTGGGGCCAACACACAGCAGACTGTAGCAAAAGATGGGCCCTGGAATCTGTATGGGCTGCAGAGGCCTGGACTGTAGACTGTCCTTCAACTTGGAGTAACAACAGCAAACACACTTGTAAAGCCCCATACACACGGTCGGAAAATCCGACCACCAAATCCATTGGATTTGGTCCGACGGATTTAGTCCGACACTGGTGTTGCGTACACACGGTCGGACAAAGTTGTCGGAAAATCCGATCATTCTGAACGTGGTGACGTTTGTTGCCTACGACGGGACTACGTAGAGGCTAGTAGCCAATAGCTTTGGTCTTGTAATGTGATCTGAGCATGCGTGGCACTTTGTCCGTCGGAATTCGCTACACGCGATCGGAATTGGTAGGATCGGACTTTGTTGTCGGAATATTTATAGAGCAGGAGATAGAACTTTGTCCGTCGGACAATCCGATGTAAACTGTCCGATGGTGCCTACACACGGTCGGAATTTCCGACAACATTGTCCGATAGGACAGAATCCATCGGAAAATCCGACCGTGTGTATGGGGCTTAAGAGTGGTGTTAGATGGGTTAGGAACCCTCTCACCCGATCCTCATTGCCAAGGGCAACCTAGCGATGAGCTGGGGGGGGGCCCCCTTTTGCTCTTTAGGGATGTGGCGACTATAATGGTGATAACCTTCCGATCCGATAGCTATAAGGACTTCACTAGTCGGCCTCCTCAGGTCACCCGGCTTTCCAGTGGCACTTGTGGCTTCCTGGTCCAACCCGCTCCGGGCCCACATGGCTCCACACAGCTCTCCCCCACACATCCTGCCCACAGCCAAGTCTCTCTCCTTCTCCTCCCTGTCTTCCTGGGCTTTTTCCTTTATACGCTCCCGGCCCTTGGGAAGCGCTCCTGGGCTGTGTAGTTTGATCTCTGCTAAACTGTAGGGAAAATTTGGCTTCCAGCATACAAGTTCCAGTGACCCTGCGCTCCGGTATTGGAGAAATGCCACCTTGTAGTCAAAATAAAGATCTGCATTACAGTAACAGTGCACAGTGTTACATGTATAAGGCTCTACAGGGAAGTTTCTGGAACGTGTATAATGTATTAGGCTATATAGGTGAGTGCCTGGAACACGTATGATGTATAAGACTCTATGGGTGATTGTCTGGAACATGTATGATCTATAAGGTTCTATACGTGGTTGTCTGGAACATGTATGATGTATAAGGCTCTATAGGTGAGTGCCTGGAACATGTATGATGTATAAAGCTCTATAGGTGAGTGTCTGGAACATGTATGATGTATAAGGCTGTATAGGTGAGTGTCTGGAACATGTATGATGTATAAGGCTCTATAGGTGAGTGCCTGGTACATATATGATGTATAAGGCTCTATAGGTGAGTGCCTGGAACAAGTATGATGTATAAAGCTCTATAGGTGAGTGTCTGGAACATGTATGACGTATAAGGATCTATAGGTGAGTGGCTGGTACATGTATGATGTATAAGGCTCTATAGGTGAGTGTCTGGAACATGTATGACGTATAAGGATCTATAGGTGAGTGGCTGGTACATGTATGATGTATAAGGCCCTATAGGTGAGTGTCTGGAACATGTATGACGTATAAGGCTCTATAGGTGAGTGTCTGGAACAAGTATGGTGTATAAGGCTCTATAGGTGAGTGTCTGGAACATGTATGATGTATAAAGCTCTATGGGTGAGTGTCTGGAACATGTATGATGTATAAAGCTCTATAGGTGAGTGTCTGGAACATGTATGCTGTATACGGCTCTATAGGCGAGTGTCTGGAACATGTATGATGTATAAGGCTCTATAGGTGAGTGTCTGGAACATGTATGATGTTTAAGGCTCTATAGGTGAGTGCCTGGAACATGTGTGCTGTATACGGCTCTATAGGCGAGTGTCTGGAACATGTATGATGTAGAAGGCTCTATAGGCGAGTGTCTGGAACATGTATGATGTATAAGGTTCTATAGGTGAGTGCATGAAACATGTATGATGTATAATGCTCTATAGGTGAGTGTCTGGAACATGTATGACGTATAAGGATCTATAGGTGAGTGTCTGGAACATGTATGATGTATAAGGCTCTATAGGTGAGTGTCTGGAACATGTATGATGTATAAGGCTCTATAGGGGAGTGTCTGGAACATGTATGATGTATAAGGTTCTATAGGTGAGTGTCTGGAACATGTATGATGTATAAGGTTCTATAGGTGAGTGTCTGGAACATGTATGATGTATAAGGCTCTATAGGTGAGTGTCTGGAACATGTATGATGTATAAGGCTCTATAGGTGAGTGCCTGGAACATGTGTGCTGTATACGGCTCTATAGGCGAGTGTCTGGAACATGTATGATGTAGAAGGCTCTATAGGCGAGTGTCTGGAACATGTATGATGTATAAGGTTCTATAGGTGAGTGCATGAAACATGTATGATGTATAATGCTCTATAGGTGAGTGTCTGGAACATGTATGACGTATAAGGCTCTATAGGTGAGTGTCTGGAACATGTATGATGTATAAGGCTCTATAGGTGAGTGTCTGGAACATGTATGATGTATAAGGCTCTATAGGGGAGTGTCTGGAACATGTATGATGTATAATGCTCTATAGGTGAGTGTCTGGAACATGTATGATGTATAAGGCTCTATAGGGGAGTGTCTGGAACATGTATGACGTATAAGGCTCTATAGGTGAGTGTCTGGAACATGTATGATGTATAAGGCTCTATAGGGGAGTGTCTGAAACATGTATGATGTATAAGGCTGTATAGGTGAGTGTCTGGAACATGTATGATGTATAAGGCTCTATAGGTGAGTGTCTGGAACATGTATGATGTATAAGGCTCTATAGGTGAGTGTCTGGAACATGTATGATGTATAAGGCTCTATAGGTGAGTGTCTGGAACATGTATGATGTATAAGGCTCTATAGGGGAGTGTCTGAAACATGTATGATGTATAAGGCTGTATAGGTGAGTGTCTGGAACATGTATGATGTATAAGGCTCTATAGGTGAGTGTCTGGAACATGTATGATGTATAAGGCTCTATAGGTGAGTGTCTGGTACATGTATGATGTATAAGGCTCTATAGGTGAGTGTCTGGTACATGTATGATGTATAAGGCTCTATAGGTGAGTGTCTGGAACATGTATGATGTATAAGGCTCTATAGGTGAGTGTCTGGAACATGTATGATGTATAAGGTTCTATAGGGGAGTGTCTGGTACATGTATGATGTATAAGGCTCTATAGGTGAGTGTCTGGAACATGTATGATGTATAAGGCTCTATAGGTGAGTGTCTGGTACATCCACCGCATTTGATTTTAGTTACATATATAGTATCTATATTGTATATTCTGAGTAGAGATTTATGTTGGTCCCGGACTCCTGGGCATGATTGACTCCATTTCCTGTTGTCCGGCTCATTACCTCTGCTGGAAGTCTGTTCCGAGCATCAACTACTCTTTTGGAAATATTATTCTTGACCTTCCTCCATGTCCCTCCGGTTAGTGGTGGGATTGGTGTTCAGGTGAGTTTGGCGGTGCTCCTCCCGGTGAACGATCGGCCCGGTCTGAACACAAAGAAGCTGATTAGTCGGAGCTCATAACGTGTCCCGGAGATGCTTCCGGCAAATTGCTTTGTTATTCTTGTCAGAGAAGGTCCCCGGGAAGCAGTCACTCTCACCCCATATATCACAATGATTAATTGCCCCTAAATGAGCAGATGCTGGACGACCCTTCAATCTGACCGGAGAAAGCCAAATCACTTCGCTAAAACCGCCGCAAACAAGGCGAGTATACTGTATACTAATATATACATAAACTCCCCGCCACTGTATATAGCATTATAATATACCGTATATAGATCATCGTACAATGCTCTCACCTTATATACTATATATACTGTGTCCTGACACCGGCACTGTATACAACAGAATCTATGATACTAGATATTCTGTATACTGTAATTATATATATACTGTATATATCACACTTTACCCATGATATACCATTCTGTGCAATAATATATATATATATATACACACACAGTATATACATCCCCATACAGCACTGTGCTCCCTATATTATACTCCATATAGCAGCTATTGACAGGCCTGACCCCGGAGGCCATTGGTGATGAGATGTAGAGGGATTGTCTTCTTCATGTTGGTGTGAGAAGACATCTATTTCACCTTCGATAGATATGGAGAATGTCTCAGACAGAAGATTATAAATGGGATCTCTGTCATCTGTAACACGTCGTCTTCCATCTAAATGGTGG
Source organism: Lithobates sylvaticus (assembly GCA_028564925.1). Taxonomy (NCBI): domain Eukaryota; kingdom Metazoa; phylum Chordata; class Amphibia; order Anura; family Ranidae; genus Lithobates; species Lithobates sylvaticus. The sequence continues at coordinate 274,512,061 of CM053032.1, forward strand.
GAAGTCTCGGCTGGTTGGCATCATCGTGTGCACCGCACTGAACGCAGATCGCAGACACAGAAATTGATGCGTCCAAGGTGAAGGCGATGGGATCATCTCCAAGCAGCTTCATGTTTCTGGAAATATTAAGAAGTTTAAAGGATGAGTCCACCTTTCCTACTGTGTTATATATTACATCCATATTTAGGGTGTAACAGGTAACCTGGTGGCAAAGATCCACCTCCCCAACCCAATCCTCTCCCTGGCAGGATCGCCGGCTTCTTCTCCCCAGAAGCTCCTCCCTCACTGTTTGAATATTGCGCCATGCACAGCCGCGTCATTCGCAGAATTATGAATAAACTACAAGTCCCATCATCCACTGCAGCTGATGGACCAGTTATCAATGGGACAGAATAATGCCCCGTACACACGGTCGGACATTCCGGCCGCAAAATCCGTCTGATTTTTTTCCGACGGATTTTGTCCAAAACTGGTGTTGCACACACACGGTCGGACAAAGTTGTCGGAAAACAAAACAAGTCCAAAACATGGGTTTTTCAGTCCCAGTCAAGATCCTTATGTCCCAGTCCAGAACATGGGTCCTTCTGTCCCAGTCCAGGTCATGGGTCCCTCTATCCTACTCTGGGTCATGGGTCCTTCTGCCCTATTCTAGGTCATGGTTCCCTCTGTCCCAGTCCAGGTCATGGGTCCCTCTATCCTACTCTGGGTCATGGGTCCTTCTGCCCTACTCTAGGTCATGGTTCCCTCTGTCCCAGTCCAGGTCATGGGTCTTTCTGTTCCAGTCAAGATCATGGATCCTTCTGTCCCAGCCCAGGGCATGGATCCTTCTGTCCTACTCTAGGTCATGTGTCCTTCTGTCCTACTCTAGGTCATAGGTCCTTCTGTCCCAGTCCAGATCATGGATCCTTCTGTCCCGGTCCAGAACATGGGTTCTTCTGTCCCAGTCCAGGTCATGGGTCCCTCTATCCTACTCTGAGTCATGGGTCCTTCTGCCCTACTGTAGGTCATGGTTCTCTCTGTCCCAGTCCAGGTCATGGGTCTTTCTGTTCCAGTCAAGATCAATGATCCTTCTGTCCCAGTCCAGGGCATGGGTCCTTCTGTTCTACTCTAGGTCATGGGTCCTTCTGTCCTACTCTAGGTCATAGGTCCTTCTATCCCAGTCCAGATCATGGGTCCTTCAGTCCCAGTCGAGGTCATGGATTCTTCTGTCCCAGTCCAGGTCATGGGTCCTTCTGTCCCAGTCCAGGTCATGGGTCCTTCTATCCCCATACAGGTCATGGGTCCTTCTGTCCCAGTACAGGTCATGGGTCCTTCTGTCCCAGTCCAGGTCATGGATCCTCCAACATATACTGACCTAAACACACTAAGAATGGCCACAAACAAACCATTAGACTCTTCTGAATTGACCTCCTATGACTTCTGACCTGAATCCTATGGAACAGCTATGGAAAGAGCTGAACCATGAAGTCTGTAGAGGAACTTCACTTCCAGAGACCCTGCGGGGGCCTAACTACCTGCTGGAGGGGGCAGAAGTCACAAAGAGAGCTCCAGATATGGTGTGAAGGTCACATTATCAAAATCTATGTAAGATTGCATGTAATGCGCAAGTGCTTGCATATAACGCTCATCATCCACTGTGCACATGCATAGCCTATGGTAATAATAGAGAAATGAGGTTGACGCATTTCGCCAGGTTCCCCCGCTTCTTCAGGACCCTTTATTTCTTGAACAAGTGCAAACAGTCAGAAGAATAACTTGTAGAAAATAGAAAATACATATATTGTTTACAGCGCCTTTAACTGCTTGCCAACTAGCCGCTGTTTTTATACTGCGGCAGGTTGGCACAGCTGCGCAAAACCGCTGTAGGTGTACATCGGTCGTTTAAAGAGCTGTAGGGGCACGCTTGCTCGCCGTGGCTGGCGATCGTTCCTTCAGAGAGCCAGGACAGACGCTTCCCCGTTCTGTGAAGTAGAGAAAGATCTGCTGTTACTAGTGATCAGGAACAGCGATCTCTCTCCTTCTCCAGTCAGTCCCCTCCCCGCACAGTTAGAAACACCTCCCAGGGAACACTTAACCCCCTGATCACCACCCTAGTGTTAACCCTTTCCCTGCCAGTGACATTTATACAGTAATCAGTGGCTATTTATAGTACTGATCGCTGTATAAATGCCAATAATCCCAAAAAAGTGTCAAAAGTGTCCGATCTGTTTGCCGCAATCCCGCTAAAAATCGCTGATCGCCGCCATTACTAGTAAAAAAAAAAAATTAATAATAAAAATGCCAAAAATATCTTCCTCTATTTTGTAGACGCTATAATTTTTTGCGCAAACCAATCAATATACGCTTATTACGATTTTTTTTTTTTTTTTTAACCAAAAATATGTAGAAGAATACGTATCGGCCTAAATGAGGAAGAAATTCGTTTTTTTACATTTTTGGGGGATATTTATTATAGCAAAAAGTAAAAAATATTGGTTTTTTTTTTCAAAATTGTCGCTCTTTTTTTGTTTATAGCGCAAAAAATAAAGACCGCAGAGGTGATCAAATACCACCAAAAGAAATCTCTATTTGTGGGGGAAAAAATACATCAATTTTGTTTGGGCGCAACGTCACACGACCGCGCAATTGTCAGTTAAATCCACGCAGCGCCGAATCGCAAAAAAGGAAGGGGGCAAATCCTTCCGGGGGGCTGAAGTGGTTAATGAGGTCAATTATTTTGTATAATCACCAAACCTGATATAAATGTATAACTATAAATATATAACAGACCCAGGAGAGAGAAATATATATAATATTATAGATTTATTTGTATAATTAAATATAAGTATATATGTGGACATAATGACCTCACCGCAGAGATGACAAAGAAGCTAAAATGTTATAAATGTTTCTGCATCTTTGTGTTCATTGGAGGGGGAGGGGGGGGGGGGGGGTTTAAGTCCTTTGACTTACAATTTTTCTATAGATGGAATAAGGATGATCCCCCCCCCACACACACACAATCCTCCCCCACACATATCCAACAAATCCCTCATCATCATATATATATCACACAACATTAGTATTATTATTATTATTATTATTATTGCTGTACAATTAGAATTCTCCAGCAGATGACATCACATAGATATATATCTCTCTTCTCTATATACTATTCTGGGTGGAGGGTGATGATGGGTTTTCTACTCTCACCCGATCCGGGTCACCTGTGTATGGGGGGGGGGGGGGGAAAGAGTTTCTGACTTTCTGTAGCAGAAAATAAACTTCCAAACAATCACATCGTCCGATACAAAGTATCAAATCATCCGATTACAAGATATCATCTTCCTAGACTCATTATACAATAATCAGCCTCATCATCAGCCTCCTCCTCATCCTCCTCATCATCACCCCCTCATCCTCATCATCCTCCTCCTTACCCCCCTCCTCCTCCCCCTCCTCATCAATCATCACCCCCATCATCCTCCTAACCCTCCTCATCATCCTCCTCCTTATCCCCCCTCCTCCTCACCCTCCTCATCATACTCCTCCTCATCACCCCCATCATCCTCATCATCCTCCTCCTTACCCCCCTCCTCCTCCCCCTCCTCATCAATCATCACCCCCATCATCCTCCTAACCCTCCTTATCATCCTCCTCCTTATCCCCCATCCTCCTCACCCTCCTCATCATCATCATCCTCATCATCACCCCCATCATCCTCCTCACCCTCCTCATCATCCTCATTATCCTCATCATTATCACCCCCTCATCCTCATCATCCTCCTCCTTACCCCTCCTCATCAATCATCACCCCCATCATCCTCCTAACCCTCCCCCTCATCCTCCTCCTTATCCCCCCTCCTCCTCACCCTCCTCATCATCATCATCCTCATCATCACCCCCATCATCCTCCTCACCCTCCTCATCATCCTCATCCTCATCATCCTCCTCACTCTCAGCGTCATCCTCATTATCATCACCCCCTTGTCCTCCTCACCCCCTCATCCTCCTCACCATCCTCATCCTTCTCCTCATCCCCCTCATACTCCTCATCATCCTCATTATCATCCTCCTCATCCTCACCATCATAATCCTCCTCCCCTCCTTCTCATCATCATCCTCCTCTTCCTCATTATTATCCTCATCCTCACCATCATCGTCCTCCTCCCCCCTCCTCATTATCATCATCATCCTCCCCCTCCTCTTCATCATCCTCCTCATTATCATCCTCCTCAGCATCCTCATCATCATCCTCCTCATCCTCACCATCATAATCCTCCTCCCCTCCTTCTCATCATCATCCTCCTCTTCCTCATTATTATCCTCATCCTCACCATCATCGTCCTCCTCCCCCCTCCTCATTATCATCATCATCCTCCCCCTCCTCTTCATCATCCTCCTCATTATCATCATCCTCGTCCTCATCATTATCTTCCTTCTCATTATCATCCTCACCAACCTCCCCTCCTCCTCATCATCATCATCCTCCTTATCATTATTATTATAATCAGTCCTATAGCGGAGTATTGGGGGGGGGGGGCATGTATTATTATTATTAATACACCTACTTCTAATAATAATAATAATAATAATAATAATAAGGGGTCCGGGTGAAGACGGACGATGTGGAGGGATCGGTGATCGGTCGGTTGGTGTCTCTCTATCAGTCGGAGATTTTTTGTTATAATTTTTAATAATAGTACTATAGACTATTCTGTAAATAATAATTGTGTGGACGATAATAATCGTACAGATGGGTCTGGAGGTAATTGTATGGGGATAATGATCGTATGGACGATGTCTGGAGATAATTGTAGAGGTATTTGTGCAGCGGGTGAAGTGAGTCTCCCTTCCTCTGTCGGGCCTCCTCCGTCCTCGGAACAGGTCGATGTGATTGACAGCTGGGCGGACCAATCAGGGGGCGAAGTCTGACTTAAAAAGTCTTCTGGAGTCCAACCCCCATCTACATGTCTGAGGACCGACCGACCGGAGGAGACACACAGCCTGAACCCCAGGAGCTGACACTCAGGTACGACTCCGCTACATCTCCTCCTCATCCTCATCCTCATCCTCCTCATCCTCCTCCTCATCCTCACTACTATCCTCATCATCCTCATCACTACTACCCTCATCCTCCTCATTGTCGGAGGATTTCTCCTCTCTGATGAAATTCTTTTTTTGAGTTTAGAAAGAAAACTCAACAAAAATCCGATAATAAAATATCATATCGTACGATTATAATTATAACAATCGGTCTATGAGATTCCCCGATCGGCAGATTTTTCCGAACTTTTCACACAAATGGAAAATAAAAGTTTCTTCTCAGAGGAGAAACATCGTCCCGAATTACAAACAGAGAAATATCGGCGATAAGACGCGATAAATTCAGCGGAGAAAATCCGACGATGTAGGAGAAATCGTATCGATCGGAAATACTAATATCGGGTGTCATTATTATGATGAGATAATATCGGGTGTCATTATTGTTACTGTATAATATCGATCTCTTCATTTATTAGGAGATCATTTCGCTGGTATAATAGATAATAATATCGGTGGTGTAATTAATTGTAGATAAAAATATCGGTGTAATTATTCTTATTGGATGATATAATCTGTAATAATTATTAGGAGATAATATCGGAGATAAAAGTTATCGGTTGTGTCTGTGCCGAGTTATTTCGTTTCCCTCTTTCCCGATTTTCCTGTCCGATCTCCTATCGGGGGCTCTGGGGGGGGATATTGTCTTCTTGTCGGATATATTTTTAAAGATCTAATAGTCGGTGATGGAAGATTTGGATACACACTATACAACTTTTGTTGATTTCCTTTAGATTTACCAAAACCACGTAGTGTGTGGGGCCTGACTGATTGCATACAAATTGTTTCAATTCCATATTATTATTATTATATATTTTATGGTAAATCTAACAGAGGAAATCTAAAGAAATTCGTATAGTGTGTGTCCGACCGACAAAATCTTCTTCTTCTTGTTTTTATTTCCTCTCTGATTATTATTGGCTGTGTGTGTGCAGATCTTGTCATCACTGAGAATTGGACTTTTTTTTTATATATTACTAATTTATTTTTTATAATAAGAATAATAATAATAATAATAATAATAATAATAATAAGCAGAAGAATTTGTATAATTATTATTGTAATGTGGAGGAGGATATGATGATGATTTGGTGTGAATATTTTCATGTGATCGTGATAATTGGACACTTTTTTTATTATTTTATTATTATTTTTTATTATTACTAATTATATTGTTGTTAATCTTTTTTGATTACATACAAATATTTAATTATTATTATTATTAGAAAAAAAAATACTAGTTATATCACCAATTAAAAAGAACAGCACACAGCCAATCCAGATATTTAATTGTTATTAATATTATTATTAGAAAAAATAAATACTAGTAATATAAATGTATTAGATTATAATCAATAACACTAAAGAAACCACACACACAATCATCATCATCATCATCATTACTATAAGAATAATACAAAGTATTTATTATTATTGTTATTTAAAATAAAATAATAGAAAAGCCCAATTATCACCAATTAAAAGAACTATCCTCATCTTCTACAATAAGAATAACGAAAATAATACAAATTATTATTATATTACTATTATTTATATTATTATTAATAGTATTAACATAAGTAATACTATTAACAATAATAAAAATACTAATACTTTGTTTTATTCTTATTGTAGGATTGTTCTTTTAATTGGTGATAATTGGGCTTTTCTATTATTTTATTCTAAATAACAATAATAATAAATACTTTGTATTATTCTTATAGTAATGATGATGATGATTGTGTGTGTGTGTGTGTGGTTTCTTTTGTGTTATTGATTATAATCTGATACTTTTATATTACTAGTATTTATTTTTTCTAATAATAATATTAATAACAATTAAATATTTGGATTGGCCGTGTGCTTTTCTTTTTAATTGGTGATAATTGGGCTTTTCTATTTTATTTTAAATACTATTAATAAAGAATAAATAATTAGTATTATGCTTATAGTAATGATGATGATTGGGTGTGTTTGGTTATTTTTATGTAATTGATTATAATCTGATACTTTTATATTAGTATTATTATTATTTCTTTTTTTCTAACAATAATAATATTACCAATAGAAATAGTAATAATAATAATAATAATAATAATAAATCCTGAATAATAATAACAACAATAGTAGTAGTAATAATAATAATATAAAATAGTAACAATAATAATTAATATAATTTACTTTATTCTGATTGTAATGTAATAATAATAAATAATAAATCCTGAATAATAATAACAACAATAGTAGTAATAATAATAATAATAATAATATAAAATAGTAATAATAATTAATATAATTTACTTTATTCTGATTGTAATGAGGAGGACAATGACGATTGGCTCTCTGAGGTTCTTGTCAGGTGATCGTGATAATTAAACTTTTCAATATTATTTTTTATTATTTCTTTCTATAAAATTAAATTTGATGTGATTAGAGATTGCGGCGCCAGCATTCCATATCGGGACAATCTTTGGTTCGGCCTGACGAAGATTTTCTCGAATTTCTTCCCCCATTCATTTCATTCTTCGGACGTTCGTAGAGTTCTGATAAACCGACAAATTTCAGACAAACTGGTTTCCTGCGTTCGCCGTTCTCCCTGTGATTGATGGCGAAGTTGCCGAGAAGTCGCCACATCGTCTTCATAAAGTGGTCACATCCCGTCTTCCGCCAAGAAATGTTTTTCATTTTTGGAATGACGGTTTGTCACATTTCTTTTTTGAGCGTCTTTGTGATTTTTTAACAATCTTTTTCATTCGTTCTTCTATTCAAATATTTGTCAGATTGAAGGAAAAAATTGTCCTGTCTGTGGGAGATTTCACAATTAATTCTTTGCAGCAGTGCAGGGAAGTGACGTGTCTGGGAATTGTTTTCTGCGCTCGTACGATGTCAGGGCGATCGGTTGTGGCGGCGGAGTAGATGATACCTATTAGGTCACCTTCACAATTATATTGTTCAGTTTGTTGGAGTTTGGAATTTTCTTGATCTCATCATCTGTCTGTGTGTGGCCACCCATATATACAATATATATATATATATATATATATATATATATATATATATATATATATATATATATATATACAGGGGCAGCCATATATACAGGGGATAGTCATATATACAGTATATATATATATACAGTATATATACAGGGGGCAGTCATATATACAGAATATATATATATATATATATATATATATATATATATATATATATATATATATATTTATATATATATACAGGGGCAGCCATATATATATATATATATATATATATATATATACATACAGGGGCAGCCATATATACAGGGGATAGTCATATATACAGTATATATACAGGGGGCAGTCATATATACAGAATATATATATATATATATATATATATATATATACAGGGGACAGTCATATATACAGTATATATATATATACAGGGGGCAGTCATATATACAGAATATATATATATATATATATATATATATATATATATATACAGGGGGCAGCCATATATACAGTATTTACAGGGGACAGCCATATATACAGTATATATACAGGGGACAGCCATATATACAGTTTATATATACAGGGGGCAGTCATATATACAGTGTATATATATATATATATATATACAGGGGACAGTCATATATACAGTATATATACAGGGGACAGCCATATATACAGTATTTACAGGGGACAGCAATATATACAGTATATATACAGGGGGCAGCAATATATACAGTATATACAGGGGACAGCAATATATACAGGGGCAGCAATATATACAGTATATACAGGGGGCAGCCATATATACAGTATATACAGGGGACAGCAACATATACAGTATATACAGGGGGCAGCAACTTGTACAGTATATACAGGGGGCAGCCATATATACAGTATATACAGGGGACAGCAACATATACAGTATATACAGGGGGCAGCAACTTGTACAGTATATACAGGGGGCAGCCATATATACAGTATTTAAAGGGGACAGCCTTATATACAGTATATATACAATGGACAACCATATATACTGTATATATACAGGGGACAGCCATATATACAGTATATACAGGGGACAGCAATATATACAGTATATATACAGTGGGCAGCCATATATACAGTATATATTGTGTATATAAGGCTGTCCCCCTTTAAATACTGTATATAGTGCTGTCCCCTGTATTTGCTGTATATATGACTGTCCCCTGTATATACAGTATATATACAGGGGGCAGCCATATATACAGTATATATACAGGGGACAGCCATACAGTATATATATATATATATATATATATATATATATATATATATATATATATATATATATATATATATATATATATATATATATACAGGGGGCAGCCATAAATACAGTATATACAGGGGGCAGCCATATATACAGTGTATATATACAAGGGACAGCTATATATATGTATACAGGGCGGCCCATCTGATGGTGGCTTTGTAATGGCGATGTGACGGGCGGGGGGCTCGGGCTGAACATGTATAAGATGTTATGCTGAATCTGTACAATTTCTGAGAGGTCTACTGGCCATGAACAACCCAATCCCACCCAACCCAATGACCGAATCTGATGTCCCAGTCAGATGACCCAACACAACGACCAACCCAATGACCCAATCCGACAACCTGATGAGATATAAGTGAGGGGATTCGGACTTCTCCAGGAGAGTCGGTCAAAGACGTGATCCCATAGGATGAGACTGGTGGGAATTTTTCATTTGACAGATCAGTTTGAGGGGCCTCAGGCTATGGCAGCACTCCGCGCCTTGAGGGTCATCATGTGCCCCAATCTCAATTTGTGAATAATCTTTATCCCAATCACACAGCTAACTAGTCAATTCCCCCAACAGATAGATAGTCCTTCTCTACCATCACACAGCTAACTAGATCCCAGTCAATCTTCCCATTACACAGATAATTGACCTATATCAATGGGCATTCCCCCCCCCCCCCCCCCCCCCCATCACACTGCTAACTGGAATGACCTGCTGACAATGGCGGACTGGTGGCTTTTGGATGAATCTTAAAAGGGATGGACGTGTAGATAGATGGGAGGAGGGAGGGATGGATTGGTAGAGGGATGGATGGATGGATGGGTGTTGGTGTAGGGAATGGAGATGGGTATGTTTGTTGAAAGGGATAGATGTGTGGATAGATGGGAGAGTTGGATGGATGGCTGGATTGGTGGAGGGATTGATGAATGGATAGAGAGGGGGGTATATGGATAGGTTGGTGCATAGGTCGACAAATTTAGAGATTGATGGGGGAAGTATAGGTAAAGGGTGAGTGAACAGATTTAAGGGGATGAATAGATGGATAAGGGTGTATGGATAGATGGAGGAATGAATTATGGGATGGATGAGGGATTGTTGGGTGGATGAATGGATAGGGAATGCCTGGATGGAAGGGTGTATGGATGGGAGATGGATAGATGGAGGGATGTATGGAGGGGTAGATGGGGAATTGATGAGGGATAGGGAAATGTATGAAGGTATAGGGCTCGGAAAATAGATAGATGAAGGGATGGATGGAGGGATTAATGAAGTATAGGGAATGCATAAAGGAATAGATGTCATCCTGGTGAATGTAAGGTTGGCCTCCATGTCTGATGTGGGATGTCTGAATGATTGGATATTCTATTTTTGCAGGCCCCAGCCAGGGATTGGGATTGCTTGGGTTCGTTGGTTGGGTTGGGTCCGTTGGCTGGTTAGGTCCGTTGGTCAGATGGGTTGGATGTGTTCGTTGGCTGGTTGGGTCCGTTGGTCAGTTGGGTTGGGTCTGTTTATTGGTTGGGTTGGGTTGGGTTTGTTGATTGATTGGGTTGGATCTGTTGAGTTGGATTTGTTGGTTTGTTTGGGTTGGATCTGTTGATTGGTTGGGTCTGTTGGTTGGTTGGGTTGGATCTGTTGGTTGGTTGGGTCCGTTGGTCAGTTGGGTTGGATGTGTTCGTTGGTTGGTTGGGTCCGTTGGTCAGTTGGGTTGGGTCTGTTTATTGGTTGGGTTGGGTTTGTTGATTGGTTGGGTTGGATCTCTTGAGTTGGATTTGTTGGTTTGTTTGGGTTGGATCTGTTGATTGGTTGGGTCTGTTGGTTGGTTGGGTTGGATCTGTTGGTTGGTTGGGTCCATTGGGATGGACGGGCAGATCATTTATTTTCTGTTTAGTAAAATTCGGAATTGTGGTGTCTCCCGGTGAAGGACTGTTGGGCGTCCATCTTTTGACAATTTGTTTCTGAGACTCACCTGATTAACCCCTTCCCTCTCACTAGCTCATTACTGCCCCTTCCTGGAGTAGCCCTGTATCCCCTAGGTGTGGCACTGTTGAGGCAGGCTGGTATTGGCCACCTTTGGGGCAGACTAAACCCCGGCCATCATTTTAGAAGACTCAAAGTCTCAAAGTCTGTTGGTGATTTGATATCGGCACAATGATCGCTGAGCGGATCTGCTGTTTGTAAAATTTAAGGTGGACTGGTCGGCTCTCAGAAAAGTTTCTCCGATTTTTTAAAGCCGAGTTTGTGAGTCACTTCAAAGTGACAAATCTGTTTCATTTTATGATTGTTAAAATGATAACAACATTTTCTGATTCTGAGTATCGCTAAACCGGTCTAGGTGTTATCAGAGCCCATAATAATGGGGGAATTTATTTTAGAAAGTTACCTGGATCTGTGAACCCCTTGGCTATGTCAGTTACCCACAGTGCCTGTAGAAATTACCCCAGGGCCTGCCACTGTTATTCTGGGCCCTTCTTGGCTTTTCACAATTACCCTTACGTATATCACAATTACCCCAGGGACCTGCCATAGTTACCCCTTGGCTTTTCACAATTACCCCTGGACCTGTTGCAAAACCCCTGGGCCTAGTTTTTCAGTTCTTGCAGGTGGGACCTCGGTGGTTCTTGGAGGTGGGACCCCGTGGTTCTTGGAGGTGGGACCTCGTGGTTCTTGCAGGCGGGACCTCGGTGGTTCTTGCAGGCGGGACCTCGGTGGTTCTTGCAGGCGGGACCTCGGTGGTTCTTGCAGGCGGGACCTCGGTGGTTCTTGCAGGCGGGACCTCGGTGGTTCTTGCAGGCGGGACCTCGGTGGTTCTTGCAGGCGGGACCTCGGTGGTTCTTGCAGGCGGGACCTCGGTGGTTCTTGCAGGCGGGACCTCGGTGGTTCTTGCAGGCGGGACCTCGGTGGTTCTTGCAGGCGGGACCTCGGTGGTTCTTGCAGGTGGGACCTCGGTGGTTCTTGCAGGTGGGACCACGGTGGTTCTTGCAGGTGGGACCTTTTGGGGATCCTCCAACATTCACTGAACAGAAGATGAAGGCTCCCCTGTGTGTGAGTGTGGGGGGGGGGGGGCAGTTTCGGGTCACCGTTGGGTCAGAACAGAACAGCGTTGGTGGGTTTGGGATTTTTTTTGCAGAATTTATGTTGTCTGTTTGCTTTCACTCGATTAATTATTTTTAAATTTTTTTTACTTTCATCGGACAATCTGAGATTTACAGATAATTGAAATATCGGATAGAAGGAGACCGATCGCTCCCAGAATCGGCGTACGCTCGCTCTGACGCAGCGCTGGAAATGCCGCCGTTTTAATCATCTGTGTATGGTTTTTCCTGCCTCACATCATCTCCCCGGCGCTTCGGGAAAACCGAGAGAGGCCACTTGATATTATGCGCGTAATTGATTCGCTCTTCAGCGCTATTTGCAAACATGTATTAGAGACTTAAAGAGCTTTTAATTCTGGCGAGGGGCGGGGGAGGGGAGGGGGGCGATGAAAACGCTGCGAGTTTTCATTTGTCCCTCCGCCACCGAACATATGAAGTGATTAAAGACTCTCAATAGGCATCAGTCACGCTGCATTAGGCGGGAGAAAGCTAATTATCCCAATTAGGGGTCTGATTTATAATTAATGGAAGGGCCCGGTGATAATTGGATGTTAATGGATCAGAGTTTTTTTTTGTGTGTCTGGCAATCATCTCCCTTCCCAGAGGCCGCAATGAATGACAATGGCAAAGTCTGATTAGGGCAGAGTTTGATCGGCGCCCCGGGGAGGTTTGTACGCCGTGTGATGATCTGGGGGACGCGGAACATCTGATCCCGGGGTGAGGGGGGGGGGGGGGTTCTTCCATCCCAGACAGCTTATTGGTTGGCTCAAACAATTCCACAGAGAAATGTTTTTTATTTAGTAAATGACCCCCTTCAATATTCCTCTCCCCAACGGATGTCGGAAATATAGGGAAAGAGGAACGGGCCAAATGTTACGGATTCTCTTCTCGCAATTTAACAGGAAATTTCTATCAACGTTTCTAAAGTGAAACCAAAAATTTGATCAAATTTATATCTCTCCGTCCAACACGCTTTTCATAATCGCTGTCCGAGTCTCGCCTTCCTCTCCCGACTTCCAGATATTTATTGCGGAGATTAGTGTCAGATCTCAGCAACCGTCACATATGGAAGGTCCCAGGGGGGGCCGGGGGCAGGTAATGGGGTCAAATCTTTCATTATCTTTGGTAATATTTCATCCTATAAATAAATGATCACCTACCTACTCATGTTCAGTAATAGGCTTATCTTATTGATAGAGATCAGAGATATCGCCGGGTGCGGGAAATGTCAGGGCTCAGGAGAAATGGAGGGGTCGGTCAGGCAGGTGACAGCCAGAGAGAGGGGCAGTAAGAGAGGGGTAGGTTGAAGGAGTAGAAGGTAGGGATCAATTGGAGAGAAATCATTCAAATGGGTATAAGTTGAAAAGGGGGGTGATTGGAGAGGGGTTGGTAAGGGAGATGTCAGACAGAGAGAAGTCAATCAGAGAGGGTCAGTTAGAGATACGTCAGAAAAGGTCAGTCAAAGAAAAGTCAAACAGGGAGGGGTCAGTTTTAGAATGTTTGGTAAGGGAGGTGTCAGTTGAAGTGGTTTAATGAGAGAAGGGTCAGTCAGAGCGAAAGGTTGGTCAGGGAGGTGTCAGAATGGGTCAATCAGAGAGGGTCAGTTGGAGAAGGGTTGGTCAGGAAGGTATCAGTTGAAGTAGGTCCATCAGACGGGGGCCATCAGTTGGAGTGAGTTGATCAGACAGGGATAGGTTGGAGAGAGGTCAGTTTAGGAAATCTTGGTCAGGGAGGTGTCATTTGAAAAGGCTCAGTCAGAGAAGGATCGGTTGCAAAATGGTAAGTTTTTTTAGAAGCACTGGTCAGGATGGTGTCAATCAGAGAAGGGTCAGAGAAGTGTTGATCAGAGAGGATCGGTTGAAGGAATGTTGGTCAAGGAGGTGTTGGTTGGAGTGGGTCAATCAGAGAGAGGTCGGTAGGAGAGGGGTCAGTTGAATAAACGTTGGTCAGAGAGGTGTCAGTCTTAGAAGGGTTGGTCAGGGAGGTGTCAATCAGAGAAGTGTTGGTCAGAGAGGGGTCGGTTGAAGGAACGTGGTTCAGGGAGGTGTCAATCAGAGAAGTGTTGGTCAGAGAGGGGTCGGTTGAAGGAACGTGGTTCAGGGAGGTGTCAATCAGAGAAGTGTTGGTCAGAGAGGGGTCGGTTGAATGGAACGTGGTTCAGGGAGGTGTCATTCGGAGTGGGTCAGTCTTAGAAGTGTTAGTCAGGGAGGTGTCAGTTGGAGTAGGTCAGTCAGGGAGGGGGTCAGCTGAAGAAATGTTGGTCAGGGAGGTGTCGGTTGGAGTGGGTCAATCAGAGAGGGATCAGTAAGAGAGGGGTCAGTTGAGGAAACATTGGTCAGAGAGGTGTCAGTCTTAGAATGGTTGGTCAGGGAGTTGTGAGTCAGTGCGGGTTGATAAGACATGGGTTATCAAAGAGGGGTGAGTCTTAGGAGCATTGGTCAGGGAGGTATCAATCAGAGAAGGGTCGGTAGGAGAGGGGTCGGTTGAAGAAACGTGTGTCAGGGAGGGGTCATTGGAGTGGGTCAGCCAGGGAGGGGTCGGTTGAAGAAATGTGGGTCAGGGAGGGGTCGGTTGGAGTGGGTCAGTCAGGGAGGGGACAGTAGGAGAGGGGACAGTAGGAGAGGGGTCGGCTGAAGAAACCTGGGTCAAGGTGGGGTCGGTTGGAGTGGGTTAGTCAGAGAGGGGTCGGTAGGAGAGGGGTCGGTTGAAGAAATGTGGGTCAGGGAGGGGTTCAGTAGGAGAGGGGTCATTTGAAGATACTTGGGTCAAGGTGGGGTCGGTTGGAGTGGGTCAGTCAGAGAGGGATCGGTAGGAGAGGGGTCGGTTGAAGAAACATTGGTCAGAGAGGTGTCAGTCAGAGCGGGTTGATCAGACATGGGTTGGTCAGAGAGGGGTCAGTCTAAGCCTCATACACATGGTCGGATTATCCGATGGATTCTGTCCTATCGGACAATGTTGTCGTAAATTCCGACCGTGTGTAGGCACCATCGGACAGTTTCCATCGGATTGTCCGACGGACAAAGTCCTATCTCCTGCTGGATAGATTTTTCGACAACAAAGTCCGATCACACCAAATCCGATCGTGTGTAGCGTAGTCCGACGGACAAAGTGCTACGCATGCTCAGATCACATTACAAGACCAAATCTATTGGCTACTAGCCTCTACGTAGTCCCGTCGTACGCAACGAATGTCACCGCGTTCAGAATGATCGGATTTTCCGACAACTTTGTCCGACCGTGTGTATGCAACACCAACATCGGACAAAGTACGACGGACATGATCCGACGGACCTGGTCCTCGGATAATCCGAGCGTGTGTATGGGGCATTAGAAGTGGTGGTCAGAGAGGGGTCGGTTGAAGAAATGTTGGTCAGGGAGTTGTCATTCGGGGTGGGTTGATCAGACATGGGTTGGTCAGAGAGGGGTCAGTCTTAGTCATGTTGGTCAGGGAGATGTCAGTCAGAAAAGGTCAATCAAAGGAGAAGTCGGTCGGGGGAGACGGGGGGGGCCTGGGGGGAGATGGCGGGGCCCGACCTATACCGGAAAGCTCTGGAAGCTACCTGGGACTGCTGGCTGCGTCTGGCTGTACAATAGGAAATGCGATGTACCTGATTCCAGGATTAGTGAGAGCTGACAACACAATCAGAGCTGTTGGAAAAAAGACACTTTATAAAATTGAAGAGAAATCTCAGTGATTGTCCTTCCCGGCTGTAATAACACGAGGAGGGAGTATACAGTATTACATTACGGTGGCTTTGTGTGCTGACATTCTGTGTGTGGTCTGACTTACCCGCAGGTGGGCCGCGACCAAGGAGGGAACGCTGCGCCCTCTGAACAATTAGGAGTTGTGTTACTGCTGACAGGTCACCCACCTACCGCCGCCTGTATACTGCTCCTATACCTGTGCTGGGAATATAGCCACCTATATGTGAGAGTATGAGATCAGCAATATATACGTGCACTGATAACATGTGTGTATACAGTACTGTATATATAACCAGGAGATAGAAAAGTGATTATGATAATACTGTATATATACTGTACATTATAGATATATACTGTAGGTGGGTGATTATAATAATAGATATATAATAGAGGCCTATAGATAAGTGATTATGATTATATTTATATATGGTTTGTGGGTTGGTACGTCTCATTGGCCTATGTTACCATCCTAAAGACAGTTCGGTGTATCAATCCTATAGGCAGTAAGGGGTCATCATCCTCTGGACAGTGTGGGGTCATCATCTCATAAACAGTATGGGGTCATCATCCTATAGAGAGCATGAGGACTTCATCATATAGACAGTATGGGGTCACTATCCTATAGACCATATGAGATCACCATCCTATAGACCACATGGGGTCCCCATCCTATAGACCATATGGGGTCCCCATCCTATAGACCATACGGGGTCACCATCCTATAGACCATACGGGGTCACCATCCTATAGACCATATGGGGTCACCATCCTATAGACCATATGGGGTCACCATCCTATAGACCATATGGGGTCACCATCCTATAGACCGTATGGGGTCACCATCCTATAGACCATATGGGGTCACCATCCTATAGACCGTATGGGGTCACCATCATCTGGACAGTATGGGGTCACCATCCTATAGATAGTATGGGGTCACCATCCTATAGACAGTACGGGGTCACCATCCTATAGACAGTATGGGGTCACCATCCTATAGACAGTATGGGGTCACCATCCTATAGACAGTACGGGGTCACCATCCTATAGACAGTATAGGGTTTCATACACAGGCGGTTTCATGGTGGACACGGATGATGTCATAGTGGACACAGGTGGAGGTGATATCGGTAAATGAGTTGGCATATTGTCAGTTTCCTGAGCCCGCCAGTTTTATGTTCTGTTATATGAAATATTTTATGATATCAGACCGGCTGAACCCGTTTCTTGGGGCAATTTGCTGGAATAAATCGCTCTTTAATTGATTCTTCACACTGATAAAACAACTCTGAGCGGCTGTGTTTTGTTAGCTGAGAGCGGCGCACATGGCAGATAGGATGTCCTGAGAGGGGAGAGAGGAGAGGAGAGAGAGATAGGAGAGGACAGTGAGGAAAGGAGAGGAGGAAAGTGAGAGCAGAGAGAGGGAAAGTGTGTGTGTGTGTGAGAGAGAGAGAGAGAGGAGAGAAAAACAGAGTGAGGAGAAAAAGAGAAAAGTAAAGGAGATGAAAGTGGAGAGAGGGGAGAGAGAGGACAGGAGATGCCACTGTTAGGGGGTAGAGAGAGTGAAAAGAGAGAGGAGAGACAGGAGAGGGAAGTGAGAAGAGTAGAGAGAAAGGGGGGGGGGGGGGGGGGCAGAGGGAAGAATAAAAGGAGAGGGAAGAAAAACAGGAGAGAGAAGGAGAGGAGAGGAGAGGAAGAAGAAGAAGAGGAGAGGGAAGAAGAGGTAGAGGAGAGGAGAGGGAAGAAGAGGAAGAGGAGAGGGAAGAAGAGGAGAAGAGATGGAAGAAGAAAAGAAGAGGAGAGGGAAGAAGAAGAGGAGAGGGGAGAGGGAAGGAGAGAGAGAGGAGAGGGAGAGGGAAGAGAAGAGGAGAAGGAAGAGGGAGAGGAGAGGGAAGAAGAAGAGGAGAGGAGATAGGAGAGAGGGAAGAAGAAGAGGAGGAAGAAGGAGAGGGAAGAAGGAGAGGAGAGGGAAAAAGAGGAGAATAGAGGGATGAGGAAGAGGAGAGGGAAGAAGAGATAAGGGAGAGGGAAGAAGAAGAGGAGAGGGAAAAGGAGGAGAGGGAAGAAGAAGAGGAGAGGAGAGGGAAGGAGAGAAGAGGAGAGGGAAGAAGGAATGAAGAGGAGAGGGAAGAGGGAGAGGAGAGAAAAGAAGAGGAGAGGAGATAGGAGAGAGGGAAGAAGGAGAGGAAAGGAGAGGGAAGAAGGAGAGGAGAGGGAAGAAGAAGAGAGGAGAGGGAAGAAGGAGAGAGAGGGAAGGAGAGAAGGGAGAGGGAAGAAGGAAAGGAGAGACAAGAAGAAGAGGAGAGGAGATAGGGGAGAGGGAAGAAGAGGAGAGGAGATAGAGAAGAAGAGAGAGGAGATAGGGGAGAGGGAAGAAGAGTCAAGGAGATAGAAAGGGTGATAAAATGAGAGCGAAGGCAAGGAGAGGAGAGGGAAGAAGAAGAGGAGAGGAGAGAGGGAGGGAGGACAGAAGGTGAGACATCAAGGGGGGGTTGAGAGAGAGAGAGGTAGAAAGGCAAGATAGAGAGGAGAAGATGTAGGTCAGGTGAGGGAAAGAGGAGAAAGAAAGTAGAGAGAGAGAGAGAGGAGATGAGATGAGTGGAGAAGAGACAGGTGGTGAGCCACCATTGGGGGTAGAGAGAAGGAGAGAGCAATAGAGAGGAGAATATAGACAACTTCACTAACTGTAAAGAATACGATGACAATCTAATTTCTGGTTTTGTTCCTCTTTGGTGATAAATTTGGTGTTTGGTAAATTCTGACGTTCGATGTGTTGTTTCCCTGTAGGTCCGCCCACTATGCAGCATTACGGAGTCAACGGATATTCGCTGCATGCAGTCAATTCGCTCAGCGCCATGTACAACCTGCACCAACAAGCAGCGCAGCACGCCCAGCACGCCCCGGATTACCGCCCCTCGGTGCACGCCCTCACCCTGGCCGAGAGACTGGCTGGTAAGAATTATGTGACCTCCAATTTTTAGTGGGAGGAGCGGGTGGGATTGGTTCACTCAGAATAGCGCAGGGTATGTTTTACCGCCAATAAATATTTCTGCAGGATGCTGAGCAATGGGGTATGATGAGGATTGCAGATGGCGGTAACACGGGGACAACCAATAAGATTCTTCTCTATTTCCCGATATTAGACATCTGATTGGTTCCTGTGGGTGACACATTGTTCTTTACAGTAATAGTGAATATTCTTGTAGTGTGAGTGTAAGCCCCGCCCACTTTGAGGTCTGGTGAACATTCTATAGTCGGGAACGATAATTTAGAAGCAGACAGTGAAAACATCATGAGTGATTGAATATGTGTGGCTCCGCCCACTTCCTGTAATTAAATTGGCCCTATTTTATCTTCCAACGGCTGTACATTTCAAGACATCATCTTGGAAGCTCGCTATGGATCTCAGCATCGCAAACAGCGAAGAAGTCGCACTGCATTCACGGCTCAGCAGCTGGAGGCGCTGGAGAAGACGTTTCAGAAGACACACTACCCAGATGTGGTGATGAGGGAACGGCTGGCGATGTGCACTAACCTCCCGGAGGCCAGAGTACAGGTACCTACCTCAAGGTTGGGGACATTGGAGGCCGGGGTGCACATACCTACCTGAGAGTTTAGGTCATAATAGGCTATGGTACACGTACCTATCTCAGCGTTGGGGTCATGGAAAGCCAGCGTACAGGAACCTATGTCAGTGGTGGGGTAATTGGAGTCAAGGGTACAGGTACCTACCTCAGAGGTGGGGTCATGGAAAGCCAGTGCACAGGAATAGGGTCATGGGAGTCACAGGTACCTATCTCAGGGTGGGGTCATAGAAGGCCAAAGTACAGGTACCTTTCTAAGGGGTGGGATCATGGGAGGACAGAGTACAGGTAATTACCTCAGGGGTGGGGTGATGGAAGGCCAGAGTACAGGTACCTAGCTCAGGGTGGGGTTATGGGAGGCAAGAATGCAAATACCTACCTTAGGGGTAGGGTCATGGGAGGCCAGAGTACAGGTAACTACGTCAGAAGTGGGGTTATGGGAGGCCAGAGTACAAGTACCTTTTTCAGGGGTGGGATCATGGGAGGCCGAAGTACAGGTAACTACTTCAGGGGTGGGGTCATGAGGGACCAGAATACAAGTACCTTCTTCAGGAGTGGGGTCATGGGAGGCCAGAGTACAGGTGACTACCTCAGGGGTGGGGTCACAGGAGGCCAGAGTACAGGTAACTATGTCAGAAGTGGGGTCATGGGAGGCCAGAGTACAATGACCTTCTTCAGGGGTGGGATCATGGGAGGCCGAAGTACAGGTAACTTCCTCAGGGGTGGGGTCATGAGGGACCAGAATACAAGTACCTTCTTCAGGAGTGGGGTCATGGGAGGCCAGAGTACAGGTATCTACTTAAGGGGTGGGGTCATGGTGGGACAGAGTACAAGTACCTTCTTCAGGGGTGAGGTCATGGGTTAATAAGAGTCAATACAATGGGGAGTCCTATATCTCGCCAGCAATCTGAGACCAATAACTGTGATGAACGTTCCTCATTTATAGCGGTTTACTTCCTTTGCAGGTCTGGTTCAAGAACCGAAGAGCCAAGTTCCGCAAGAAGCAGCGGAGTCTCCAGAAAGAGCAGCTGCAGAAACATAAAGACTCAGAGGTCAGCAACACTGACAGCAAGGCAGACCCCGCCCCCGCAGAGCCGACAACTCCCAGCCATGACTCCACCAAACCACATACTTCTCTGAGTGAGGCCAGCGTGGAGCTAAACCTAACCTTGTCAGAGCAATCAGCCAGCGAATCCGCAGCTGAAGACCAAACCGATAAGGAGGAGGAGACCAAAAGTCCACAAGAAGACACAAAGACGGAGAAACCTCTGATCTCCGACTCCAAAATTCCAAACTACAAGAGAGCAAGTCCCAAAACAGGTCAGCCTGAGCTCCATCTCTGTATGTGGGACCACGGGGGGCATGGGGAAGCCTGATGGGGCCACTTAATGTATCTAAATGTGGAGGCTTTAATTTCACATCCTCACACGGGGCGCCATATTAGACGCGGAGGTAGAACAGTAAGATACATGGGCTCAGCTTCAATTTGGACTTCTGAAAGCGCAGGGGAGGTATATGGAAATTCATCTGTATAAAGGAGGATCCTCCATATAGAGGAGGATCCCCCCCCCCCCGACTCCTATCAAGGGCCCCCTCAACGCTCTCCTCTCAGTAATGTCTACAGATATAGATTCTGAAAAGTCACCATACACAGCAACTTCCACCCTCGCTGTCCAGATCAGGGACTGTGCCCAGGCTGAGAGGAGCATTGTGGGAGGATGAGGTCATCATTCTGCAGCAGTAGGGAGCAAATATTTTCCCCAAGGGTCCATACCAGCTACTGGCAGGTCACAGAGTGAGGGACAGCAGGGGCTGAACTGTGTGAGACTGTGATGGATTGTTACACTGGCAGGTCACAGAGTGAGGGAAAGCAGGGGCTAAAATGTGTGAGACTGTGATGGATTGTTACACTGGCAGGGCAAAGAGTGAGGGACAGTGGGGGCTAAAATGTGTGAGACTGTGATGGATTGTTACACTGGCAGGTCAAAGAGTGAGGGACAGTGGGGGCTGAACTGTGTGAGACTTTGATGGATTGTTACACTGGCAGGGCACAGAGTGAGGGAAAGCAGGGGCTGAACTGTGTGAGACTGTGATGGATTGTTACACTGGCAGGTCAAAGAGTGTGGGACAGTGGGGGCTGAATTGTGTGAGACCGTGATAGATTTTTACACTGGCAGGTCACAGAGTGAGGGGCAGAGGGGGATTTAGCTGTGTGTGTGACTGTGATAGATCTTTACACTGGCAGGTCACAGAGTGAGGGGCAGAGGGGGATTTAGCTGTGTGAGACTGTGATAGATTTTTGCACTGGCAGATCACAGAGTGAGGGACAGCAGGGGCTGAATTGTGTGAGACTGATGGATTGTTACACTGGCAGGTCACAGAGTGAGGGACAGCAGGGGCTGAATTGTGTGAGACCGTGATAGATTTTTACACTGGCAGGTCACAGAGTGAGGGGCAGAGGGGGATTTAGCTGTGTGTGTGACTGTGATAGATTTTTACACTGGCAGGTCACAGAGTGAAGGACAGCATGGGTTGAAATGTGTGAGACTGATGGATTCTTACACTGGCAGGTCACAGAGTGAGAGGTAATGGGGGTTGATCTGTGTGCTATACACACATCCTGAGCATAGAGGTTACAGCAGACAGCTGGGTTTACATATTTGAGCTCCCATCTCAGTCTAGGAAGTAGATGTGGCCCTGGATGATGCCTGAACCAATATGGCGCTGTCCTAGAGAGAAAAGCAGATGAAGCCATTATCATAGATATGTCAGGGAGATTTAGAACAATTCACGTTGAAGAATGAAGTGGAAGGTTTCCAGTCGGCAGACATGAATAGGAAATGGGCCCCTAGTATGTAGTTGGTTTGGCTGTCTTTGGCAATGGCAGAATGTTCTTGACCTTTTTGTCTTGTTTGGAATCTGCGATCTCTGAATTCCATCTTGTTTGCATTGCAGAGTCTCCGGTCAGCTCCTCGATGGCGGCCTCCTCCAGCAGCTGCCTTCCTCCGACTCACTCGTACTCCTCGTCTCCTCTCAGCCTCTTCCGCCTGCAGGAACAGTTCCGCCAGCACATGGCCGCCACCAATAACTTGGTCCATTACTCTTCCTTCGACATGGCCAGCCCCCCCACCATGCCCTACCTAGGGATGAACGTCGGCATGGCGCCGCTCAGCTCTCTGCACTGCCAGTCCTACTACCAGTCCTTGTCTCATGCCCAGCAGGTCTGGTCCTCCCCCATGCTGCAGACCTCCGGGGCTCTTCCCAACCTCAACAGCAAGACCACCAGTATTGAGAACTTGAGGCTGAGGGCCAAGCAGCATGCCGCCTCGCTGGGCCTGGACACCTTACCCAACTGAGTGCGGGCGACTGGCGGCATTAGCCCCCATGGACTTGCGTGACGCCATTCCATGTGTGGAGCCGGCGGAGGAGCCGACCCCCCCCCCCGGCAAACCAGAGGAGCCTCCGGACAAGTCATTGGAGACGGTGTCATTCTGTGAATGTATCGATGTGTCGTGCCACCATTGTCCAACCCCCACCATGCTACCTACGTGTTTCTTGTGACTTGGACACAACCTGTAATCTTATCTATCGTTATTGTGAAAATTTGCACTAAAGCTCCGCGTGGCGCCATACATGACAGTCCCCCCCCCCCCCTTTAAAGTGACATTCCACTTGGCTTTGCAGGTCGTCAGCTGAACGTTGTCCTCCGCCATTCGGGGGGAGGGGGGGTGACCTCTGACCCTTTAATCATTCCCCTTATTTTCTGGGAAGTGAAGCGGACACCGGCGCTCAGGCGTTCGGGGTTAAACGCCGCAGTACAGCGACTTATGGAGAACCCGGCTTCATACTACATGGAAGGGATATTCCCCGGTGTGCCGGTGAAATAGGCAGAAATGCCCTTGAAATGTGATGCAGCCGTGTAGCTGCGCGGAGTGTGATAGCGGTGAGCGTGAATTGGTCCCGGGTGACGGATCCAGAAGTAATGTACAGAGAAGTGCCCCGGGGTGGTGCAGAGGTTACGCTGTTTATAATGTCTTCCAAAACCCTCAGCTTCCCTCGCCGGATCGCCAAGAAAGAGCTTTATATATATA
This sequence comes from Lithobates sylvaticus, assembly GCA_028564925.1. Classification (NCBI taxonomy): domain Eukaryota; kingdom Metazoa; phylum Chordata; class Amphibia; order Anura; family Ranidae; genus Lithobates; species Lithobates sylvaticus. Next base: position 274,535,915 of record CM053032.1, read on the forward strand.
TATATATATATATATATATATATATATATATATATATATATATATATGAGAGCTGAGCGGCCTGCCGCTAAAAAAAAAAACACCAAACCCCTCAATGAAAAGCCCAATCTAGATAATCGTAGAGTGTCAGCTCCTCCGGCGTAGGGACTCCCCCATCCTTTCCCAGCGCCAGAAACACAGACTGGCCCACCTCACCCTATTATAGAAGAGTTTATACAGCGGTGCGTCTTCCCCCCCCCCGCGCGACTGGACGCCATCTGACGCCAATTCGCGCTCTTCCGCTACACCAGCAGATTAGCGATCTTCTCCCTGTACAGACCATTTCCCCTCCCCCCCCCCCTCATTGTACGTTTTATTGTATTTATAAATGAATGTGTACAGACGGGCTCCACCCATAAAGACGGATCTCCGCTGTAAATAAAAATGATCAGAAATGGCGCTCGCAGTCTCTGCGTTTATTTACGACTTTTGGTCAAAATGAAATAATGATGTCAGCTCTGCTGTTCTCGTCTCTTTCTGATGGAATTTGGGTGTTCATAAAAAACAACTGTGCTCCTTGCAGCGACCAATCAGGTTCCATCTTCTCTTTTTTAATCGGTCACTCTGGGAAGAGCTGCTCGACTATTAACTTTTTTTTCTGCGGTGGTACTTTATACATTGCTCCCTTATAAAAATAAATTATAATAAAAATCATCATTATCGTCTTTATAAAAAATAATAAAATAATATTATAATTAAAATAATAATATTAATAATAACTATTATTATATAATGTTAGAATAAAAAAATATATATTCTTTTTCTGCTCCAGTACTTTATACATTGCTCCCTTATTGTGGGGGGTCATTAAAAAAAAATAATAATAATCATCTTCATAATAATATCATCTTTATAAAAAATAATAAAATAATATTATAATGAAAATAATTTATTATTATTAATAATGATAATAATAACTATTATTATATAATGTTATTAAAAAAATATATATTTTACATCATACTTATTATTATTATTAATAATAAAACCACTGATGTCAGCTCCAGTGTTCTCGTCTCTTTCTGATGAAATTTGGGTGGTGTTCATAAAAAAAAAAAAAATGGAACATCGGCAACTCGGCTTCTTGCAGTGACCAACCAGGTTCCATCTTCTCTTTTTTAATCGGTCACTCGGGGAAGAGCTGCTCGACTTTTAACTTTTTTTTCTGCGGTGGTACTTTATACATTGCTCCCTTATTGTGGGGGGTCATAAAATACATTTTATAATAAAAATCATCATTATAATCTTTATAAAAAATAATAAAATAATATTATAATGAAAAATAATATAAATATATCATTTTCATTATAATATTATTTTATTATTTTTTATAAAGATACTATTATTATTAATAATAATAATAATAATATATATTTTTTATAACATTATATAATAATATTATTATTATTAAAACCGCTGATGTCGGCTCTGGTGTTCTTGTCTCTTTCTGATGGAATTTGGGTGGTGTTCATAAAAAAAAGAAAAAAGGGGAACATCAGCAACTCTGCTCCTTGCAGCGACCAATCAGGTTCCATCTTCTCTTTTTTAATCGGTCACTCTGGGAAGAGCTGCTCGACTATTAACTTTTTTTTCTGCGGTGGTACTTTATACATTGCTCCCTTATAAAAATAAATTATAATAAAAATCATCATTATCGTCTTTATAAAAAATAATAAAATAATATTATAATTAAAATAATAATATTAATAATAACTATTATTATATAATGTTAGAATAAAAAAATATATATTCTTTTTCTGCTCCAGTACTTTATACATTGCTCCCTTATTGTGGGGGGTCATTAAAAAAAAATAATAATAATCATCTTCATAATAATATCATCTTTATAAAAAATAATAAAATAATATTATAATGAAAATAATTTATTATTATTAATAATGATAATAATAACTATTATTATATAATGTTATTAAAAAAATATATATTTTACATCATACTTATTATTATTATTAATAATAAAACCACTGATGTCAGCTCCAGTGTTCTCGTCTCTTTCTGATGAAATTTGGGTGGTGTTCATAAAAAAAAAAAAATGGAACATCGGCAACTCGGCTTCTTGCAGTGACCAACCAGGTTCCATCTTCTCTTTTTTAATCGGTCACTCGGGGAAGAGCTGCTCGACTTTTAACTTTTTTTTCTGCGGTGGTACTTTATACATTGCTCCCTTATTGTGGGGGGTCATAAAATACATTTTATAATAAAAATCATCATTATAATCTTTATAAAAAATAATAAAATAATATTATAATGAAAATAATATAAATATAACATTTTCATTATAATATTATTTTATTATTTTTTATAAAGATACTATTATTATTAATAATAATAATAATAATATATATTTTTTATAACATTATATAATAATATTATTATTATTAAAACCGCTGATGTCGGCTCTGGTGTTCTTGTCTCTTTCTGATGGAATTTGGGTGGTGTTCATAAAAAAAAGAAAAAAGGGGAACATCAGCAACTCTGCTCCTTGCAGCGACCAATCAGGTTCCATCTTCTCTTTTTTAATCGGTCACTCAGGGAATAGCTGCTCGACTATTAACTTTTTTTTCTGCTCTGGTACTTTATACATTGCTCCCTTATTGTGGGGGGTCATTAAAAAAAAAAAATAATTTAAATCAGCATTATCATCTTTATAAAAAATAATAAAATAATATTATAATGAAAATAATATATTAATAATATGATTATTAATAATATAAAGGATTATTATATAATGTTATAAAAAAAATATATTTTACATCGTACATAATAATAATAATAATAATAATAATAATAATATTATTATTATTATTAATAATCATAATAACTATTATTATATAATGTTGTAAAAAATAAATATTTTACATCATACATATTATTATTATTATTATTAATAATAAAACCGCTGATGTCAGCTCCGGCGTTCTCTTCTCTTTCTGATGGAATGTGGGTGCTATTCATAAAAAAAGGGGAACATCGGCAACTCTGCTCCTTGCCGCGACCAATTGGGTTCCATCTTTTGTTTTTTAATCAGTCACGTAGCGAAGAGCTGCTCAACTATTAACTCTTTTTCTGCGGTGGTACTTTATACATTGCTCCCTTATAAAAATAAATTATAATAAAAATCATCATTATCATCTTTATAAAAAATAATAAAATAAAATTATAATGAAAATAATATATTAATAATAACTATTATTATTATTATTAATAATATTATATATATTTTTATAACATTATATAATAATAGTTATTTTCCATCATACATATTACTATTATTATTATTATTATTAATAATAAAACCGCTGATGTCAGCTCCGGCGTTCTCGTCTCTTTCTGATGGAATTTGGGTGCTATTTATAAAAAAAGGGGAACATCGGCAACTCTGCTCCATGCCGCGACCAATCAGGTTCCATCTTCTGTTTTTTAATCGGTCGCTCAGGGAAGAGCTGCTCAACTATTAGCTTTTTTTCTGCGGTGTTACTTTATACATTGCTCCCTTATAGAAATAAATTATAATAAAAATAATCATTATCATCTTTATAAAAAATAATAAAATAATATTATAATTAAAATAATAATATTAATAATAACTATTATTATATAATGTTATAATAAAAAAAAATATATATATAAACTATTATTATTACTGCTATAATTAGCAGTAATTAACCCCTGACTGTCTGGCAATCAGTGGAATGATCTCTTGTTCAGTGTTGGTGTTATATCAGTTCCGGGTGGGGGAGGGGAGGGGGAGGTGTCACAGAGACATCAGATGACAATAAAGATTGGATGAGGTTATGATTGTCCATGTGTGGTCTCTTCCAACTTTTCAGACCACCCTGCACTGACTGACCAGGCAGACTGGATCTGTCTGGCTCATGTTCCTCGGGGGTGGAGCTGGTGTATATAAACATGAAGGTTGTGTCAGGTGGGAGAAGTAGGGGTTGGATCCTCTGGCTGCGGTCCCATGTCGATGGGGGTTCCTCACATTGTCAGACATAGCACTTCTGGCACATGTCGGAGCTTCCAGATTGCCGGTCAAGGCTGACAGACATGTCGTAAAGCTAAATTCCTCTTCTGGTTTCTGTTCTCAGATAATCGCAGAGCTGGATTCTATATGTACACAATCCCCCCACAGGGGGGCTAATCCACATACAGAAAATGTCTTGGTCATTATGAGATGTCATTGTTGTTTTATCTGGTGGGACAATGACTATAGAGGGAAGAGCTGCCCCTAGGCACAGGCCTACAATGCCTAATGGCAAATCCAATTTCCCTCTGACACAAGCCTCTGACAGTGTCATATTTCACCATATTTAGAGGAACCTACACTGCAGCCATGAGACTGTACAAAGTGCCATCACCTAGAATGGATGCCATCTCCTGACTCAATATGGCGTCCTCACCGCGGGCATCTATAGATATAATCTACAATTCGCTACATGAGATCCGCCCCTCACATGAGATCCGCCCCTCATATGGGAGGCTGGGAATGAAAATAGAATGATAAATATTGGAAGATTTCACTTATGCCTGGAGTAAGACCAGGCAGTGCTCTGTCCTCTGATTGGTCCCATTCTCCAGGCACAGCCAATCACGTCACAGATTTGCCATTATGAAGTATTTTACATTTCATTAATTTCGAATTATAACAATTTTCTCACAAAGAGGAAAATTAATGTAATACCGATATTGATCAATAGACGGATCCCCTCCCCTATCCCCCCCCCCCCACTCAGAATTGATACATTGAAGGAGATCTGATACATTGGGGGAGAATTGATACATTGAACGTGAATTGATACTTGAAAGAGAATTGATACATTGAAGGGAGAATTGATACATTGAAAGTGAATTGATACATTGAAGGAGAATTGATACATTGAAGGGAGGATTGATAAATTGAAGGAGAATTGATAAATTGAAGGTGAATTGATAAATTGAAGGAGAATTGATACATTGAAGGAGAATTGATACATTGAAAGTGAATTGATACATTGAAGGAGAAATGATACATTGAAGGAGAATTGATACATTGAAGGAGAATTGATACATTGAAGGAGAATTGATACATTGAAGGAGAATTGATACATTGAAGGGAGGATTGATAAATTGAAGGTGAATTGATAAATTGAAGGAGAATTGATACATTGAAGGAGAATTGATAAATTGAAGGAGAATTGATACATTGAAGGACAATTGATACATTGAAGGAGAATTGATACATTGAAGGAGAATTGATACATTGAAGGGAGGATTGATAAATTGAAGGAGAATTGATACATTGAAGGAGAATTGATACATTGAAGGTGAATTGATACATTGAAGGAGAATTGATACATTGAAGATGAATTGATACATTGAAGGTGAATTGATACATTGAAGATGAATTGATACATTGAAGGTGAATTGATACATTGAAGGTGAATTGATACATTGAAGATGAATTGATACATTGAAGGAGAATTGATACATTGAAGGAGAATTGATACATTGAAGGGAGGATTGATAAATTGAAGGAGAATTGATAAATTGAAGGAGAATTGATACATTGAAGGAGAATTGATACATTGAAGGAGAATTGATACATTGAAGGGAGGATTGATAAATTGAAGGAGAATTGATACATTGAAGGAGAATTGATAAATTGAAGGGAAATTGCTACATTGAAGAAGAAATGATACATTGAAGGTGAATTGATACATTGAAGATGAATTGATACATTGAAGGAGAATTGATACATTGAAGGTGAATTGATACATTGAAGATGAATTGATAAATTGAAGGTGAATTGATAAATTGAAGGAGAATTGATAAATTGAAGGTGAATTGATAAATTGAAGGAGAATTGATAAATTGAAGGAGAATTGATACATTGAAGGAGAATTGATACATTGGGAGTTACTCAGCTTTCAGTTTCAGTTCAGCTTTTATCTCCAGCTTGTTCAGTTAAGCTTTGAAAATGAAAGCTAGCAGCTAATTGGTCGCTATGCACAGCTGTTCTGGTCTTAGGTTCGGTTCACACTTTTGCGGTGGGGGGGAATGTGTTGCGGGAATTGCGCCTGTTCTCGCACCAGCAACCAGCCGCAGCTAAAACGCGCCACTTGGATGCGCGGAACTGCTATTCATTCTTAATGGCACCTCCACACATCTAAACGCGCAGTGTATTTGTGGAAGAAATCGCATTGGTGTAAAAGCACATTGCGCTATCCCCTGTGGCCGCAGGTTTAGATCGGTGCAGGGACCTTTTTTCTGCGGTTCTGGCAGGTACAGCAGCCCATTTAAACCCACTTGGCTGCACCAAACGTGTCGGTGTGAACTTAGCCTTAGTAAACCCCCCCCCCCCCACCCCCCCAGTGTATCTGCGATCACATTGAATACAAAAAAAATCAGGAAATTGATTTTCTGGTGATTGGATGAATGAAGTGAATCTTGCAGCTGTTGCCGTACGGTGACGCATCGGAGACGCTGGTTTCCGAGGAATCCACCGCACACAATACTGAACATTGACGCATTTCCTGACTTCCTATGGGGATAGATTGTCTCCCGTCGGTGGGGTGGGATATGAATTGGCAGAATGTTTGTTCTGCATGATAATGACAAACACCACCCCCTGGGGGGGTCACACTTCTACACACGGCGGTAATGATGGCCCCGGGCCCTCTGCCGCGTCTGTAGCGATGAGTCACAATGGCGGCAGCTGTGCTCGCATTGTCCACTTCTGGGAGCTTACAACGGCCAATCAGGTGATGGGGAACTTCTAGCCGTTTTGGCTTTCATCCGATTGGCTGTCGGGAGTGAACGAAGGTGCGCAGACCTGCGCCATTTTGGAGGATCTTAGTGAATTCTGCTGACTTTCAGTGTGGCAGGAACTTCCAGGAGGGACAGCTGACCGATGTGTGAAAAATCTGCGTCGCATGTGCAAAAAATTCAAATCTAAATATTTAATAGAAAGATTATATATATATATATATATATATACATATGTGTGTGTGTGTGTGTATATATATATATATATATATATATATATATAAATATATATATATATATATATATTAGATATAAAAAGAACGCATCGAGTCACTGCCACTGTGAGAGAAATAGTTTGATATCAAAAAGACGAGAAAAAAATTAAAATGAATGGCCGGCCGCCATCAACGGTAAGGAGCCATGATTTACCATAGTGATCCCTGGCGGAGATTTCCACGCCGTGTCAGATTTCAGATCTCGGAGAATATTTCAAATACAATGAGACCACTGACCAGACAGCGAAGAAGAGATGCAGAAATATTGAATATCAGTGTCATCATAACAATAAAATAATAATAAAAAAAAATAAAATAATAATAAATAAAAAATATAAAATGTAAAAATTTATAATAATTAAAAAAAAAAAATTGAATTTGGTATGAAAACTAAAACATCAGCAGCAACGTTCTCATCAGCGACCAATCAGTTTCCATCTTCCATTTTTTTGTTATTTTACTTGGTCACTCGGGGAGGAACTGCTCCACCGTTAACTCTTTCTCTGCTCATTTATACACAGATCCCTTCTTATCAGGAATCATATTCTAATAATAATATATATTAGTAGTATACAGAGTTTATTTAGCACCAACAGTTTTCACAGCGCTTTACAACATCAATAATAATAATAGGAAGAAGAAGCAGAAAAAAACATTAATATAATAACAATAGTAATATTATTAATAATAAAAAAAATAAAAATAAATAACAATAATGATAATAATTATAATATTATTAATACATTAACCAGACATGTTACAGATGAATCACATGGACATCACAAGGATATCAGCAGAAGACGGATCTCTCCAATAAAACTAACAGATTAAATGTTCAAAAAATGTTTTATTGTAGATTTGTATTTATCAAACACAAAAAACAATTTAAATAATAAGATTAATACAAGTAATCAAAATGTATTATTATTATTTTGTAGATTTGTATTTATCAAACACAAAAAACTATCTAAATAATAAGATTAATACAAGTAATCAAAATGTATTATTATTATAATAATAAAAACAATATCAACAATAAACATAAATTATTTATTAATAAATAAAATATGTGGACAGATTATGTGATTTTTACTATATTGCGTTTAATACCGTATATATATATATATATATATACAGGATGTTTATGATAATTATTAAAAGGGCAACTTCACTTTCGTGGGGGAAAAAATAGCAAATAAAGAAAGAAATATATACAGTGTATACAATTGCGATACAAGTCATATTGTAATTGAATGTTATTAAAAATTACCTCTCCTTTTGAAATCTACAGCCACTGAAATTTTGACAAAATAAATAAACTATGCCTAAGATACAAGTCAGATTTCAGGCATCCCCTGCAACAAAAAATGTCATTTTTGGTGAGATACTCCCAATAGGAGCACATCTTAAGGGATGCAGGCCCGGCAGCTTTCCTCATTAGTGCTCTGCAGCTGCCACAGCTGACTGATAATTATGAAGCTCCTCCCATTAGATCTACTCGGCACAGAGGAACAAACAGGGATTTCTTCAGATTAACAAAAAGGTAGGAATCTGCAACAAAGTTTGTTCAAATCCTGGTAATGTCCATAGATCACCCAGAGGGGAATGTTTTTTTTCTCAACAAAAGTGGAGTTACGCTTTAATGATAAAACTATATTTTGATTATTATTAATACAATTGTAGAGCTACTCCCGCTGGAGCCGCAAGGATTACTTGTCCAGGTCTTTCCAACTTCAGCCCCGCAGCCAGGCACACAACAGGCTCATTCACTCTTTCTCCAATGACCAGTCTAGGGGACGTTGTTTTTATTTTTGGAGAACTTGGATAGGGATGAGGGAGGTGGTGGGATACTCCAAAAAATTAGAACTATGTTCACCGAAGACTCAATCTTCATTTTAGCTTACCGTATATACTCGAGTATAAGCCGACCCGAATATAAGCCAAGGCCCTAATTTTACCACAAAAAACTGGGAAAACGTATAGACTCGACTACAAGCCTAGGGTGAGAAATGCGCAGCTACTGTAAGTGGAAAAGAGGGTCAACAATGCCCATTTGCAGCCTCACTGTGCCCATTTGCATGCCTTACTGTGCCCATTTGCAGCCATAGGTCCCCCCCGAACTTCAAACTTGGTAGTTAAGGGTTCCTAAATGCCCCCTAGCTGCACCCAAAGGGTCCAGAAAAGACATTGCTGCAGATGGACACAGTTGACCGACTTTGGGGCCCCGTATCTCGGAACCCCATCTTTGGGTATGTTGTAGTGCTAGTTTCACTGGGTTTGCATACCAAATTTGGGGTTCCAAGCCACAAGTGGCCCCGAGATACGGGGACCCCAAAGTCGGGTCGGAAAATGTCAAGCACTTTTCTGCAGCAGAGAATGAAATTTTCCGACCTGACTTTGGGGCCCCGTATCTCGGGGTCACTTGGTGCTAGGAACCCCATCTTCAAACTTGGTAGTTAAGGGTTCCTAAATGCCCCCTATCTGCAGCCAAAATTTGGGGTCTCTGGACCCAAAGGGTCCAGAAATGACATTGCTGCAGATGGACACAGTTGACCGACTTTGGGGCCCCCGTATCTAGGAACCCCATCTTTGGGTATGTTGTAGTGCTAGTTCCACTGGGTTTGCTTACCAAATTTGGGGTAACTAGCCACAAGTGGCCACGAGATACGGGGCCCCAAAGTCGGGTCGGAAAATGTCATTCTCTGCTGCAGAAAAGTGCTTGACTCCGGTATAAACCGAGGGGGGCATTTTCAGCACAAAAAAAATATGCTGAAAAACTCAGCTTGTACTCGAGTATATACGGTAAGTAGTAGTAGTAGTAGAGCAATGAGAGCAAAGTCCCTTCACTTTAGTGGACAGTATCTGGACAGAGCTCTTCAGGCCACCAGCCAGAGTCCTCTGTATTAGACCCACAGCTGACTATAAGGCCCCAGAGCGGTAGCTACTAGAGTACATGGTCCCCAAGATCCAGCAATGTCTGTGGATTCCTCCTTCCAATCTGCCAAGCGATACCCTCCAGTGATACCAGACAGCTCCCCTCAGTCAGTTTCTTCTAAGCACCCAGGTCTCTGCTTTTCCCCCTCAGCTTGCCCACCTGAGGGCTCCACATGGCAGCCTCCGCCCCTCAGGCTGGACTTCTCCACTCTTGGACAAGACCCAGAGCTCTGTGTGCTCCCAGAATAAATACAGTCTCCCAGCATGCCTTCTGAGCCGGCCTCTCTTGGATTGGCCGGGGCTGTATCAATATTCAAGCTGCTATATGGATAGCTTCACACCTATCATCCAGAAACTTCTCACGTTGCCACGATGCAGCGGGAGCTACCCAGCAGACTAGAAGGAGAAGAGCACACAGATCAGGCCTGACTAAACCATTGCAGCTCACTGAGTACAGTGAACCAAACTATGCTTCGAAACAAACACTAACGCTTACCTAGCACCTATCTAGGAGGGTGTTACCCTATTATTATTATTATTATTGCAGCAATCATAATAATAGTATTAGTATTGTCCAATAATCACTGATCACATGACAAGAACTGCGCACAGAGGGAAGGGGGAATGGACAAAGAGTAGTCTGGAGATGTTGGTTCTGTATGGAGAGGGAATGGTGGCGTAGTAGTCGTTAGATGTAGGTACTCTATGGAGGGGGAATGGAGGCAGAGTAGTCAGGAGATGTCGGTTCTCTATGGGGGAGGGGGGGTGAAGTAGTTGGGAGATGTCGGATCTCTATGGAGGGGGAATGAAGGTGGAGTAGTCGGGAGATTTTGGTTCTCTATGGAGGGGGAATGGAGGTGGAGTAGTCGGGAGATGTCAGTTCTCTATGGAGGGGGAATGAAGGTGGAGTAGTTTGGAGATTTTGGTTCTCTATGGAGGGTGAATAGGTGAATAGTGGTGGAGTAGTCGGGAGATGTAGGTTCTCTATGGAGGGAGAATGGAGGCGGAGTATTTGGAAGATGGTGGTTCTCTTTGGAGGGGGAATGAAGGCGGAGTAGTCGTGAGATGTAGGTTCTCTATGGAGGGGGAATGAAGGTGGAGTAGTTGGGAGATGTCAGTTCTCTATGGAGGGGGAATAGAAGCAGAGTAGATGGGAGATGTTGATTCCCTATGGAGGGGGAAATGGAAGTGGAGTAGTCAGGAGATGTCGGTTCTCTATGAAGCTGGAACTGTGGTGGAAAAGTTGGGAGATGTTGGTTCTCTATGGAGCAGGAATGGAGGGGGAGTAGTCAGGAGATGTTGGTTCTCTATGGAGGGGGAATGGTGGTGGAGTATTCAGAAGGTGTCAGTACTCTTTAGAGGGGGAATGGAGGCGGAATAGTCAGGAGATGTCCGTTCTCTATGGAGGGGGAAAGGTGGTGAAGTAGTTGGGAGATGTCAGTTCTCTTTGTAGGGGGAATGAAGGCGGAGTAGTTGGGAGATGTCGGTTCTCTATGGAGGTGGAATGGTGGCGGAGTAGTCGGGAGATGTTGGTTCTCTATGGGGGGGAATGGAGGTGAAGTAGTCGGGAGATGTCGGTTCTCTATGGAGCTGAAAATTTGGTGGAGAAGTTGGGAGATGTCGTTCTCTATGGAGGGGGAATGGTGGTGGAGTAGTCGGGAGATGTCGGTTCTCTATGGGTGAAAGGAAGTGGAGTAGTCGGGAGATGTCTTTTCTGTATGGAGGGGGAATGGAAGTGGAGTAGTTGGGAGGTGTTGATTCCCTATGGAGGGAAAATGGAGACGGAGTAGTCAGGAGATGTCGGTTTTCTATGGAGGGTGAAAAGTGGTGGAGTAGTCGTGAGATGTCAGTTCTCTATGGAGGGGGAATGAAGGTAGAGTAGTCAGAAGATGTCGGTTCTCTATGGAGGGAGAATGGAGGCGGAGTAGTCTGGAGATGTCGGATCTCTATGGAGCGGGAATAGTGGTGGAGTAGTCGTGAGATGTCAGTTCTCTATGGAGGGGGGATGATGGTGGAGTAGTCGGGAGATTTTGATTCTCTATGGAGGAAGAATGGAGGCGGAGTAGTCGGGAGATGTTGGTTTTCTATGGAGGGGGAATGATTGCAGAGTAGTCGGGAGATGTTGGTTTTCTATTTAGGGGAAATGAAGGTGGAGTAGTTGGGAGATGTCAGTTCTCTATGGAGTGGGAATGGTGGTGGAGAAGTCGGGAGAGGTTGGTTCTCTATGGAGGGGGAATGGTGGTGGAGTAGTCGGGAGATTTTGGTTCTCTATGGAGTGGGAATGGTGGTGGAGTAGTCGGGAGATGTCAGTTCTCTATGGAGGGGTGTCACGTTCCGGGTACGGCGGGGAACAGGAGGTGGATCCCCTATGCCAATGGGGCGATAGCACGGGTTGTATTGGAGGACCAATAATGTTGCTACTGGTTTTCACCAGAGCCCGCCGCAAGGCGGGATGGACTTGTAGCGGCGGTAGCAACCAGGTCGCGTCTTCCAATAGCAACTCGACCCCACTGACAGCTGAGACAGGCGCGGTACACAAGGATTAGGCAGAGGCAAGGTCAACGTAGCAAAGGGTCAAGGCAGGTGGCAAAGGTTCGTAGTCGGGGCAACAGCAAAGGTCTGGATACACAGAAGGAGCAAAACACACAACGCTTTCACTGGGCACTAAGGCAACACAAGATCCGGCGAGGACAGGAAGGGGAAGTGGGTTTTTATTAATTAGGGTGAAAACTGTAATTGGGCCAGGCACCAATTGATTGTGCGCTGGCCCTTTAAGTGAAGGAGGACTCGCGCGCGCGCGCCTGGGGAGCGGGGGCGCGCGCACGCCGACGGAGGACAGCAGGGGACAGGTGAGAGGAGCGGGATGCGATCCCCGGGCCGACCGTGGATCGCATCCCGGAAACAAAGCAGCGCCTGAGGTCAGGGGAGCCGACCGAGGCGCTGCAGGGAGAAGAACGCCGTGAGCGCTCCGGGGTGGAGGAGGTACCCGGAGCGCTCGGCGTTACAAGGGGTAATGAAGGTGGAGAAGTCGGGAGAGGTCGGTTCTCTATAGACTGGGAATGGTGGTCGGGAAGTCAGGAGAGGTTGGTTCCCTATGGAGCTGGAATTATGGCGGAGTAGTCGGGATATGTCGGTTCTCTATAGAGGGGATATGGAGGAGGAATAGTCAGGAGATGTCAGTTCTCTATGGAGTGGGAATGAAGGTGGAGTCTGGAGAGGTTGGTTCTCTATGGAGGGGGAATGGTGGTGGAGTCTGGAGAGGTTGGTTCTCTATGGAGTGGGAATGGTGGTGGAGAAGTCGGGAGAGGTTGGTTCTCTATGGAGGGGGAATGGAGGCGGAATAGTCAGGAGAGGTTGGTTCTCTATGGAGTGGGAATTATGGCGGAGTAGTCGGGATATGTCGGGTCTCTATAGAGTGGGAATGGTAGCGGAGAAGTCGGGAGAGGTTGGTTCTCTATAGAGGGGGAATGGAGGCGGAATAGTCAGGAGATGTCGGTTCTCTATGGAGTGGGAATGGTGGTGGAGTCAGGAGAGGTTGGTTCTCTATGGAGTGGGAATGGTGGTGGAGAAGTCGGGAGAGGTTGGTTCTCTATGGAGTGGGAATGGTGGTGGAGAAGTCGGGAGAGGTTGGTTCTCTATGGAGTGGGAATGGTGGTGGAGAAGTCGGGAGATGTCAGTTCTCTATGGAGGGGGAATGGTGGTGGAGAAATCTGGAGAGGTTGGTTCCCTATGGAGCTGGAATTATGGCGGAGTAGTCGGGATATGTTGGTTCTCTATAGAGTGGGAATGGTGGTGGAGAAGTCTGGAGAGGTTGGTTCTCTATGGAGTGGGAATGGTGGTGGAGAAGTCTGGAGAGGTTGGTTCTCTATAGACTGGGAATGGTGGTGGAGAAGTCGGGAGAGGTTGGTTCTCTATGGAGTGGGAATGGTGGTGAAGTCTGGAGAGGTTGGTTCTCTATGGAGTGGGAATGGTGGTGGAGAAGTCGGGAGAGGTTGGTTCTCTATGGAGTGGGAATGGTGGTGGTGAAGTCGGGAGAGGTTGGTTCTCTATGGAGTGGGAATGGTGGTGAAGTCTGGAGAGGTTGGTTCTCTATGGAGTGGGAATGGTGGTGGAGAAGTCGGGAGAGGTTGGTTCTCTATGGAGTGGGAATGGTGGTGGTGAAGTCTGGAGAGGTTGGTTCTCTATAGACTGGGAATGGTGGTGGAGAAGTCTGGAGAGGTTGGTTCTCTATGGAGTGGGAATGGTGGTGGTGAAGTCTGGAGAGGTTGGTTCTCTATAGACTGGGAATGGTGGTGGAGAAGTCGGGAGAGGTTGGTTCTCTATAGAGGGGGAATGGAGGCGGAATAGTCAGGAGATGTCGGTTCTCTATGGAGTGGGAATGGTGGTGGTGAAGTCTGGAGAGGTTGGTTCTCTATGGACTGGGAATGGTGGTGGAGAAGTCGGGAGAGGTTGGTTCTCTATGGAGTGGGAATTATGGCGGAGTAGTCTGGAGAGGTTGGTTCTCTATAGACTGGGAATGGTGGTGGAGAAGTCGGGAGAGGTTGGTTCCCTATGGAGCTGGAATTATGGCGGAGTAGTCGGGATATGTCGGTTCTCTATAGAGTGGGAATGGTAGCGGAGAAGTCAGGAGATGGTGGCATTGTACGCTTGTCCGGCAGGTTGTGATTTGATAATAATGGTGGCGTAATGGGGGAGATTTTCCAGGCCATTTGCCCGGCCGGCTCCCTCCTCACATGTCCCATTCTCAGAGGCCGGGGAGGATTAACACTTTAAGTGTTTAGGGTGACAACAAAGAGCAGAGTGTCCCGCCAGAGATCTGATTAGGGGCCTGAAAAGAAGATTGGCCCCGGGGAGGAAAGGTCACTCTACAGAGTCTGTCAGAAGATTATTCTCCAAATCTGCTAATCCATCGGGGAATACATACATCCTATTAACCCTTCCCTCCCCATCCCCCTCCCACATCAGGATCACAGCAACACCAGGAATAATGTTTATCCATCGGGGAATACATACACCCTATTAACCCTTCCCTCCCCATCCCACCAAAGAATCCCAGAAACAATAATAATAATAATCCATCAGGGAGTACATACATCCTACAGAACATCCTATTAACCCTTTCCTCACCATCCCCCACACTGGAGAGGAGGAAATCACAGGAAAACCAATAATAATAATAATAATAATGTTAATAATAATAATAAAACAATCATCGCCATCATAATTGATAATAATAAAGTCAGACCATTGTCCGCCCCTCCTCCGTCTCCTCTTTTAAGTCTTTTATAGATCTCTATAAGAAATATTATTCATTTACTACACTGAACATTTATCCAAACTCCAAATTATCACCTTTTATTTTGGAAATTCATCTTTCTCCTCCTGATTTACTGATCACTCCTCCTCTTCCTGCGTTAATGGATCGCTCCTCCTTCTCCTCCTGCGTTCATTGATCACTCCTCCTGCGTTCACTGATCGCTCCTCCTCCTGCGTTCACTGATCGCTCCTCCTCCTGCATTCACTGATCACTGATCGCTCCTCCTCCTGCGTTCACTGATCACTCCTCCTCCAGCATTCACTGATCACTGATCGCTCCTCCTCCAGCATTCACTGATCACTGATCGCTCCTCCTCCAGCATTCACTGATCGCTCCTCCTCCTGCATTCACTGATCACTGATCGCTCCTCCTCCAGCATTCACTGATCACTGATCGCTCCTCCTCCTGCATTCACTGATCACTGATCGCTCCTCCTCCAGCATTCACTGATCACTGATCGCTCCTCCTCCAGCATTCACTGATCGCTCCTCCTCCTGCATTCACTGATCACTGATCGCTCCTCCTCCTGCATTCACTGATCACTGATCGCTCCTCCTCCAGCATTCACTGATCACTGATCGCTCCTCCTCCAGCATTCACTGATCACTGATCGCTCCTCCTCCAGCATTCACTGATCACTGATCGCTCCTCCTTCTGCATTCACTGATCGCTCCTCCTCCTCCTGAGTTCATTGATCGCTCCTCCTCCTCCTGAGTTCATTGATCGCTCCTCCTTCACCTCCAGCATTCACTGATCACTGATCGCTCCTCCTCCTGCATTCACTGATCACTGATCGCTCCTCCTCCTGCATTCACTGATCACTGATCGCTCCTCCTCCAGCATTCACTGATCACTGATCACTCCTCCTTCTGCATTCATTGATCGCTCCTCCTCCTCCTGAGTTCATTGATCGATCCTCCTTCGCCTCCTGCGTTCACTGATCGCTCCTCCTCCTGCATTCACTGATCACTGATCGCTCCTCCTCCTGCATTCACCGATCGCTCCTCCTCCTGAATTCACTGATCGCTCCTCCTCCTGCATTCACTGATTGCTCCTCCTTCTCCTCCTGAGTTCATTGATCGCTCCTCCTTCTCCTCCTGCGTTCACTGATCGCTCCTCCTCCTGCATTCACCGATCGCTCCTCCTCCTGCATTCACTGATCGCTCCTCCTCCTGCGTTCACTGATTGCTCCTCCTTCTCCTCCTGAGTTCATTGATCGCTCCTCCTTCTCCTCCTGCGTTCACTGATCGCTCCTCCTCCTGCATTCACTGATCACTCCTCCTTCTCCTGCATTCACTGATCAATCCTCCTCCTGAGTTCATTGAACATTCCTCCTTCTCCTCCTGCATTCACTGATCACTGATCGCTCCTCCTCCTGCGTTCATTAATCCCTCCTCCTTCTCCTCCTGCATTCATTAATCACTCCTCCTTCTCCTCCTGAGTTCATTGATCGCTCCTCCTTCTCCTCCTGAGTTCACTGATCGCTCCTCCTCCTGAGTTCACTGATCGCTCCTCCTCCTCATGCTTTCACTGATCGCTCCTCCTCCTGTGTTTACTGATCGCTCCTCCTCCTGCGTTCACTTACTGCCCCTCCTCCTCCTGCGTTTACTGATCGCTCCTCTTTCTCCTCCTGTGTTTACTCATTGCCCTCCTCCTCCTCCTGCATTCACTGGTAACCCCTCCTTCTAGGCACACCAATCACAGAAGCAGGGCCCTGTATACTCTTCTCTGTTGTTATTCTGGATCCACAGACCCCGGGCCCTGTATACTCTTCTCTGTTATTATTCTGGATCCACAGACCCCGGGCCCTGTATACTCTTCTCTAGTGTTATTATGGATCCACAGACCCCGGGCCCTGTATACTCTTCTCTGGTGTTATTATGGATCCACAGACCCCGGGCCCTGTATACTCTTCTCTGTTATTATTCTGGATCCACAGACCCCGGGCCCTGTATACTCTTCTCTGTTATTATTCTGGATCCACAGACCCCGGGCCCTGTATACTCTTCTCTATTCTGGATCCACAGACCCCGGGCCCTGTATACTCTTCTCTGGTGTTATTCTGGATCCACAGACCCCGGGCCCTGTATACTCTTCTCTGTTGTTATTCTGGATCCACAGACCCCGGGCCCTGTATACTGGATCCACAGACCCCGGGCCCTGTATACTCTTCTCTGTTATTATTCTGGATCCACAGACCCCGGGCCCTGTATACTCTTCTCTGTTATTATTCTTGATCCACAGACCCCGGGCCCTGTATACTCTTCTCTGTTATTATTCTGGATCCACAGACCCCGGGCCCTGTATACTCTTCTCTATTCTGGATCCACAGACCCCGGGCCCTGTATACTCTTCTCTGGTGTTATTCTGGATCCACAGACCCCGGGCCCTGTATACTCTTCTCTGTTATTATTCTGGATCCACAGACCCCGGGCCCTGTATACTCTTCTCTGTTATTATTCTGGATCCACAGACCCCTGGCCCTGTATACTCTTCTCTGTTATTATTCTGGATCCACAGACCCCAGGCCCTGTATACTCTTCTCTGTTATTATTCTGGATCCACAGACCCCGGGCCCTGTATACTCTTCTCTGGTGTTATTCTGGATCCACAGACCCCGGGCCCTGTATACTCTTCTCTGTTATTATTCTGGATCCACAGACCCCTGGCCCTGTATACTCTTCTCTGTTATTATTCTGGATCCACAGACCCCGGGCCCTGTATACTATTCTCTGGTGTTATTCTGGATCCACAGACCCCGGGCCCTGTATACTATTCTCTGGTGTTATTCTGGATCCACAGACCCCGGGCCCTGTATACTCTTCTCTGTTATTATTCTGGATCCACAGACCCCGGGCCCTGTATACTCTTCTCTGTTATTATTCTGGATCCACAGACCCCGGGCCCTGTATACTCTTCTCTGTTATTATTCTGGATCCACAGACCCCGGGCCCTGTGTACTCTTCTCTGGTGTTATTCTGGATCCACAGACCCCGGGCCCTGTATACTCTTCTCTGTTATTATTCTGGATCCACAGACCCCGGGCCCTGTATACTCTTCTCTGGTGTTATTATGGATCCACAGACCCCGGGCCCTGTATACTCTTCTCTGTTATTATTCTGGATCCAAAGACCCCGGGCCCTGTATACTCTTCTCTATTCTGGATCCACAGACCCCGTGCCCTGTATACTCTTCTCTGGTGTTATTCTGGATCCACAGACCCCGGGCCCTGTATACTCTTCTCTGGTGTTATTCTGGATCCACAGACCCCGGGCCCTGTATACTCTTCTCTGTTATTATTCTGGATCCACAGACCCCGGGCCCTGTATACTCTTCTCTGTTATTATTCTGGATCCACAGACCCCGGGCCCTGTATACTCTTCTCTGTTATTATTCTGGATCCACAGACCCCGGGCCCTGTATACTCTTCTCTATTCTGGATCCACAGACCCCGGGCCCTGTATACTCTTCTCTGGTGTTATTCTGGATCCACAGACCCCGGGCCCTGTATACTCTTCTCTGTTATTATTCTGGATCCACAGACCCCGGGCCCTGTATACTCTTCTCTGTTATTATTCTGGATCCACAGACCCCTGGCCCTGTATACTATTCTCTGGTGTTATTCTGGATCCACAGACCCCGGGCCCTGTATACTCTTCTCTGTTATTATTCTGGATCCACAGACCCTGGACCCTGTATACTCTTCTCTGTTATTATTCTGGATCCACAGACCCCGGGCCCTGTATACTATTCTCTGGTGTTATTCTGGATCCACAGACCCCGGGCCCTGTATACTCTTCTCTGTTATTATTCTGGATCCACAGACCCCGGGCCCTGTATACTCTTCTCTGTTATTATTCTGGATCCACAGACCCCGGGCCCTGTATACTCTTCTCTGTTATTATTCTGGATCCACAGACCCCGGGCCCTGTGTACTCTTCTCTGGTGTTATTCTGGATCCACAGACCCCGGGCCCTGTATACTCTTCTCTGTTATTATTCTGGATCCACAGACCCTGTATCCTCTTCCTTGTTATTCTGGATCCACCAACCAGGCCTTGTATACTCTTCTCTGCTGTTATTCTGTAACACAGACCCCGGGCCCTGTATACTGGATCCACAGACCCCGGGCCCTGTATACTCTTCTCTGTTATTATTCTGGATCCACAGACCCCGTATCCTCTTCCTTGTTATTCTGGATCCACCAACCAGGCCTTGTATACTCTTCTCTGCTGTTATTCTGTAACACAGACCCCGGGCCCTGTATACTGGATCCACAGACCCCGGGCCCTGTATACTCTTCTCTGGTGTTATTCTGGATCCACAGACCCCGGGCCCTGTATACTCTTCCCTGTTATTATTCTGGATCCACAGACCCCGGGCCCTGTATACTCTTCTCTGGTGTTATTCTGGATCCACAGACCCCGGGCCCTGTATACTCTTCTCTGGTGTTATTCTGGATCCACAGACCCCGGGCCCTGTATACTCTTCTTTGTCATTATTCTGGATCCACAGATCCCGGGCCCTGTATACTCTTCTCTGGTGTTATTCTGGATCCACAGACCCCGGGCCCTGTATACTCTTCTTTGTCATTATTCTGGATCCACAGATCCTGTATCCTCTTCTCTGGTGGAGTATATACAAAATCCGGGGCACCACCCTGGACAGATGGGATGGTACGTCATCGGCTGCATCCTGACCCCGCTGGATTCCCCTCTCAGCCAATCACAGACGGCGGATTAAGAGCTCTGCTAATTGATTTCTGGCACTTCATCCAGTAAGAAAAAGACACAAAGCACAATAATCCCCTGAAGTGGAGGCCGGGGGGGTCACCTAGGGCCCCGCACCGCCCGGGGCCACGACTACATCCCTACTATGAACTTTGCCAGACAGGAAAGAGAATGACGTCTGAGTAAACATAGTGAAAGCCGTGTGTGCCAGGACTCCGCCGAATGGCCTGAACTTGTTCTGAACTCTGTCGGCAAAGGACATGGTGAAGAGGATCTGTGAATCCAGAAGAAGAGATATCCAGAATGACATCCCAGCACAGGTCACAGTGTTCTGCTTCAATTTAGAATTCCCTGCAGCAAGAATCTAGAGCATACCCAACAGGGTCACTGGGAATGTACCTCCTGTGTGAAGGGGAGGGGAGTGTGCAGACAAGGGAGGGTCAGTAGGAGGGGCCTGAGGGTAAGACATCGCCCATTTTTACTGTAGCTCCACCCGCTACTTCTCCATTCTTGGCCTGCAGATCTCTGAAGGGGGGGGGGGCAAGGGATGGCATTATCTGCATGGAAGATGAGAACCATCACCGGATTGGCTGGGCTTCCTCTACACATCTCAATGTTAGAAGAGGATGATGAGTACAGAGGAAGGAGAAGAGGGGGAAGAGTAATGTGAAAAGAGAGGAGGGAGACAATGAAGAAGAGGATGGGTAAGAAGGAACCAGAGGAGTTAGAAGAGGATGGAAAAGAGGATGAAGAGGATGGATGAAGAAGAGGATGAAGACAGAGTAATGGGGGAGGACAAGGGTGAAGAAAGGGAGAAAAAGAAGACAACAAAGAGGATGAAGAATAAAGAGAAAGAAGTGAAGGAAAAAGAGAATGAAGAGTAGAAACGAAGAAGAGGAGGATGAAGAGAATGTAGAGCAAGGATGAAGAAGAGGAGGAAGAAAAAGATTAAAAATAGGTGAAAGAAGATGATGAAGAGTGAGGATGAGGAAGACGAGGATGAAGAGTAAGGAGCACAAAGCGAATTAAGCGTAAGGATGTAGAAAATGAGGATGAAGTGTAAGGATGAAGAAGACAGGAAATAAAAGCATGAAGTGTATGGATGAAGTAGAGGAGGATGAAGACTAGGAAAGAAGAGGATGAAGATTAAGGATTAAGAAGAGAAGGAAAAGTGAGGGTGGAAAAAGGAAAAAGAGGATGAAGAGTAATGTCGCGTACACACCATCGGAAATTCCGCCAGCAAAAGACAGATGAGAGCTTTTGGTCGGAAAATGCGACCGTGTAAGGGGCTCCATCGGACTTTTGCCGGCTGAATTTCGGATAGCAATAAAATGGTGAGCATGTTCTCAATTTTTCGGTTGGAGAAAGTTCCTATCCGAAAATCCGTTGGTGTGTAGGCAATTCTGACACGCAAAAACTCACGCATGCTCAGATTCAACTACGAGACGGCAGCTATTGGCTACTGGCTGTTGAACTTCCTTTTTCTAGCCCCGTCGGACATGTTGTCCGTCACCGCGTTCTTGACGGTCGGAATTTGGTGGGACCGTGTGTAGGCAAGACAGCTTGAGCCAAATCCTGTCGGAAATTCCGTCGGCAAAACCATCAGAGCTTTTTCCGACCAAAATTCCGATCGCGTGTACGCGGCAAAAGAATGAAAAAGAGGGGGAAGAAAATGATGAAGAGGAGGAAGCATAGGAATGAAGAAGAGGAAGAGTAAGAAAAGGAGAAAGAAGACGAGGAAGAGTAAGGATGAAGAGGAGGAAACATAGGGATGAAGAAGAGGAGGAAGAGCAAGAAGAGGAGGAAGAGTAAGGATGAGGAACAGGAGGAAGAGTAATGCCGCATACACACGGTCGTAATTCTCGTCGGAAAAAGCTCTAATGGTTTTCCCTTCGGAATTACGACGTAATTTCGCTCAAACTGTCTTGCCTACACACGGTCACACCAAATTCCGACGGTCAATAACACCGCGCCTTAAAAACTTTCGACTGCACTATAAAAGGGAAGTTTAATGCTTCCGAGCATGCGTCGGAATTTTGCGTGTCGGAATTGCATACACACGATCGGAAAATCCGATAGAAAGGTTTTCCGTCGGAAAAATTAAGAACAGGTTCTCAATCCAAAGTCCGTTGGAAATTCCGACAGAAAAAGACAGATGGGCGTACACACGGTCGGAAAATCCGATGAAAAGCTCCCATCGGACTGTTTCCATCGGAAATTCCCACCGTGTGTACGCCGCATTAGAAGAGGAGGAAGAACATGATTAAGATAAAGGAAGAGTAAGGATGAAAAGGGGGGAAGCGTAAGGATGAAGAATAGGACAAAGAGTAAGGAGGAAGAAGTTGATGAAAAGTAAGAAGAGGAGGAAGAAGATGATGAAAAGTAAGAAGAGGAGGAAGAAGATGATGGGGACGCGTAAGGATGAAAAGGATGAAGCATAAGGATGAAGAAGGGGAGAAAGAGTAAGGAGGAAGAGGAGGAAGAGTAAGGAGGGAGAAGTTGATGAAAAGTAAGAAGAGGAGGAAGAAGATGATGAGGATGAGTAAGGATGAAAAGGGCGAAAAAGAAGGATTAAGAAGAGGAGGAAGCGTAAGGATGAAGACTAGGAAGAAGAGGAAGAGGAGGAAGAGAAGGAAGAGTAAGGAGGAAGAAGTTGATGAAAAGTAAGAAGAGGAGGAAGAAGATGATGAGGATGAGTAAGGATGAAGAGGGTGAAGCAGAAGGATGAAGAAGAGGAGGAAGAGTAAGGAGGAAGAGTAAGGAGGAAGAGTAAGGAGGAAGAGTAAGGAGGAAGAAGTTGATGAAAAGTAAGAAGAGGAGGAAGAAGATGATGAGGATGAGTAAGGATGAAAAGGGCGAAGCAGAAGGATTAAGAAGAGGAGGAAGCGTAAGGATGAAGACTAGGAAGAAGAGTAAGGAGGAAGAGGAGGAAGAGTAAGGAGGAAGAAGTTGATGAAAAGTAAGAAGAGGGGGAAGAAGATGATGAGGATGAGTAAGGATGAAGAGGGTGAAGCAGAAGGATGAAGAAGAAGAGGAAGAGTAAGGAGGAAGAGTAAGGAGGAAGAAGTTGATGAAAAGTAAGAAGAGGAGGAAGAAGATGATGAGGATGAGTAAGGATAAAAAGGGCGAAGCAGAAGGACGAAGAAGAGGAGGAAGAGTAAGGAGGAAGAGTAAGGAGGAAGAGTAAGGAGGAAGAAGTTGATGAAAAGTAAGAAGAGGAGGAAGAAGATGATGAGGATGAGTAAGGATGAAGAGGGTGAAGCAGAAGGATGAAGAAGAAGAGGAAGAGTAAGGAGGAAGAGTAAGGAGGAAGAAGTTGATGAAAAGTAAGAAGAGGAGGAAGAAGATGATGAGGATGAGTAAGGATAAAGAGGGCGAAGCAGAAGGACGAAGAAGAGGAGGAAGAGTAAGGAGGAAGAAGTGGATGAAAAGTAAGAGGAGGAAGGAGATCTAGATGAGGATGAAGCGTAAGGATGAAGATGGCATCAGCAGCACCTCAGACATTGGGCAGCCAATCCTGCGCCCCGGCCTATGTTGGCTGCAGAGAGTCCCAGAAGGATAATTGGCGGTTTGCTGCCTCCATTGTGTTGGTGACTCCGGAATAATCCGTCTGCTCGGGGACTTTGCTTTTTAATTAAGGACTTCACAGCTCTTTAATTACCGTCCTCCATCTGCTAATCTGCACACTGATACTAATTGTGTGAGCCGCACAATCCTCCAAATCCTCCCCGAAATCCTTCTAGATCGACAGGACCCGGGATAATTCATTTCAGGGGCGGTAACCCATGGCAACCACACCGCTCGCTGCCTGGCTGCGGCACACCGGAGGCGGGTTGGTTGCTATGGGCGACGGCGCACTGTCGCTGCTCTGTGCCGGTTTCTACCCACAGAGAGTTAATTCCGTGCGATAGTAAATCCGTCTCGTACAACCCCCGCCGGGGACGCGTTCCGACATGAAACCTTCCCGCAACATGAAGCCACTTAGTAATGTTATCAGTGGGACAGAGCCGGAAATACAGTGTGAGCAAGTCACTGCGCCCCTCCCCCATCAATCAGTACACGGGACGTCCTTCTGCACCACCGGCTCAGGAACATTCCGACTTGTATGGGCCGATCTGTGACGTCATCGTTTGGGCCGAGTGATTTTGCACTCGGTGGAAATTCTCTGATTTCTTCATCGACTTTTTATCATTTATTTAAAGGTGAACTCCGCACACAAAACTTTTTAATTTCAACCCATTCCTCTATAACCACAAAGGAGAGAAATCCTCTCTGTGGGCACCAAATGCCCCTACAAACCCAGATACTACCTTGTAAAAAGAGCAATGACATCATCACCGGGCTGTACATAGCCTGAGCAGAGCTGTGGGAGGGGCCCAGCAGGCTCCACCCACTACAGAAAACAACAGGAAGAGGCGGAGACAAGACCAGTCACCCTGCACAAGGGGAGAGAGCAGAGGTGTGGGAGGGGCCAAGTAGGCTCCACCTATTTCATAAAACGACAGGATGAGGCGGAGACAAGACCAGACACCCTGCACAAGGGTAGAGGGCAGAGGTGTGGGAGGGGCCAAGTAGGCTCCACCCACTACAGAAAACAACAGAAAGAGGCGGAGACAAGACCAGCCACCCTGCACAAGGGGAGAGGGCAGAGGCGTGGGAGGGGCCTAGTAGGCTCCACCTATTTCAGAAAACGACAGGGGGAGGCGGAGACAAGACCAGTGACCTTGCACAAGGGGTGAAAGCAGAGGTGTGGGAGGGGCCTAGTAGGCTCCACCTATTTCAGAAAATGACAGGGGGAGGCGGAGACAAGACCAGTCACCCTGCACAAGGGGAGAGGGCAGAGGTGTGGGAGGGGCCAAGTAGGCTCCACCTATTTCATAAAACGACAGGAGGAGGCGGAGACAAGACCAGTCACCCTGCACAAGGGAAGAGGGCAGAGGCGTGGGAGGGGCCTAGTAGGCTCCACCTATTTCAGAAAACGACAGGGGGAGGCGGAGACAAGACCAGACACCCTGCACAAGGGGAGAGGGCAGAGGTGTGGGAGGGGCATAGTAGGCTCCACCCACTGCAGGTGGATTTATTATCCCGGAGTTCAGTTAATTTTTTTATTTTTTATTGTATTTGTGTTTTTACTGTTTTTTTTTTTGCATTTAGACTTCTTCAATTTCCTTCTTTTTTTTTTTTTTGGAACCCTTTTTTATAGAAGGGTCAGAGGGGGGTGTAGAGTTTTTGTAGAAGGGTCAGAGGGGGTGCAGAGTTTTATAGAAGGGTCAGAGGGGGGTGCAGAGTTTTTATAGAAGGGTCAGAGGGGGGTGCAGAGTTTTTATAGAAGGGTCAGAGGGGGGTGCAGAGTTTTTATAGAAGGGTCAGAAGGGGGTGCAGAGTTTTATAGAAGGGTCAGAGGGGGGTGCAGAGTTTTTGTAGAAGGGTCAGAGGGGGGTGCAGAGTTTTTATAGAAGGGTCAGAGGGGGGGTGCAGAGTTTTTGTAGAAGGGTCAGAGGGGGGTGCAGAGTTTTTGTAGAAGGGTCAGAAGGGGGTGCAGATTTTTTATAGAAGGGTCAGAGGGGGGGTGCAGAGTTTTTGTAGAATGGTCAGAGGGGGGTGCAGAGTTTTCGTAGAAGGGTCAGAGGGGGGTGCAGAGTTTTATAGAAGGGTCAGAGGGGGGTGCAGAGTTTTTGTAGAAGGGTCAGAGGGGGTGCAGAGTTTTTGTAGAAGGGTCAGAGGGGGGTGCAGAGTTTTTATAGAAGGGTCAGAGGGGGGTGCAGAGTTTTATAGAAGGGTCAGAGGGGGGTGCAGAGTTTTTGTAGAAGGGTCAGAGGGGGTGCAGAGTTTTTGTAGAAGGGTCAGAAGGGGGTGCAGAGTTTTTGTAGAAGGGTCAGAGGGGGGTGCAGAGTTTTTGTAGAAGGGTCAGAGGGGGGTGCAGAGTTTTTGTAGAATGGTCAGAGGGGGGTGCAGAGTTTTTGTAGTATGGTCAGAGGGGGGTGCAGAGTTTTTGTAGAAGGGTCAGAGGGGGTGCAGAGTTTTTGTAGAAGGGTCAGAGGGGGGTGCAGAGTTTTTGTAGAATGGTCAGAGGGGGGTGCAGAGTTTTTGTAGAAGGGTC
Organism: Lithobates sylvaticus; assembly: GCA_028564925.1. Lineage (NCBI taxonomy): Eukaryota > Metazoa > Chordata > Amphibia > Anura > Ranidae > Lithobates > Lithobates sylvaticus. The sequence continues at coordinate 274,562,077 of CM053032.1, forward strand.
AGAGGGGGGTGCAGAGTTTTTGTAGAAGGGTCAGAGGGGGTGCAGAGTTTTTGTAGAAGGGTCAGAGGGGGGTGCAGAGTTTTTGTAGAAGGGTCAGAAGGGGGTGCAGAGTTTTTATAGAAGGGTCAGAGGGGGGTGCAGAGTTTTTGTAGAATGGTCAGAGGGGGGTGCAGAGTTTTCGTAGAATGGTCAGAGGGGGGTGTAGAGTTTTCGTAGAAGGGTCAGAGGGGGTGCAGAGTTTTTGTAGAAGGGTCAGAGGGGGTGCAGAGTTTTTGTAGAAGGGACAGAGGGGGGTGCAGAGTTTTTGTAGAAGGGTCAGAGGGGGGTGCAGAGTTTTTGTAGAAGGGTCAGAGGGGGGTGCAGAGTTTTTGTAGAATGGTCAGAGGGGGGTGCAGAGTTTTTGTAGAAGGGTCAGAGGGGGGTGCAGAGTTTTTGTAGAAGGGTCAGAGGGGGGTGCAGAGTTTTTGTAGAAGGGTCAGAGGGGGGTGTAGAGTTTTCGTAGAAGGGTCAGAGGGGGGTGCAGAGTTTTTGTAGAAGGGTCAGAGGGGGTGCAGAGTTTTTGTAGAAGGGTCAGAGGGGGTGCAGAGTTTTTGTAGAAGGGTCAGAGGGGGGTGCAGAGTTTTCGTAGAAGGGTCAGAGGGGGGTGCAGAGTTTTTGTAGAAGGGTCAGAGGGGGGTGCAGAGTTTTTGTAGAAGGGTCAGAGGGGGTGCAGAGTTTTTGTAGAAGGGTCAGAGGGGGGTGCAGAGTTTTATAGAAGGGGCAGAGGGGGGTGCAGGGTTTTTGTAGAAGGGTCAGAGGGGGGGTGCAGAGTTTTTGTAGAGGGGTCAGAGTTTTTGTAGAAGGGTCAGAAGGGGGTGCAGAGTTTTTGTAGAATGGTATGTGCAGTGTTGGGGGGGGTCAAGGGGGGTGCTGTAGAGTTTTTGTAGAATGGTATGCTGCAGTGTTGGGGGGGGTCACTCTCCTACAGTAGATTCAGCTCATGGGGGTCCCTCGTGGTCTGGAAGTTTCCCTCCAGGTGACGTGTGGGTTCTTGTGCTCTTCCTAGCTCCCCCCCCCCCTTAGTGAATGACCCCCGTGGAATGGAGGGTCCGGGCAGATCTCGGTTCCCATCTTCTGGTCTGGAAGTTTCCCTCCAGGTGACGTGTGGGTCCCCCCCACCCCCCCCCCCCAGACATTCCCAACATGGCGCTATGACAATCCCTAATGAATGTCCCCCGTCATTCTCTGGAGGTTATTGCCAAAAATCCCGGGAACGGCGCGGGACAAAGGAGCTGCCAGAGTGACGCGATAAAAAACTTTATCCCCATTGACAAGAGTGACAAGCAGCGGCCGAACATGAGCCTAATCCCCTTCCCAGCACCGCCATGCCTGCTCCTCGCTCTTCCCAGCCAATCCAATCCGCCCAGATAAACATCAAAGGGGGTCACAGATCTACAGTGCAGCCGTGAAAACGCCACGGAGGGGGGGCGCCACCGACACAATCACACCCAAACCGACCCTCCTCCTCTCATCTCCATTATCTCCCATCATCTCCCCTCCTGTATGGAAGCCCCCCATACACTGACCAATCTGATCTGAGGACTGGCTGCTCCCGACACCGGAGAGCCCCCCATACACTGACCAATCTGATCTGAGGACTGGCTGCTCCTTAAGTCCTAAAGCTCCCATAATGTGACAATAAATTTTGTGCTTTTTTTGTGTTTATAAACATTGATCAGACAGGAGATAAAGAGATACAAAGTAACATTGTTTATAAACATTGTTCAGACGGGAGATAGAGAGATACAAAGTAACATTGTTTATAAACATTGTTCAGATGAGAGATAGACACAAAGTAACATTGTTACTTTGACCAATGTAACTAAAGGACCAGAAATCCGAGTAGTTATTGTTAATGTGCGGTGCGTTAGGTGCATTGGGTGTGTATTAGGTGTATTAGGTGTGTATTAGGTGTATATTAGGTCTGTATTAGGTGTGTTAGGTGTGTATTAGGTGTGTATTGGGTGTGTATTGGGTGTGTATTAGTTGTGTTTTAGGTGTATTAGGTGTGTATTAGGTGTTTATTGGGTGTGTATTAGGTGTGTATTAGGTGTGTATTGGGTGTGTATTAGGTGTGTATTGGGTGTGTATTAGGTGTGTATTAGGTGTGCGTTAGGTGTATTAGGTGTGTATTAGGTGTGCGTTAGGTGTATTAGGTGTGTGTTAGGTGTATTAGGTGTGCGTTAGGTGTGTATTAGGTGTATTAGGTGTGTATTAGGTGTGCGTTTGGTGTATTAGGTGTGTATTAGGTGTGTATTTGGTGTATTAGGTGTGTTAGGTGTGTATTAGGTGTGTATTTGGTGTATTAGGTGCGTATTAGGTGTATTCGGCGTATTAGGTGTATTAGGTTTATTAGGTGTGTATTAGGTGTGTGTTAGGGGTGTATTAGGTGTGCGTTAGGTGTATTAGGTGTATTAGGTGTGTGTTAGGTGTATTAGGTGTGTGTTAGGGGTGTATTAGGTGTGCGTTAGGTGTATTAGGTGTGTGTTAGGTGTATTAGGTGTGCGGTAGGTGTGTATTAGGTGTGCGTTAGGTGTATTAGGTGTGCGTTAGGTGTATTAGGTGTGTGTTAGGGATGTATTAGGTGCGTATTAGGTGTATTTGGCGTATTAGGTGTATTAGGTTTATTAGGTGTGTATTAGGTGTGTGTTAGGGGTGTATTAGGTGTGCGTTAGGTGTATTAGGTGTGTATTAGGTGTGTATTAGGTGTGTATTAGGTGTGTATTAGGTGTATTCGGTGTATTAGGTGTATTAGGTGTTTATTTGGTGTATTAGGTGTGTATTAGGTGTGTGTTCGGTGTATTCGGTGATGTAGAATAACTTGTCGGTGACGTTTAGTTTGCGGATTTTCTGGTGACGTCACATCAGCGTCCTCCACCATGAATTGGATGACGGCTGTGCACTGTGTCAGTCATCAGACGATGGTTGGAGCAGGTAGGTGGTCGGTGAGGGGAGATGAGGGAAGTCGCCCTCCCCGGCTGTGCCGTGTAATCTTACACCCGGGTAATTAGAGGCAACAGAAAACCGCCATGATAAGCATCTAATTAGTGCGTCTCCTGCGGCGCCTCCGATGCTAATTCACTAAATCTCCTGACAGCAGATTCCATTGTGTTACACAAAAGTCCTCTGTGTGTGTGTAAGTGTGTGTTTGTATATAGTAAGCGTGTGTATGTATACAGGTGTACATGTGTGTATCAAAAAAGGAAGAACTCCGGACAGCCGCACACCGAGAAAATAAAATCCAAAAAGTTTATTTAAAAGCAAAAAACACTGCAATCCATACACGGCAAAAAAGGGGGCTACAGAGCTGACGCGTTTCGCACCACAACTAGTGCTTACTCATTTTCTCGGTGTGCGGCTGTCCGGAGTTCTTCCTTTTTTGATTTCCAATCATTGTGCTTGACATGGGAACTGTCAAAAAATTTGTTTCGTTTCGTTTCGTCCCGTTTCGTATATAAAAAAATTCGTAATTCGTAATTCGTGTACGAAATTCCGTTCGAATTCGTACGAAATACGAAATTCGGACGAATCGTAATTTTTTTTACGAATCGTTAGTAAAGTTACGAATCGTTACGAATCGTTACGAATCGTTAACGCGGCTAATGCATTGTTGGTTCTCATAACACAGAGAACAATTCGAATCCAACTACAAATATCGAATTTCAATTTCAAGTTACGAATCGTTACGAATCGTTATAAATAGTTACGAATCGTTACGAATCGTTAGTAAATCCAACTACCAATATCGAATTTCAACTAATTTGAACGAAATTATTATAGCAGATATAACGAATGAATTCGAATGAATTCGAATGAATTCGAATGACAAAGTGTCATTTTTGCAGAAAAAAAAAAAAAGCGTAGGGGTCCCCCCAAATTCAATAACCAGGCCCTTCAGGTCTGGTATGGATATTAAGGGGGACCCCAGCCAAAAAAAAAAAAAAAAAATGGCGTGGGGTCCCCCCCAAATATCCATACCAGACCCTTCAGGTCTGGGATGGATTTTAAGGGGAACCCCGGCCAAAAAAAAAATAAAAAAATGGCGTGGGGTCCCCCTCAAAATCCATACCAGACCCTTTATCCGAGCACGCAACCTGGCAGGCCGCAGGAAAGGAGGGGGGGACGAGAGCGGCCCCCCCTCCAGCCTGAACCGTACCAGGCCACATGCCCTCAACATTGGGAGGGTGCTTTGGGGTCCCCCCCAAAGCACCTTGTCCCCATGTTGATGAGGACAAGGGCCTCTTCCCCACAACCCTGGCCGGTGGTTGTGGGGGTCTGCGGGCGGGGGGCTTATCGGAATCTGGAAGCCCCCTTTAACAAGGGGACCCCCAGATCCCGGCCCCCCCCTGTGTGAAATGGTAAGGGGGTACAAAAGTACCCCTACCATTTCACCAAAAAAAAAATGGTGACAAAATGGTAAAAATGACAGGAGACGGTCTTTGACAATTCCTTTATTAAAATCTTCTTTCTTCATCTTCTCCTTCCGTCATCTTCTTCCATCTTCTTCTTCCTTCGATTCGCTTCTTCTTCCTCCGGTCTTCTCGTCCTTGTCGTCCGGCGTCGTCCTTCTCGTCCGGCATCGTCGTCTCTTCTCGCAGGCCGCTCCTCGCAATGGGAGGCTCCCGCTCTGTGAGGCTCCGCTCCGGGTGACAGGTCTTTTATAACGAAGGCACCTGGTGACCCCGCCCCCTCTGACGCACGGGGACGTCATGTGGAATTCCCTATGGCTTTCCCCATGACGTCAGAGGGGGGGGGCGGGGTCACCAGGTGCCTTCGTTATACAAGACCTGTCACCCGGAGCGAAGCCTCACAGAGCGGGAGCCTCCCATTGCGAGGAGCGGCCTGCGAGAAGAGATGACGATGCCGGACGAGAAGGACGACGCCGGACGAGAAGGACGAGAAGACCGGAGGAAGAAGAAGCGAATCGAAGGAAGAAGAAGATGGAAGAAGATGACGGAAGGAGAAGATGAAGAAAGAAGATTTTAATAAAGGAATTGTCAAAGACCGTCTCCTGTCATTTTTACCATTTTGTCACCTTTTTTGGTGAAATGGTAGGGGTACCCCCTTACCATTTCACACAGGGGGGGGGGGGGCCGGGATCTGGGGGTCCCCTTGTTAAAGGGGGCTTCCAGATTCCGATAAGCCCCCCGCCCGCAGACCCCCACAACCACCGGCCAGGTTGTGGGGAAGAGGCCCTTGTCCTCATCAACATGGGGACAAGGTGCTTTGGGGGGACCCCAAAGCACCCTCCCAATGTTGAGGACATGTGGCCTGGTACGGTTCAGGCGGGAGGGGGGGAGGGGGGGCCGCTCTCGTCCCCCCCTCCTTTCCTGCGGCCTGCCAGGTTGCGTGCTCGGATAAGGGTCTGGTATGGATTTTATGGGGGACCCCACGCCATTTTTTTTGGCTAGGGTTCCCCTTAAAATCCATCCCAGACCTCAAGGGTCTGATATGGATTTTGAGGGGGACCCTACCCCATTTTTTTTTTTTTTTTGGCTGGGGTCCCCCTTAATATCCATCCCAGACCTGAAGGGCCTGGCTATTGAATTTGGGGGGACCCCTACGCATTTTTTTATCAATGACTTCAATGAATGACAGTTCTCTGTATTACGGATCCAACAATTCATTTGCCGGCAAATAGCTGCGAGTGATTTTAAATAGTTTTTTTTTCCTGCAAAAATGACACTGCAGGAACAGTTCTCTATATTAGATATACTGAATCTCGAATCATTCGAAGCATTCGTTATATCCGCTATTATAATTTCTTTCATGTTAGTTGAAATTACATATTTGTTAGTTGTTGTATTCGAATTGTTCTCTGTATTGCGGGAATCGGCAATTAGCCGCGAGTGATTTTAAATGTCTTTTTTTCCTGCAAAAATGACACATTGTACAGAGAGAGTTCTAAACACGGGAAACATGACCCCATTCATAGACATACTATAGAGTATATAGTATATAGAAGGGCGCAGGTTTCCCGTGTTTAGAACTCTCTCTGTACAATGTGTCATTTTTGCAGGAAAAAAAGACATTTAAAATCACTCGCGGCTAATTGCCGATTCCCGTAATACAGAGAACAATTCGAATGTTGTATTGTAACTAACAAATATGTAATTTCAACTAACATGAAAGAAATTATAATAGCGGATATAACGAATGCTTCGAATGATTCGAGATTCAGTATATCTAATATAGAGAACTGTTCCTGCAGTGTCATTTTTGCAGGAAAAAAAAAAACTATTTAAAATCACGAGTCGCGGCTATTGCCGGCAAATGAATTGTCGGATCCGTAATACAGAGAACTGTCATTCATTGAAGTCATTGATAAAAAAATGCGTAGGGGTCCCCCAAATTCAATAACCAGGCCCTTCAGGTCTGGGATGGATATTAAGGGGGACCCCAGCCAAAAAAAAAAAAAAAATGGCGTAGGGTCCCCCTCAAAATCCATATCAGACCCTTGAGGTCTGGGATGGATTTTAAGGGGAACCCTAGCCAAAAAAAATGGCGTGGGGTCCCCCATAAAATCCATACCAGACCCTTATCCGAGCACGCAACCTGGCAGGCCGCAGGAAAGGAGGGGGGGACGAGAGCGGCCCCCCCTCCCGCCTGAACCGTACCAGGCCACATGCCCTCAACATTGGGAGGGTGCTTTGGGGTCCCCCCCAAAGCACCTTGTCCCCATGTTGATGAGGACAAGGGCCTCTTCCCCACAACCCTGGCCGGTGGTTGTGGGGGTCTGCGGGCGGGGGCTTATCGGAATCTGGAAGCCCCCTTTAACAAGGGGACCCCCAGATCCCGGCCCCCCCCCCCCCCCCCTGTGTGAAATGGTAAGGGGGTACAAAAGTACCCCTACCATTTCACCAAAAAAGTGACAAAATGGTAAAAATGACAGGAGACGGTCTTTGACAATTCCTTTATTAAAATCTTCTTTCTTCTGGTCTTCCTTCTTCATCTTCTCCTTCCGGCATCTTCTTCCATCTTCTTCTTCCTTCGATTCGCTTCTTCTTCCTCCGGTCTTCTCGTCCTTCTCGTCCGGCGTCGTCCTTCTCGTCCGGCATCGTCGTCTCTTCTCGCAGGCCGCTCCTCGCAATGGGAGGCTCCCGCTCTGTGAGGCTCCGCTCCGGGTGACAGGTCTTGTATAACGAAGGCACCTGGTGACCCCGCCCCCCCTCTGACGTCATGGGGAAAGCCATAGGGAATTCCACATGACGTCCCCGTGCGTCAGAGGGGGCGGGGTCACCAGGTGCCTTCGTTATAAAAGACCTGTCACCCGGAGCGGAGCCTCACAGAGCGGGAGCCTCCCATTGCGAGGAGCGGCCTGCGAGAAGAGACGACGATGCCGGACGAGAAGGACGACGCCGGACGAGAAGGACGAGAAGACCGGAGGAAGAAGAAGCGAATCGAAGGAAGAAGAAGATGGAAGAAGATGCCGGAAGGAGAAGATGACGGAAGGAGAAGATGAAGAAGGAAGACCAGAAGAAAGAAGATTTTAATAAAGGAATTGTCAAAGACCGTCTCCTGTCATTTTTACCATTTTTGCCACTTTTTTTGGTGAAATGGTAGGGGTACTTTTGTACCCCCTTACCATTTCACACAGGGGGGGGGCGGGATCTGGGGGTCCCCTTGTTAAAGGGGGCTTCCAGATTCCGATAAGCCCCCCGCCCGCAGACCCCCACAACCACCGGGCACGGTTGTGGGGATGAGGCCCTTGTCCTCATCAACATGGGGACAAGGTGCTTTGGGGGGACCCCAAAGCACCCTCCCAATGTTGAGGGCATGTGGCCTGGTACGGTTCAGGCGAGAGAGGGGGCCGCTCTCGTCCCCCCTCCTTTCCTGCAGCCTGCCAGGTTGCGTGCTCGGATAAAGGGTCTGGTATGGATTTTGAGAGGGGACCCCCACGCCATTTATTTTTTTTTTTTTGGCCGGGGTTCCCCTTAAAATCCATCCCAGACCTGAAGGGTCTGGTATGGATATTTGGGGGGGACCCCACGCCATTTTTTTTTTTTGGCTGGGGTCCCCCTTAATATCCATACCAGACCTGAAGGGCCTGGTTATTGAATTTGGGGGGGACCCCTACGCTTTTTTTTTTTTTTATATCAATGAATGACTGTTTTTTAAATAGCTTTTTTTTCTGCAAAAATGACACTTTGTCATTCGAATTCATTCGAATGCATTCGAATTCATTCGAATGCATTCGAATTCATTCGTTATATCTGCTATAATAATTTCGTTTGAATTAGTTGAAATTTGATATTGGTAGTTTGGATTCGAATAATTTGGAGCTGAAATTCGTAAACGGAATTTTTCCTGCAAAAATGACACTTTGTCATTCGAATTCATTCGAATCCATTTGAATTCATTCGAATTCATTCGAATCATTCGGCGACGAAATTCGTAAACGGAATTTCGTATTCCGTACGGAATTCGTAAAAAAAAAAATTCGTACTACAGATTCGTAAATTCGTACGAATTTCGAAAAATTCGTACGAATTACGAATTCGTACGAAACGAATCGCACATGTCTATATGCTATTAGCCAGCACCTGGGGCTCCCACACAGGAGCAGGAGCATTCGCTTGGGAAGAAGAGTCTTGGAGCGGTGGTTGTTTGTTTCTTACATGTGTGTATATCTGAATACACACTGTATTGTCAAAAGTATTGGGACGCCTGCCTTTCCACACACATGACCTTTAATAACACCCCAGTCTTAGTCCGGAGAGTTCAATATTGAGTCGGCCCTTTGCGGCTATAACAGCTTCACCTCTTCTGGGAAGGCCGTCCACAAGGTTTAGGAGGGTGTCTATGGGAACTTCTTTGGTGGACCATGGCGAGGCCTGTTCTGAGGGGAACCTGTCCTGTTATACCGCTGGATGGTCTTGGCCCCCGTGCTGCAGCTCAGTTTCAGGGTCTTGGCAATCTTCTTATAGCCTCGGCCATCTTTATGTAGAGCAACAATTCTTTTTTTCAGATCCTCAGAGAGTTCTTTGCCATGAGGTGCCACGTTGTACTTCCAGTGACCAGTATGAGAGAGTGAGAGCGATAACACCAAATTTAACACACCTGCTCCCCATTCACACCTGAGACCTTGTAACACTAACGAGTCACATGACACCGGGGGAGGGAAAATGGCTAATTGGGGCCCAATTTGGAGATTTTCACTTAGGGGTGTCCTGACTTTTGTTGCCAGCGGTTTAGACATTAATGGCTGTGTGTTGAGTTATTTTGAGGGGACGGCAAATTTACACTGTTATACAAGCTGTACACTCACTACTTTACATTGTAGACAAGTGTCATTTCTTCAGTGTTGTCACATGAAAAGATAGAAGAAAAGATTTACACAAATGTCACTGAGGGGTGTACTTACTTTTGTCAAGTACAGTAGGTAGATATTTCTATGTATATATTTTAGACATGTGCAATTTTTTTGGTGTTACAAATTAGTTTTTGGATGAAATTCGTCATATTTGTTCATTTTGAAGCATCCAAAAGAATGGAAGACTCTTTCTAGAGAACGAATTGTCAGAACGAATGAAAATTAGAAAAAAATAAATAAATCAGAAAATACAAAAATCAGAAACAACGGAAAATGATTTAATCTACGAGTTCAGCGAATCGCTTACATTCGGATAATTTCGTGTTTCTTATTTTCTTTTATAGATTTACTATTATTAACCACTTTCAGCCCCGGACCAATTGGCAGCCAAAGGACCAGGCCCCCTTTTTGCGATTCGGCACTGCGTCGCTTTAACTGACAATTGCGCGGTCGTGCGACGTGGCTCCGAAACCAAATTGTCGTCCTTTTTTTCCCACAAATAGAGCTTTCTTTTGGTGGTATTTGATCGCCCCTGCGGTTTTTATTTTTTGCGCTATAAACAAAAATAGAGCGACAATTTTGAAAAGAATGCAATATTTTTTTGCTTTTTGCTATAATAAATATCCCCCAAAAAATATATAAAAAAACATTTTTTTTTCCTCAGTTTAGGCCGATACGTATTCTTCTACATATTTTTGGTAAAAAAAATCGCAATTAGCGATTATTGATTGGTTTGCGCAAAAGTTATAGTGTCTACAAAATAGGGGATAGTTTTATAGCATTTTTATTAATATTTTTTTTTTTTACTAGTAATGGCGGCGATCAGCGATTTTTATTGTGACTGCGACATTATGGCGGACACATCGGACATTTTTGACACATTTTTGGGACCATTGTCATTTATACAGCGATCAGTGCTATTTAAATGCATTGATTCCTGTATAAATGACAGTTGTAGTGAAGGGGTTAACCACTAGGGGGAGGGGGAGGGGTTATGGGCTGTGACGTGTGTGTTTTTTTTACATTAGGGGGCGGGGCTGACGTCATTGATCGGCTTTCCCGATGACAGGGAACAGCCAATCAATGACAGGCAGTGTACGAAGCGTGGGGAGAGGTTTGTTTACACAGACCTCTCCCCGTTCTTCAGCTCCGTGACCCGATCGCGGGACACCAGCGGCGATCGGGTCTGCTGGTCCCGCGGCCGGGTCACGGAGCTCCCGACCGGGTCGCGAGCGCGCCGCTGGCGGCTCGCACGCGACCCACGGGCAGGCATTTAAAGGGTCACGTACAGGTACGTGATTTTGCCTGCCCGTGCCATTCTGCTCACGTATATATGCATGAGGCGGTCGGGAAGCGGTTAAGTGTTCTTGCAGAGCAACGCCACTTCCTGTTATCTCACATATATATTATTATAGCCAAATTTACCACCCTAACTCCTCCCACAGATTTTACACTACATATACCGAATATATACCGAAACGTGCGGATTGTTCCCGATTGGTGCGCTATTACTTTGTGGAACGTTTCGCCAAATGGTTCACGAAATATCTTTTTTGCGGCGAAATTTGTCCCATAGGAATGAATGGAGAAATGTTCTAAACTAGAGTGGGAGGTGACAAAAGCTGACCCCCCCCCCCCCATGATCAGCCAAAACATTATGACCCCCCCCCCCATGATCAGCCAAAACATTATGACCCCCCCCCCCATGATCAGCCAAAACATTATGACCCCCCCCCCCCCCCCAGTGATCAGCCAAAACATTATGACCCCCCCCCCCCATGATCAGCCAAAACATTATGACCCCCCCCCCCCCCCCCCGCCCCCCGCCCCCCCCCCCCCCCCCCCCCTGACCCATCCCCCCCCCCCCCCCCCCCTCCCCCCCCACCATGATCAGCCAAAACATTATGACCCCCCCCCCCATGATCAGCCAAAACATTATGACCCCCCCCCCATGATCAGTCAAATCATTGACCCCCCCATGATCAGCCAAAACATTATGACCCCCCCATGATCAGCCAAAACATTATGACCCCCCCCCCCATGATCAGCCAAAACATTATGACCCCCCCCCCCCCCCCATGATCAGCCAAAACATTATGACCCCCCCCCCCCATGATCAGCCAAAACATTATGACCCCCCCCCCACCCATGATCAGCCAAAACATTATGACCCCCCCCCCCATGATCAGCCAAAACATTATGACCCCCCCCCCCCCCCCCCCCCATGATCAGCCAAAACATTATGACCCCCCCCCATGATCAGTCAAAACATTATGACCCCCCCCCCCATGATCAGCCAAAACATTGACCCCCCCCCATGATCAGCCAAAACATTGACCCCCCCCCCCCATGATCAGCCAAAATAATATGACCCCCCCCCCCCCCATTATCAGCCAAAACATTATCACAAAAAAAATATAATTTTTGAAAAAAAAATCAAATAGTTTAAAAAATAAATACATTATTTTAGAAAAAAAATAATAAAATAATTTTAGAAAAAAATAATAAAATAATTTTAGAAAAAATTATAAAATAAAAAAAAATAATAAAAAAAAAAAATTTTTGAAAAAAAAAAAATGTTTAGCTCTTTCAGCTAGTGATGGGACTTCTTCAACTTTTTTACTTTTTAAAATATTAAGCTTTTTAACACTTTTCACAGTTACTCCGCCCAGTTACTCCGCCCACTCCAGTAGGCGGAGGCACGAACACGTCACACAATTTCCCCAGAAATTGTAGCTTTTCTAGTTATAGTTATTATTTTATTTTTTTTATGTATTATTATAAACGATTACATTATAGATAAAAAGTCAGAAATTCTTCTCTTCGGGTCCATAGCAGTTCATTTGGAAAAGATTCGATTTATATTTTGATTGGAATTTCCTTTCAAATTTATCCAGAGCCAGAGAACGCAATGAACACGAATGTATCTGAAGTTCCGAATTATCCGAAATAACGAATGTCGATCATAACGAAGGATCTGATAAACGAAAATCACTTCATTTTAAATGAGAAAAACAATAAACTCCTCCCGGAATTCCTTCAATGATGAATTTACAATTCTATTCCCGCCTTTTTCTTTAGTGGGCGGGGCTAAATGACCTCATCATTGTCTTCTGACATTTACATCCTGAGACTCCTCTGACTTTGTTACATGGCGATGATGGGAGGGGGAAGGGTTAAGCACACTCTGGTGTCAGGAGACAGCCAGCATGCTGGGAATGAAATGATTCTTCTTCCTCTTCGGAGGTCACACATGTGATGTGACAATTCCGTGTCTCTGTGTGACGATTTCTCGGGGTGACGCCACAATGCTCTATAATAAAGATTTCTGCACAATGAGATATAAGAGACAGAAACTTTTTTGTGGTGGAAAATGCGTCTGAGACACCAGAGATACAAAGTAACATTGTTTATAAACATTGATCAGACCGGAGATAGAGAGATACAAAGTAACATTGTTTATAAACATTGATCAGACGGGAGATAGAGAGATACAAAGTAACATTGTTTATAAACATTGATCAGACAGGAGATAGAGAGATACAAAGTAACATTGTTTATAAACATTGATCAGACGGGAAATAGAGAGATACAAAGTAACATTGTTTATAAACATTGATCAGATGGGAGATAGAGAGATACAAAGTAACATTGTTTATAAACATTGATCAGAAGATAGAGAGATACAAAGTAACATTGTTTATAAACATTGATCAGATGGGAGACAAAGAGATACAAAGTAACATTGTTTATAAACATTGATCCGATGGGAGACAAAGAGATACAAATTAACATTGTTTATAAACATTGATCAGACGGGAGATAGAGAGATACAAAGTAACATTGTTTATAAACATTTCTCAGACGGGAGATAGAGCGACACAAAGTAACATTGTTTATAAACATTGTTCAGATGAGAGAGATACAAAGTAACATTGTTTATAAACATTGATCAGATGGGAGATAGAGAGATACAAAGTAACATTGTTCATAAACATTGTTCAGATGGGAGATAGAGATACAAAGTAACATTATTTATAAACATTGATCAGACGGGAGAGAGAGATACAGGAGATAGAGAGATACAAAGTAACATTGTTTATAAACATTTCTCAGACGGGAGATAGAGCGACACAAAGTAACATTGTTTATAAACATTGATCATATGGGAGATAGAGAGATACAAAGTAACATTGTTCATAAACATTGTTCAGATGAGAGAGATACAAAGTAACATTGTTTATAAACATTGATCAGATGGGAGATAGAGAGAGATACAAAGTAACATTGTTTATAAACATTGTTCAGATGAGAGATACAAAGTAACATTGTTCATAAACATTGTTCAGATGAGAGAGATACAAAGTAACATTGTTTATAAACATTGATCAGATGGGAGATAGAGAGATACAAAGTAACATTGTTTATAAACATTGATCAGACGGGAGATAGAGCGATACAAAGTAACATTGTTTATAAACATTGATCAGATGGGAGATAGAGAGATACAAAGTAACATTGTTTATAAACATTGATCAGCCGGGAGATAGAGAGATACAAAGTAACATTGTTTATAAACATTGATCAGACGGGAGATAGAGCGACACAAAGTAACATTGTTTATAAACATTGATCATATGGGAGATAGAGAGATACAAAGTAACATTGTTTATAAACATTGATCCGATGGGAGATAGAGAGATACAAAGTAACATTGTTTATAAACATTGATCAGACGGGAGATAGAGCGATACAAAGTAACATTGTTTATAAACATTTCTGTGGCACCAGCGACAATCCTTGTGTGCCGCCTCCTTACAAGTTCCGTCCGATATTTTATTTTTGTTTATGAAATCTATTTCTGAATTTCAGGAGATGATAAAATCTGAGCACAAGGAACTGAAACATTTCATTTAATAAAACCTCAGAATCCACCAAAAAAAGCGCGTCGGCGCAGCGACATTTCGGGGAGACAAATCCATCATCCGGAAGTTTCAGGACGATGAAATCCCGGCTGAAGGTGAAAAGCGAATTGGAAGGGACAATGCGGGAGATTTCTCGGTGTCGGAGCTGCCAGGGAATTATTAATGGGATTTCTTTCCGCGTATTCCGGAGATTCCCGGGAGACCGGCGCAGGACAAATATTTAGTAATAAGATGTAACAGCAGATCGCCTCTCCTCATTATATGACGGATCTCCTCCCCCCCCTGCTGGGGCACTTCATCCTAAATACCCCCCCAGTGCCCCCCCCCCTCCCCCGGAACACCCCCATGCGGGTCACAGCGCTCTCCACTGGCTGCTTTAAAAAAAAAAATGTAATTCTCATTTATATCCCCAAAATAAAATATTAGAAATTAAACGTTTCTTTTTTCACGATATAAAAGAATTTATTCATTTATTGTGAAGTAAATCTTCCAGAGAGCGGCGACGGAAGGAATGGCGTTGTGCCGCGGCGAATGCGGCTCAGCTGGCCCGTTCAGATTCATTCCCCCGGAATTTCTGCGAGCCGAGCGATGGAGCACCATTGTCGGCGTTGTCTTATCCTCTCCGCAACGATTCATCTGCATATCCCGCTAATTGAATTGCAATTAATTTAATTGAAGACGATAAGCGGCGTGCGCGGCGTGCGCGGCGGCGGCGGCGGCCGGGGATCCCATCCCCGCGCAGACAATATTTACTTCAGTGTTTCATTCGATGCGGCATTAACAGAAGCCGCTTAATTGAATTAGAGGCGCCGCGGTGATAATGGCCCGGCTCGCGCACTCTGTTTTCTGCCGCTGTCAGAGGACGCGGTTAATGGACTCCGATGAAATGATTTCTGTCCCAATTGACAGGTTTATGAGAGTTTAATAAAGCATAACCGGGATAAAATGAGATATCACCGGCGCGGAGAGGCGTACAAACCCCCCCCCCCCGTCCAGTCAGCACTTTCCCTCTGCCGGATTGTCAGCTGCAGACAAATGGCGTTTCGCCAGCGCAGTCCGCCGCCCCGCACAATTCCCACGGTGTAATTGGATTATTCTTGTAATTTGCCCATAAATAACGTCATTCTTCTTGTTTTGTGTCGCCGCTGCGGTCGGGAAAAGGAACTGCCTGTGCTGGTCTGGGGAGCTTACACTCTATAATGCTTAACACAGGTATATAGCGGTCACCACCTATACCTCTGCCGGTGTCTATCCTCATCCGCCCTTCGCTGACACCTCTGCATCCCACGCCGGAGACCTGTGACATCATCATTCTACTATTACATCATAGCAGAGTGGCATCACCTGTTATTGGGGTGACAAGTAATATTGGGGGGGGGGGGGGGGGGGGGGGGGGGCTGAGGATCACAGACCTCCTGCTGCTTCTTCTGTATTAAGTCTGCAATCAGTCTGTAGCGTCCCTCACCCAAATCCTTCAATGTACTTCCAGCAGGACAGTTCCAAGGTGAGGGGCGCCATCCGGTGGCAGAAAGATGTAATGGCATATCTGGTTTCTACAGAAGTCAGAATTCCCAATAATTTCTTCATTAAAATTTCCAAGAGGCTGGGGGAGGGAAATTACAGCAGAGCTGGCCAATCAGCATCCACCTGAAGAGCGATCCCTTGCTTGGACCGCAGATATGTGAAGAAGCAGTTGAGGCTACAGGTAGTACCCGATTGATCCCCAAAGTGTGGCAGGTACCCCAATGCAAGGAATGGAGTTTAATGAATCTGCAGGGAGAGGGGATTGGGGGCGTTGGACACCCATAGCCATGGAGGACTCCAGATGAGGGACAAAAAGTAATGACAGTCTCCAGAGATTGAGGACCTTCAATCAACCTTCAATTCTGTGAAACCATCTCCTGGCTGCAAGACACTTCTCAGGAGACACCAACGACTCCTCATAGAGACCACTGACTCCTCATAGAGACCACCGACTCCTCATAGAGACCACCGACTCCTCAAAGAGACCATCTAATCCGTAGAGAAATCACCATCATGAAGATCAACGTCTTCTATTAGAGAACAATGACTCCTCATAGAGACCACAGACTCCTCATAGAGACCACAGACTCCTCATAGAGACCACAGACTCCTCATAGAGACCACAGACTCCTCATAGAGACCACAGACTCCTCATAGAGACCACTGACTGCTCATAGAGACCACTGACTCCTCATAGAGACCACTGACTCCTCATAGAGACCACTGACTCCTCATAGAGACCACCGACTCCTCATAGAGACCACCGACTCCTCATAGAGACCACCGACTCCTCATAGAGACCACCGACTCCTCATAGAGACCACCGACTCCTCAAAGAGACCATCTAATCCACAGAGAAATCACCATCATAAAGATCAACGTCTTCTCTTTGAGAACAATGACTCCTCATAGAGACCACAGACTCCTCATAGAGACCAACAAATCCTCATAGAGACCAACGACTCCTCATAGAGACCAACGACTCCTCATAGAGACCAACGACTCCTCATAGAGACCACTGAATCCTCGTAGAGACCACTGAATCCTCGTAGAGACCACTGAATCCTCGTAGAGACCACTGACTCCTCGTAGAGTCCACTGACTCCTCGTAGAGTCCACTGACTCCTCGTAGAGTCCACTGACTCCTCGTAGAGACCATAGACTCCTCATAGAGACCATAGACTCCTCATAGAGACCATAGACTCCTCATAGAGACCATAGACTCCTCATAGAGACCCTAGATTCCTTATAGTGAACAACAACTCCTCATAGAGACCACTGACTCCTCAAAGAGACCATCTAATCCTCAGAGAAATCACGAATTAAATTGTAAAGACCAACAACTTGATTTAGAGAACAATGACTCCTCATAGAGACCACAGACTCCTCATAGAGACCACAGACTCCTCAAGGAGACCATCTAATCCTCAGAGAAATCACGACTCATCATAAAAATCAACGACTTCTCTTAGAGAACAATGACTCTTCATAGAGACCCTAGATTCCTCATAGAGGCCACAGACTCCTTATAGTAAACAACGACTCCTCATAGAGACCACTGACTCCTCATAGAGACCCTAGATTCCTCATAGAGGCCACAGACTCCTTATAGTAAACAACAACTCCTCATAGAGACCACTGACTCCTCATAGAGACCATCTAATCCTCAGAGAAATCACGAATTAAATCGTAAAGACCAACAACTTGATTTAGAGAACAATGACTCCTCATAGAGACCACAGACTCCTCAAGGAGACCATCTAATCCTCAGAGAAATCACGACTCATCATAAAAATCAACGAATTCTCTTAGAGAACAATGACTCTTCATAGAGACCCTAGATTCCTCATAGAGGCCACAGACTCCTTATAGTAAACAACGACTCCTCATAGAGACCACTGACTCCTCATAGAGACCCTAGATTCCTCATAGAGGCCACAGACTCCTTATAGTGAACAACGACTCCTCATAGAGACCACTGACTCCTCATAGAGACCCTAGATTCCTCATAGAGGCCACAGACTCCTCATGGAGACCACAGACTCCTCATATAGACCGTCTCCTCATAGAGACCACAGACTTCTCATAGTGACCACCAACTCCTCAAAGAGACCATCTAATCCTCATAGAAAAATCACAACTCATCATAAAGACCAACAACTTCTCATAGAGACCACAGACTCCTCATAGAGACCACAGACTCCTCATAGAGACCAACGACTCCTCATAGAGACCCTAGATTCCTCATAGAGGCCACAGACTCCTTATAGTGAACAACAACTCCTCATAGAGACCAAGGATTCTGCATAGAGACCACAAACTTCTCAAAGAGACCAACGTCTCCTCATAGAGACCACAGACTTCTCATAGAGTCCAACGACTCCTCATAGAGACCACCGATTTCTCATAGAGACCAACGACTCCTCAGGAGAGATCAACGACTCCTTAAGGAGATTATCAACTCCACAAAGAGACCATCAATCCACAAAAAAAGACCACGACTTCTCAGACCACTGACTCCTTGGAAAGGTCACAACACTTCAATGGAGGACCAAGCTTCTCTTCATCTGCAGTACCTCCATGGTTTTCCTATCCCCATGTTCAGCAAGCCAGGACCCAACTAAGGCCTTTCTCCCGACACATGGACACCCACTGCAGGGGTTGGGCCTGAGAAGATCCAACAGACGCCTACATCCCACAAGCTGGAGGACCTCCTGAGTATTTATATCTTCTCCAAGCCTCTAAGACCAGTAATAAACCTCCTAGTGGTTGGCCAGAAAAGTACACATATTCCTAATTGAGTTCCCTGGATCTGTACACCCACTGTGCCCATTATGAAGGGTTTCCACCATCCCTGTGCTGAGTTCCCGGGTCTGTACACCTGCTGTGCCCATTATGAAGGGTTCCCACCATCCCTGTGCTGAGTTCCCGGGTCTGTACACCCGCTGTGCCCATTATGAGGGGTTCCCACCATCCCTGTGCTGAGTTCCCGGGTCTGTACACCCGCTGTGCCCATTATGAGGGGTTCCCACCATCCCTGTGCTGAGTTCCCGGGCCTGTACACCCGCTGTGCCCATTATGAGGAGTTCCCATCATCCCTGTGCTGAGTTCCCGGGTCTGTACACCCGCTGTGCCCATTATGAGGAGTTCCCATCATCCCTGTGCTGAGTTCCCGGGTCTGTACACCCGCTGTGCCCATTATGAAGGGTTCCCACCATCCCTGTGCTGAGTTCCCGGGTCTGTACACCCGCTGTGCCCATTATGAGGGGTTCCCACCATCCCTGTGCTGAGTTCCCGGGTCTGTACACCCGCTGTGCCCATTATGAGGGGTTCCCACCATCCCTGTGCTGAGTTCCGGGTCTGTACACCCGCTGTGCCCATTATGAGGGGTTCCCACCATCCCTGTGCTGAGTTCCCGGGTCTGTACACCCGCTGTGCCCATTATGAGGGGGGTCCCACCATCCCTGTGCTGAGTTCCCGGGTCTGTACACCCGCTGTGCCCATTATGAGGAGTTCCACCATCCCTGTGCTGAGTTCCGGGGTCTGTACACCCGCTGTGCCCATTATGAGGGGTTCCCACCATCCCTGTGCTGAGTTCCCGGGTCTGTACACCCGCTATGCCCATTATGAGGGGTTCCCACCATCCCTGTGCAGAGTTCCCGGATCTGTACACCTGCTGTGCCCATTTATGAGGGGTTCCCACCATCCCTGTGCTGAGTTCCTGGGTCTGTACATCCGCTGTGCCCATTATGAGGGGTTCCCACCATCCCTGTGCTGAGTCCCGGGGTCTGAACACCCGCTGTGCCCATTATGAGGGGTTCCCACCATCCCTGTGCTGAGTTCCCGGGTCTGTACACCCGCTGTGCCCATTATGAGGGGTTCCCACCATCCCTGTGCTGAGTTCCCGGGTCTGTACACCCGCTGTGCCCATTATGAGGGGTTCCCACCATCCCTGTGCTGAGTTCTCGGGTCTGTACACCCGCTGTGCCCATTATGAGGAGTTCCCACCATCCCTGTGCTGAGTTCCCGGGTCTGTACACCCGCTGTGCCCATTATGAGGGGTTCCCACCATCCCTGTGCTGAGTTCCCGGGTCTGTACACCCGCTATGCCCATTATGAGGGGTTCCCACCATCCCTGTGCAGAGTTCCCGGATCTGTACACCTGCTGTGCCCATTATGAGGGGTTCCCACCATCCCTGTGCTGAGTTCCTGGGTCTGTACATCCGCTGTGCCCATTATGAGGGGTTCCCACCATCCCTGTGCTGAGTCCCGGGGTCTGAACACCCGCTGTGCCCATTATGAGGGGTTCCCACCATCCCTGTGCTGAGTTTCCCGGGTCTGTACACCCGCTGTGCCCATTATGAGGGGTTCCCACCATCCCTGTGCTGAGTTCCCGGGTCTGTACACCCGCTGTGCCCATTATGAGGGGTTCCCACCATCCCTGTGCTGAGTTCTCGGGTCTGTACACCCGCTGTGCCCATTATGAGGAGTTCCCACCATCCCTGTGCTGAGTTCCCGGGTCTGTACACCCGCTGTGCCCATTATGAGGGGTTCCCACCATCCCTGTGCTGAGTTCCCGGGTCTGTACACCCGCTATGCCCATTATGAGGGGTTCCCACCATCCCTGTGCAGAGTTCCCGGATCTGTACACCTGCTGTGCCCATTATGAGGGGTTCCCACCATCCCTGTGCTGAGTTCCTGGGTCTGTACATCCGCTGTGCCCATTATGAGGGGTTTCCCACCATCCCTGTGCTGAGTCCCGGGGTCTGAACACCCGCTGTGCCCATTATGAGGGGTTCCCACCATCCCTGTGCTGAGTTCCGGGTCTGAACACCCGCTGTGCCCATTATGAGGGGTTCCCACCATCCCTGTGCTGAGTTCCGGGGTCTGAACACCCGCTGTGCCCATTACGACTGGTTGCCAACATCCCTGTGCTGAGTTCCTGATTTTCTTGGTTGCAGGAAAGAAAATCACATGATCTATGGCCTGTCTTAATACCCAGTATTAATGTTATATCAGAAAAACACCAAACCAGACAGTAAAGGCAAAAAACGTCATATATTGTCACCCAGTCTGGTTGGTAACTAGGTGAGCATGGAATGGATCACAAAGGGTATTAATACAATTCAGCATACAAAGTTTTAAGATGGACATTTGACATCCAGATCAGCATAAAGAGTAGCAAGGCCACCTCAGTGCAGCAGTGAGTAGTAAAGTTTAATCTCCCGAGTGCTGGAACTACAGTGGTGTGAAAAAGTGTTTGCCCCCTTCCTCATTTCCTGTTCCTTTGCATGTTTGTCACACTTAAGTGTTTCGGAACATCAAACCAATTTAAACAATAGTCAAGGACAACACAAGTAAACACAAAATGCAATTTGTAAATGAAGGTGTTTATTATTAAAGGTGAAAAAAAATCCAAACCATCATGGTCCTGTGTGAAAAAGTGATTGCCCCCCTTGTTAAAACATACTATAACTGTGGTTGTCCACACCTGAGTTCAATTTCTCTAGCCACACCCAGGCCTGATTATTGCCACACCTGTTCACAATCAAGGCATCACTTAAATAGGAGCTGCTTGACACAGTAAGGTCCACCAGAAGATCCTTAAAAGCTACACATCATGCCGAGACCCAAAGAAATTCAGGAACAATTGAGAAAGAAAGTAATTGAGATCTATCAGTCTGGAAAGGGTTATAAAGCCATTTCCAAAGCTTTGGGAATCCAGCGAACCACAGTGAGAGCCATTATCCACAAATGGCGAAGACATGGAACAGTGGTGAACCTTCCCAGGAGTGGCCGGCCGCCCAAAATTACCCCAAGAGCGCAGCGACGACTCATCCAAGAGGTCACAAAAGACCCCACAACAACGTCCAAGGAACTGCAGGCCTCGCTTGCCTCAGTTAAGGTCAGCGTTCATGCCTCCACCATCAGGAAAAGACTGGGCAAAAATGGCCTGCATGGCAGAGTTCCAAGGAGAAAACCACTGCTGAGCAAAAAGAACATCAAAGCTCGTCTCAATTTCTCCACAACACATCTTGATGATCCCCAAGACTTTTGGGACAACATTCTGTGGACCGATGAGACAAAAGTGGAACTCTTTGGAAGGTGTGTGTCCAAGTATATCTGGCGTAGAAGGAACACTGCATTTCAGAAAAAGAACATTATACCAACAGTAAAATATGGTGGTGGTAGTGTGATGGTCTGGGGCTGTTTTGCTGCTTCAGGACCTGGAAGACTTGCCGTGATAAAAGGAACTATGAATTCTGCTGTCTACCAAGAGATCCTGAAGGAGAATGTCCGACCATCTGTTCGTGTACTCAAGCTGAAACGAACTTGGGTTCTGCAGCAGGACAATGATCCTAAACACACCAGCAAGTCCACCACCGAATGGCTGAAGAAAAACAAAATGAAGACTTTGGAGTGGCCTAGCCAAAGTCCTGACCTGAATCCTATTGAGATGTTGTGGTATGACCTTAAAAAGGCCGTTCATGCTCGAAAACCCTTTAATGTAACTGAATTAGGACAATTCTGCGAAGATGAGTGGGCCAAAATTCCTCCAGGACGCTGTAAAAGCCTCATTGCACGTTATCGCAAACGCTTGGTTGCAGTTGTTGCTGCTAAGGGTGGCCCAACCAGTTATTAGGTTTAGGGGGCAATCACTTTTTCACACAGGGCCATGATGGTTTGGATTTTTTTTCACCTTTAATAATAAACACCTTCATTTACAAATTGCATTTTGTGTTTACTTGTGTTGTCCTTGACTATTGTTTAAATTGGTTTGATGTTCCGAAACACTTAAGTGTGACAAACATGCAAAGGAACAGGAAATGAGGAAGGGGGCAAACACTTTTTCACACCACTGTATACTATCAGAGCGCATTTATTACGGAAATGCTAGTCCTAGACTAACTGGGTACGCACTGTCCAATAGAAAAAGGAGGATGGTAGAAGAGGGGGCAGGGGAACAAAGGGAGCTTGCAGAATAAATATTACAGGAGGGGCAGTCCTTTAAGATGTTCTTCTGCCGGCTATCATTGGGTCCCTTTAAGAGCATTGGTGCACTTAACGACAGTCCCAGTTACCCTCCATGCGGTATAGGTGCAATATAGGTACGGTATAGTCTCAGCACAGGTGCAAAGTAGATGTGGTTCAGATGCGGTAAAAGGTCTGGTATAATCTAGTATAGCGTTGGTTTAGGTGCAATACAGGGTGCAGTAAGGATTGGGTACACTTGGCATCCTGCTCTGAGTGGCTCAGTCCCTGCTAGCAGTATCGGCAATGGGTGAATAGCCCTCTCATCAGTCCCAGTGACCTCTCGCTGTAGTAGGGCGGCCCTCAGCCTCTCCCAAAAAGCCTCCGGTGATCAGCGGTGGGAAGCAGAGGGTGAGTGGATGTGCCAGTGGTTTAGGTGCTGTGATGTTGGCGGTGCTACACTGACCCCCCCCCCCCCCCCCCCCCCCCCGTGTCCTCACTCCCAAGAATAGAAAAAAATTGAATAGAAAATAAAGGAATAGAATAGAAAATAAAAGAACCATCTTCCGGAATTCTAATTTTAAACAGAATACATTTGAATAGAATAGAAAAGAATAGAAAATACAAGAATAGACTAGAAAAAAACAATAGACTAGAAAAATAGAAAGAATATAACCATCTTCCAAAATATGAATTTGAAATAGAATAAATTTGATTTCGAATTGAATTTGAATGTAATTAGAATTTTTTTAGAATTCGGTCAAATTGAGTTCAATTCGACTGAATTCGGACAATTCGAACCGATTCCAACTAGAATAAACAAAACAAATTCCAAAAACAAATTAAACTAATTTAACTAAACAAATTTTCGCAAATAACTAATTGAAACAAAACACATTTTTTCGTTCTTCGCGTCTAGTCGGCATACCTGAGACCTCCTGCTTCACTTCCTCGCTGTACATCCTGTGGGTTCTCTTTCTGCACACTGCACCCCCCCCCCCCCACATGCAGGAGACGGACCTCAGGGGGGTAGACCGTGGGGGGTCATCCCTCCCCAGTTCTCAGAGAAGTTGGGGGCTCCGATTACTATGACGTTTTTCCATCTTAGGTTTGGAAAGTGGGGGCTGGGGTGCTTTTGGTGCCACGAGGCTTGGTCACCATACTGGAGCCCACGGTGGCGCAGGGTTGGTCCGGATCTGGCCGGGGGGGGGAGTAAAGCCTGCTGTATGAATTTAAGTATTGGCATGAAGGGGAGAAGCGGTAGACGGGCGAAGAGTGGGACATGTTCTGCATTGGAATATTGTGAATGTTAGGTCAGGAGGATGTTCTACCTGGAGAGATACTCCTCAGAAAATATCAAGGTGTAGAGTACTACTTAAAAAATGGCCCTAGGGGGCCACCGACTTACAGGTGACACCCCAATATTCTGGGTGACTTGACACCCCTGCTTTCACATAAGGAGGTTCTGGGTCATGAGGACACCTGCCTGAGGAACCCACCTAGGAGGAGCGGATACCATCCTCAAACCAGGAAATACTCCCCCGCTGTCCCCATCAGAGCCCCAAGGATAGGACCCCTTGCCTGACTGGTATGACCAGGGGCCCGACCTGTAGGGGTCAGACCTTGATGGTGTACAGGTGACCCTGTAGCGGAGTGCCCATTTATTCACCATGTAGGTACCCGCCCCTTTAAACCCTTTTCCCAAAACTCGCTGGGTTCCTAGACACACTAGATGACTCGGATACTGTGGGGAGCTCCTCCCTGATTGCTACCAGGGTACTGCTCTTTCTTCCAGTGTGGTGGGCCCCAGATTATCCTCAGCCAGGTGAGAGGCCCTCCACTCTCAGGACTGGCGTGGGGGCAGCCCAGCCTCTTCTTAGGAAGGCCCAGCTACTCCTCCATTACTACCAGAGTACCCCAGATCCAGTGAGCGGCACACTTGGTCCTCATGCCTGGGATCCCTCCAGCCGCTCACCTGTGTTACAGGTGATGAACCGCTCCAAGCGGCAATCCCCCCCCCCCCCCCCCCCTGCACATAGAGGGAGAGCCGACTCTGCATGCAATGACTGCAAAATGAAAGGTTCTGGACAGCCGAACTCCAATGCAATCACCTTAATTGGTGTCCATGCAACAAATGGAGGTACAAATATCAACTTACGCTAACGGGTTTTCACACCCTTACTGGTGCTTAGCCAGTCACCTGTGTTACCAGAACTCCCATTGACTTCACTAAGGGGGCGCTGTCTGTCATCACACCCGTCTATGCTCTGATTTCTTTTACTAAAGAAGTGATTCTCAGCGAGACTTTCTGGGTCTATAAAGTCTCATAGAGACTGTGCTATGCAGACATGTCTTACCCTGGCCGAGTCACACAGACACTGCTGTGAGGAGTCCATATTTGTGCAGCTTTTATTACTCAGCGGTGTATGCATGCTCTTTGCCATCCTGACCCTGTCTTGCATTACTCGGCGGTGTATGCATGCTCTTTGCCATCCTGACCCTGTCTTGTATTACTCTGCAGTGTATGCATGCTCTTTGCCATCCTGACCCTGTCTTGTATTACTCGGCGGTGTATGCATGCTCTTTGCCACCCTGACCCTGTGTTGCATTACTCTGCAGTGTATGCATGCTCTTTGCCATCCTGACCCTGTCTTGTATTACTCGGCGGTGTATGCATGCTCTTTGCCACCCTGACCCTGTGTTGCATTACGCTGCAGTGTATGCATGCTCTTTGCCACCATGACCCTGTCTTGTATTACTCAGCGGTGTATGAATGCTCTTTGCCACCCTGTCTTGTATTACTCGGCGGTGTATGCATGCTCTTTGCCACCCTGACCCTGTCTTGTATTACTCAGCGGTGTATGCATGCTCTTTGCCATCCTGACCCTGTCTTGTATTACTCGGCGGTCTATGCATGCTCTTTGCCACCCTGACCCTGTCTCGTATTACTCAGCGGTGTATGCATGCTCTTTGCCATCCTGACCCTGTCTTGTATTACTCGGCGGTCTATGCATGCTCTTTGCCACCCTGACCCTGTGTTGCATTACGCTGCAGTGTATGCATGCTCTTTGCCACCATGACCCTGTCTTGTATTACTCAGCGGTGTATGAATGCTCTTTGCCACCCTGTCTTGTATTACTCAGCGGTGTATGCATGCTTTTTGCCACCCTGACCATGTGTTGTATTACTCAGTGGTGTATGCATGCTCTTTGCCATCCTGACCCTGTGTTGTATTACTCAGCGGTGTATGAAGGCTCTTTGCCACCCTGTCTTGTATTACTCAGCGGTGTATGCATGCTCTTTGCCACCCTGCCTCTATCTTGTATTACTCAGCGGTGTATGCATGCTCTTTGCCATCCTGCCTCTATCTTGTATTACTCGGCGGTGTATGCATGCTCTTTGCCACCCTGACCATGTGTTGTATTACTCAGCGGTGTATGCATGCTCTTTGCCACCCTGACCCTGTGTTGTATTACTCGGCGGTGTATGCATGCTCTTTGCCATCCTGCCTCTATCTTGTATGATTGATTTATAACTTTGCACCTATGTTCTAAGCTGTGAGTCGGGGTCACTCTCTGGTATGAGCGGAGTGGACAGGACGGTGTCACGATTAGACGGGATTTGTACGGCGCGGCGGGTAATGTATGCGGAGGATCTCGGCGTCTCTGGCGGTAATCACAAGGCGGCAGAGAAATGCTGAGTGCGGCAGGCTGCTGGAGATAGTTTTATGTCTCATTAATTCCTCTAACATTCGCAGATAATGCAGTAATCACTCACATCGCCGTCCAATTACAGCCGCTCAGCCGTGCCGCCATCACCGCCCGCGCCGGCCCAGCTCCACAAACCTGAACTTTTCATGTTGACAATGAAATGGAAATCAGTTTGTGATTCATTAAAAACTGAAATGAGGAAACGGCCCTCCCCCCCCCCCCCATACACCGGAGAGTCTATCACATGTCAGGGGCCCCTTGAAGGACGGGGGATAATTGGGGTCATGACACCCAGAGGGGCCCATATTGCCAGTACCAGTCACAGCCAATCACAGGCCTGACGTCGTTCCGGATTAACATTTTATAGTGTATCGTTTATGTTTGCTGTCCCATATTTCCAGATTAGTAGATTGTCAGCCTTTGTGGTTTTCTCTATTATAAGATATGCACAGAGCCCCCCCCCCCCCCCCCACTGGGTGACTGCTGAGATAAAACTAACCAATCCTTGTACTGGCAGATATCACAGAGTGGGCGACACTGCCCTCTGCTGGGCAATCAATGGAAGTGCCCCAAATACAGGACCAGGACTTCCATTATCAGTGTTTATGGAGCAGTGGCCTGAGAGGGGGGGGGGGCGGTAAAACAGTCACTAAGAGGCAGTCTAATGAGTCAACACTCTAATATATGTATATGAGAGGAGGGGGGGGGGGCAATCTATATACTAAAACACACATCCATACATCATACATGTTCCAGGCGCACGTCACTTATCATCATATGAATGAGAGCCCAGAGTCCACCTAGAAATACATGATGTCATATGAAATCCCAAATCCCCACCAAAGAGGACCTGTCAGTCATATGACATCACAAATCCCCACCGAAGAGGACCTGTCAGTCATATGACATCCCAAATTCCCACTGAAGAGGACCTGTCAGTCATATGACATCCCAAATTCCCACCGAAGAGGACCTGTCAGTCATATGACATCACAATTCCTGACTGAAGAGGACCTGTCAATCATAGACATCACAATTCCTGACTGAAGAGGACCTGTCAGTCATATGACATCACAATTCCTGACTGAAGAGGACCTGTCAGTCATATGACATCACAATTCCTGACTGAAGAGGACCTGTCAGTCATATGACATCACAAATCCTGACTGAAGAGGACCTGTCAGTCATATGACATCACAATTCCTGACTAAAGAGCACCTGTCAGTCATATGAAATCCCAAATCCCCACCGAAGAGGACCTGTCAGTCATATGACATCACAAATTGCCACCGAAGAGGACCTGTCAGTCATATGACATCACAATTCCTGACTGAAGAGGACCTGTCAGTCATATGACATCACAAATTGCCACCGAAGAGGACCTTTCAGTCATATGACATCACAAATCCCCACCGAAGAGGACCTGTCAATCATATGACATCCCAAATTCCCAGTGAAGAGGACCTGTCAGTCATATGACATCCCAAATTCCCACCGAAGAGGACCTGTCAGTCATATGACATCACAATTCCTGACTGAAGAGGACCTGTCAGTCATATGACATCCCAAATCCCCACTGAAGAGGACCTGTCAATCATAGACATCACAATTCCTGACTGAAGAGGACCTGTCAGTCATATGACATCCCAAATTCCCACTGAAGAGGACCTGTCAGTCATATGACATCCCAAATTCCCACCGAAGAGGACCTGTCAGTCATATGACATCACAATTCCTGACTGAAGAGGACCTGTCAGTCATATGACATCCCAAATCCCCACTGAAGAGGACCTGTCAATCATAGACATCACAATTCCTGACTGAAGAGGACCTGTCAGTCATATGACATCACAAATCCCCACTGAAGAGGACCTGTCAGTCATATGACATCCCAAATCCTCACCGAAGAGGACCTGTCAGTCATATGACATCCCAAATCCCCACTGAAGAGGACCTGTCAGTCATATGACATCCCAAATCCCCACTGAAGAGGACCTGTCAGTCATATGACATCCCAAATCCCCACCAAAGAGGACCTGTCAGTCATATGACATCCCAAATCCCCACTGAAGAGGACCTATCAGTCATATGACATCACAAATCCCCACTGAAGAGGACCTGTCAGTCATATGACATCACAAATCCTGACTGAAGAGGACCTGTCAGTCATATGACATCACAAATCCCCACTGAAGAGGACCTGTCAGTCATATGACATCACAAATCCCAACCAAAGAGGACCTGTCAGTCATATGACATCCCAAATCCCAACCAAAGAGGACCTGTCAGTCATATGACATCCCAAATCCCAACCAAAGAGGACCTGTCAGTCATATGACATCCCAAATCCCCACTGAAGAGGACCTATCAGTCATATGACATCACAAATCCCCACTGAAGAGGACCTGTCAGTCACATGACATCACAATTCCTGACTGAAGAGGACCTGTCAGTCATATGACATCCCAAATCCCCACTGAAGAGGACCTGTCAGTCATATGACATCAGAAATCACCACCGAAGAGGACCTGTAAGTCATATGGCATCACAAAATCCCAACCGAAGAGGACCTGTCAGTGACATTCGAGGCTCCGAGACGATCCGAACCGGTGACGTTGCGCAGCCACGGTGGTGGAGCTCTCAATACATGTAACAAGCAAATTTTGTTTTTAGATCTAGTAAGTGTCCTCTTTTTAGCGGGGTTTTAAATAAAAGTTATATAGCAGAGAGCGATAGGTCGGCTGTGTTTTTGATTAAATTGTACCCGAGTACCTGGAAGTGGAGGAACAGCTGAATAATCTTGGAGATCAACCCCTTTATCTGTGAGGGACACATTGGGGGGAGAGGAGATCGTGAAAGGGGGAAATTGAACAGTAGACATGTGCACTGACAAAAAATTTCTTCATTTTCGTATTTTTTCATTCGTTATTTCGTTTTTTTCGGAAATTCGGAAATTCCAAAATTCGGGAATTTACACATTTAAATTTTTCGGATTTCCGAATTTAGAATTTTCGGATTTCCGAATTTAGAATTTTCAAATTTCCAAATTTTCGGAATTCCCAATTTCCAAATTTTCGGAATTCCCAATTTCCAAATTTTCGGAATTCCCAATTTCAGAATTTTCGGAATTCCCAATTTCAGAACTTTCGGAATTCCCAATTTCAGAATTTTCGGAATTCCCAATTTCAGAATTTTCGGAATTTAAAAATGTGAAAATCCGAAAATCTGAAAAAAAGAAAATCAGTTTAATTTGAAATAATAACTATTAAATTATAGATATTGGAATTTCCTTTTAAAATTTGGCTGTTAGTGAATGTAACGAATACAAATTTATTCAAAGTTACGAATTATCTGAAACAACAAATGCTGCATCTAAACAAATGGAACGGAAACAAAATAATAATAAATAATTAATAATAATAAAAAGGTTTTATTATTATTTATTATTATTATTAGATCATTAAGTTCCATTTGTTTAGATGCAGCATTTGTTGTTTCAGATAATTCTTACTTTGAATAAATTTGTATTTGTTACGTTCACTAACAGACAAATTTGAACGGAAATTCCAATATCTATAATTTAATAGTTATTATTTCAAATTAAACTGATTTTCTTTCTTTTTTTCAGATTTTCGAATTTCCGAATTAAGTTCAAAAATCCGAAAATCCGAAAATTCAAAATTCAGAAATTTCAAAAGTAGGAAATTTCAGAAATTGAAAAATTAGTAAATTTCGGAATTAACGAATTTGTAAAAACTAATTCGGAACTCAACAAATTGCACATGTCTATTGAACAGTCCTGAGAGAAAGAAAAGTTGTTTGGGGAGTGAAAATAAAGAGTTGATTAGAGTCTTCCTGAGTCCTCCTGGAGAGGAGCAGATTAAATAGCCGTGGTGGTGGTGGTGATGTGATGGTGGTGATGATGATGATTATTGTGATGATGGTGATGGTGGTGATGATGGTGATGGTGGTGGTGATGGTGGTTATGATGGTGGTGATTATGGTGGTGGTGGTGGTGATTATGGTGGAGGTGGTGATGGTGGTGATGGTGGAGGTGGAGGTGGTGGTGATGATGGTGATGATGGTGATGGTGGTGGTGGTGGTGGTGATGATGGTGGTGATGATGGTGGTGGAGGTGGTGATGGTGATGATGGTGATGGTGGTGGTGATGGTGATGGTGGTGATGATGGTGGTTGTGATGGTGATGATGGTGATGGTGGTGATGGTGTGTGGTGGGGGGTGGATGGTGGTGTGGTGTGGTGGGGTGGTGGTGGAGGTGGTGTTGATGGTGGTGGTGATGGTGGTGGTGTTGGTGATGGGTGGTGGTGGATGGTGGTGGTGATGATGGTGGTGGTGATGATGATGGTGATGGTGATGATGGTGATGATGGCGATGATGGTGATGGTGGTGGTGGTGATGATGGTGGTGGTGATGATGGTGGTGGTGATGATGGTAAAGGTGGTGATGGTGGTGGTGATGATGGTGGTGATGGAGGTGATGGTGGTGGTAATGGTGGTGGTGGTGATGGAGGTGATGGTGGTGGTGGGTGGGGGTGGTGTGGTGATGATGGGGTTGGGGGTGGGGGGTGATGATGGGGTGGTGGATGGTGGGATGGTGTGGTGGTGGTGGTGGGGGGGTGGGGTGGTGTGGGGGTGGTGGGGGGGGGGTGGTGGGGTTGTGGGGTGGTGGGGTGGTGGTGGGGTGGTGGTGATGGTGGGTGGTGGTGGTGGGGTGGTGGGGGTGGGGTGGGGGGGTGGTGGGTGGTGGTGTGGGGGGGGGTGGGGTGGTGGGGGGTGGGATGGGTGGTGTGGGTGGGTGGTGGTGGTGGGGGGTGGTGGTGATGGGGGGGGGGGGGTGGTGGTGGGTGGTGGTGGTGGTGGGTGGTGGTGTGGTGGGGGGGGGTGGGGGGGGGTGGGGTGGGGGGGGGGGGGTGGGTGGGGGGGTTGGTTGGGGGGTTGGGGTGGGTGGTGGTGGTGTGGTGGGGGGGTGGGGGGGTGGGGGGGGGGGTGGGTGGGTGGGGTTGGGTTGGGGGGTGGGGGGGGGGGGGGGGGTGGTGGGTGGTGGGGTGGGGGGTGGGGGTGGGTGGTGGTGGGGGGGGTGGTGGTGGGGGGATGGGGGGGGGGGGGGTGGGGGGGGGGGGGGGGGGTGGGGGGGGGGGGGGGGGGGGGGGGGGTGGGGGGTGGGGGGGGGGGGGGGGTGGGGGGGGGGTGGGGGGGTGGTGGGGGGGGGGGGGGTGGGGGGGGGGGGGGGGGGGTGGGGGGGGGGGGGTGGGGGGGGGGGGGGGGGGGGGGGTGGGGGGGGGGGGGGTGTGGGGGTGGGGGGGGGGGGGGGGGGGGGGGGGGGGGGGGGGGGGGGGGGTGGTGGGTGGGGGGGGGGGGGGGGGGGGGGGTGGGGGGGGGGGGGGGGGGTGGGGGTGGTGGGGGGGGGGGGGGGGGGTGGGGGGGGGGGGGGGGGGGGGGGGGGGGGGGGGGGGGGGGGGGGGGGGGGGGGGTGGTGGTGGGGGGGTGGGGGTGGTGGGGGTGGGGGTGGGGGGGGGGTGGGGTGGGGTGGGTGGTGGGTGATGTGGGTGGGGGGGGGGGGGGGGGTGGTGGTGGGTGGTGTGATGGTGGTGTGGGATGGGGGTGGTGGTGTGGGGGTGGGGTGGTGGTGGGGGTGGTGGTGGTGATGATGGTGATGGTGGAGGTGATGATGGTGGTGATGATGGTGGTGGTGGTGATGGTGGTGATGGTGGAGGTGATGATGGTGATGGTGATGGTGGTGGTGGTGGTGATGATGGTGATGATGGTGGTGGTGGTGGTGTGGGTGGAGGTGGTGGTGGAGGTGGTGATGATGATGGTGATGGTGGTGGTGATGGTGGTGATGATGGTGACGGTGATGGTGGTGATGGTGGTGATGGTGGTGATGGTGATGGTGGTAATGATGGTGATAATAACACGGGAGCACTACGATCGAGATTGATTTATGGGACATTTATTATGAATTTTTTGTGATTTAGAATGTTATTGCATTATACATAGCACTAAATATAGCATCGATTATCACTGTTGTAGCGCCGCACTGTGCGTATCTTTTGGTACACGTATATATAGATTTAGTGATTAAAGTGAATAGCGGCTGCAATTTTGCACTTGATTGATTATTCGGGTGGGGCGGATTGTGTCACATCTGTCAGGGACTCGTCTGTATGAAGAATTCCCATATGATGTCACAATAGACGATCCGTATCAGAGAAGCGCCACCTTCAGGGCTCATTTAGGCGTGCAAATAAATCTGAGCGCCCCTTAATGCGTTTGGGGTGTGCGGCAAAGGACACCATTTTGACGCAACACAACAATGTGAAACAGCAGCGGGTCGCTGCAATGCTCGCAACTTTGAGAGGCGTTGGTGGAGCTTCACACTTATAGGATGTGAGAAACGCATGAGAATCGCTTACATTTCCCGCATCGCAATCGCACTGTAATTATCTGCTGCGGGTGTCAAATAGAAGTGAACGACGCCCCAAAAAGCAAGGTCGCAGTGCGTTTTCTGGAATCTGATTGCATTGGGTATGGACAAGACACCCATGCGATCCGATTCCAGTGCAGCAAAAAAAAAATAGAACAATAGATGCCTGCACCGCTTTTCATGTGGTGCGGTGCGATTTGTGCCATACAAAATGATGGGCTGAAATCGCACCACACGGAATCGCATGCGATTCGCACAGGTTAGGTTCACACTGACGCGATGCGGAAAACACAGCAAATCCTGTGCGTTTCCCGCACAGCAATAGGGCCCCAGAGGGGGGAATCCAGGGGCCCCAGGAAACGTACAGCTTAAATCGCACTGCACAGACATCGCCTATGAATGCAGTGCGACTCCTGTGCAAATCCCATGCGATTCTGTGTGGTGCGATTCCTTTGCGAATCCCAATGCTATTTTGCAGTGCTATTCCTATGCAAATCCCAATGCGATTCTGTGCGGTGCGATTCCTTTGCGAATCCCAATGCTATTTTGCATTGCTATTCCTATGCAAATCCCAATGCGATTCTGTGCGGTGCGATTCCTTTGCGAATCACATGCGGTGTGACGCATCACATCAGTGTGAGCCTAGTTTCACACTAATGCGATGCGGAGAACGCAGTGAATCCTGTGCGTTTCCCGCATCGCAATCGCTCGGCATCCATGTGATCCGCTGTGGGTGCCGATGTTAGGTTAGCAACACCCATGCGATGCGGGAAAAAAAAAAAAAAAAAAGGGTCCTGCACCGTTTTGGTGTGGATGCGAAGCGGTTTGAGCCAAAACAAATCGCACCGCACAGACATCGCATGTGACTGCGGTGCGATTCCTGTGCGAATCACCTCAACCAGCCTTCAGAAAAACGCTTATGAAACGCCCCCTTTTGGGCGGAATTCTCTCATAGATATGAACTTCGTGACCTTTCCTGGGGCCCCTGGGTCCCCCCCCTCTCTGGGGGCCCCTGGGTTCCTCCCCTCTCTGGGGGCCCCTGGGTTCCTCCCCTCTGGGGGCCCCTGGGTTCTCCCCCTCTGGGGGCCCCTGGGTTCCCCCCCCTCTGGGGGCCCTATTGCTGCGACTTGTGTCTGTAGCCTGGTGATGTAATGCGTCTTGGTTTGGCCTCAGCCGCATTACCAAGGTGCGGAAACCTGGGGCTCCGCCTGGAAATGTAAATTCTGCGATTATCGGGGGGGGGGGGGGGGGGATGGGCTCGGTGAAGGTCGGAGGTGCGGAACGGCACCTGATTGTCTGATACGGCCGAGCCGAGGGACGCCATCTGGAGGATCATCAACTCCAATCATCTCCGGGAGAATAAAAGCCGTTAAGAATCTCATCTGCGCTGAGAGATACAATCCAATCAGATGGCGGAACCGCCAGATGACCGACTAATATCCCCGAACGTCCCGGCGCAGGACATCAGAGGAGACGGAGAAATACGAAAACCGCCATTCCCACCACAGGAGGCCCTGATTGCAATGACTCAGTCCCTTCATTTCCAACACCAATCAGAAGGCAGCGCTCAGGCGGGATGGATGGAGTGCAGCCGCCATCCCCGGGAATTGTGGGGGGGGGGGGGGGGGGGGGGGGGGGATGGAAGAATTTGGGGTAATTATTGGATGGAGAAGACATCGATCGCATACAAAGCTACCAACAGGGGGCAGAACATGAAATGCCAGCAGACTTATATATTCTTCTCCTGTATTCATAGACGGGGCCTCTTCTCATCTCTTCATCTGCCGCATGTGGAGGGTCTGGACTTCCTTCATGAGACGCAGGCAGAGCTCATCCTGGTACGGCAGGGCCACACACTGTACAGACAGCGGCAATCCCACCCCATCCGCCACCGCCTGCAGAGACACAGAATGAGAGATACATTGAGGAAGGAGTAGAGCGATACGTGGCGGCTTCACTAGAAACGGGCATTCCCTTACTGACACTGAGCACCTCCCACTGACATCAGTGCTGGGGCAATCTTCCCACATATAAAACATACTCCTGACCCCCGCACTCTGTACATTACACACTCCTGACCCCCGCACTCTGCACATTACCCACTCCTGACCCCCGCACTCTGTACATTACACACTCTTGAACCTTGCACTCTGTACATTACACACTCCTGACCCCCGCACTCTGTACATTGCACACTCCTGACCCCCGCACTCTGTACATTGCACACTCCTGACCCCCGCACTCTGTACATTGCACACTCCTGACCCCCGCACTCTGTACATTACACACTCCTGACCCCCGCACTCTGTACATTGCACACTCCTGACCCCTGCACTTTGTACACTACACACTCCTGACCCCTGCACTTTGTACACTACACACTCCTGACCCCTGCACTCTGTACATTACTTGTACCTGACCCCTGCACTTTGTACATTACACACTCCTGACCCCCGCACTCTGCACATTACCCACTCCTGACCCCCGCACTCTGTACATTACACACTCTTGAACCTTGCACTCTGTACATTACACACTCCTGACCCTCGCACATTCCTGACCCCCGCACTCTGTACATTACACACCCCTGACCCCCGCACTCTGTACATTGCACACTCCTGACCCCCGCACTCTGTGCATTGCACATTCCAGACCCCCGCACTCTGTGCATTGCACACTCCAGACCCCTGCACTCTGTACATTGCACACCCCAGACCCCTGCACTCTGTACATTACACACCCCTGATCCCCGCACTCTGTACATTACACACTCCTGACCCCTGCACTCTGTACATTACACACTCCTGACCCCTGCACTCTGTGCATTACACACTCCTGACCCCCGCACTCTGTACATTACACACTCCTGACCCCCGCACTCTGTACATTGCACACTCCTGACCCCCGCACTCTGTACATTGCACACTCCTGACCCCCGCACTCTGTACATTACACACTCTTGAACCTTGCACTCTGTACATTACACACTCCTGACCCTCGCACATTCCTGACCCCCGCACTCTGTACATTACACACCCCTGACCCCCGCACTCTGTACATTGCACACTCCTGACCCCCGCACTCTGTGCATTGCACATTCCAGACCCCCGCACTCTGTGCATTGCACACTCCAGACCCCTGCACTCTGTACATTGCACACCCCAGACCCCTGCACTCTGTACATTACACACCCCTGATCCCCGCACTCTGTACATTACACACTCCTGACCCCTGCACTCTGTACATTACACACTCCTGACCCCTGCACTCTGTGCATTACACACTCCTGACCCCCGCACTCTGTACATTACACACTCCTGACCCCCGCACTCTGTACATTGCACACTCCTGACCCCCGCACTCTGTACATTGCACACTCCTGACCCCCGCACTCTATACATTGCACACTCCTGACCCCCGCACTCTATACATTGCACACTCCTGACCCCCGCACTCTGTACATTACACACTCCTGACCCCTGCACTTTGTACACTACACACTCCTGACCCCTGCACTTTGTACACTACACACTCCTGACCTCTGCACTTTGTACACTACACACTCCTGACCCCTGCACTCTGTACATTACTTGTACCTGACCCCTGCACTTTGTACATTACACACTCCTGACCCCAGCACTCTGTACATTACACACTCCTGACCCCCGCACTCTGCACATTACACACTCCTGACCCCCGCACTCTGCACATTACACACTCCTGACCCCCGCACTCTGTACATTACACACTCTTGAACCTTGCACTCTGTACATTACACACTCCTGACCCTCGCACATTCCTGACCCCCGCACTCTGTACATTACACACCCCTGACCCCCGCACTCTGTACATTACACACTCCTGACCCCCGCACTCTGTACATTGCACACTCCTGACCCCCGCACTCTGTGCATTGCACATTCCTGACCCCCGCACTCTGTGCATTGCACACTCCAGACCCCTGCACTCTGTACATTACACACCCCTGACCCCTGCACTTTGTACATTACACACTCCTGACCCCCGCACTCTGTACATTGCACACTCCTGTCCCCTGCACTCTGTACATTACATGCTCCTGACCCCTGCACTTTGTACATTACACACTCCTGACACCTGCACTATGTACGTCACTTACACCTGACTCCTGCACTCTGTACATTACACACTTCTGACTAAAGTATCATGTCGCAGTGTTAATGAGGACATGAGCCTCATCCCCACAGCCCTGACCTGGCCATTGTTGGTGGTCCGAGGGCAGGGGGCTTATTAAAGCCCACTTTAACTATAAGAATGCCCCCAGACAGTAAGTGTACTATGTAACCCTGCATTGAGGGAAGGCGACATGTGCCCCCACAAGCAGAACCCTACAACCACCAGGACAGGTTTGGGGCACAAGGTCCTTGTCCTCATCAAAATAAGGGTCCCCCCTTTATGTTAAGAAGCATGTGGATCTGGTATGGTTCCGGAGGGTGGGGGACATGCACATCTCCTCGCCTTTCCTGGCCTGCCAGACTGCTGCTTGGCTCTGGGCTAAAGTCTTTATTGTCTCATCCGGTTGCCATGTAGCCCCCAACTATTTCATGTCTCTGTTCTGTGTGTACATTGGTGATGGAAGAGTTTCATTCTTTAGAAATGTCCAGAGGTTTATGTGTGTCTGTGAGACTCGGAGTGGCACAGAACCTATAGGACTGTGTGCCATGTACAGGGAGCTGGGTCACAATTATTCATCCATGCCCCTTTACACATGTCCATTACAACTGTTCTCCCTATACTGTCCCAGGAGTCACCTGTAGGGATCTGCTGCCCTCTACTGTCTGCATTTGTTAATGCCAGTAAATATAGTATGTGTGCACTTCCTGTCTATGGGATGTTGGGTAAAAAGACAGAGAGAGAGTCTCAGTCACATGTCCTGTCCAGGGCAGTTACTTCTGCTGTATTTTCACCCGGACCAGAATAAGAGACTACTATGCAAGTATTCCTATATATGTTCTAATGGTTTAACTGCAGCTGCCCAAAGCTTCTTGAGTGTGTATCTGAATCCTTGTGACAGGTGTATCTCTGTCCTATTGTTATTATCCCACATGCACAGTGCCAGGTAGGTCTGTGCTCCTGTATGTGTGCAGTGGTCACCGTCCAATGGGTGAACCTGTTTAATGCAATATAGTTTTTATACAGCTCCTGTTATTCTAGGTAACCCTGTCCCTTCTGGTCTGGGATTCTATAGCTAGTTTTAGCTCAGGGCTCAATAACCAGCATAGGCTAGAGACAGGTTAGGCATCTGATGGCCACTTCTGGTAGTTAGAGGTCCGGTTGCATGACAGATTAGAAGCTACTAGGAGTGGGACTAAGACACAGAAGAGATAGGCTGATTCTAAGTTCCAATTACTGTTGGTGAGAAGCTCCTTTCCAGGCTGGTTGGACAGTGGTTGGAGGCCCTGTTCTGGAAGGAGGCTCTGTCCTGGTTGGGGGGGGGGGGTGGAGGTCCTGTCCTGGGTGGGAACCCTGTCCTGGGTGGAGGGTGGAGGCCCTATGCTGGGTGGATCTCTGTCCTGGATGGGGAGTGGAGGCCCTGTCCTGGGTGGAGGCTCTGTCCTGGATGGGGAGTGGAGGCCCTGTCCTGGGTGGAGGGTGGAGGCCCTGTGCTGGGTGGAGGCTCTGTCCTGGGTGGGGAGTGGAGGCCCTGTCCTGGGTGGAGGTCCTGTCCTGGATGGGGAGTGGAGGCCCTGTCCTGGGTGGAGGGTGGAGGCCCTGTGCTGGGTGGAGGCTCTGTCCTGGGTGGGGAGTGGAGGCCCTGTCCTGGGTGGAGGTCCTGTCCTGGGTGGGAACCCTGTCCTGGGTGGAAGGTGGAGGTCCTGTCCTGGGTTGAGGCTCTGTCCTGGATGGGGAGTGGAGGCCCTGTCCTGGGTGGAGGGTGGAGGTCCTGTCCTGGGTGGAGGCTCTGTCCTGGATGGGGAGTGGAGGCCCTGTCCTGGGTGGAGGGTGGAGGCCCTGTGCTGGGTGGAGGCTCTGTCCTGGGTGGGGAGTGGAGGCCCTGTCCTGGGTGGAGGTCCTGTCCTGGGTGGGAACCCTGTCCTGGGTGGAGGGTGGAGGTCCTGTCCTGGGTGGAGGCTCTGTCCTGGATGGGGAGTGGAGGCCCTGTCCTGGGTGGAGGTCCTGTCCTGGGTGGAGGCTCTGTCCTGGATGGGGAGTGGAGGCCCTGTACTAGGTGGAGGGTGGAGGCCCTGTGCTGGGTGGAGGCTCTGTCCTGGGTGGGGAGTGGAGGCCCTGTCCTGGGTGGAGGGTGGAGGTCCTGTCCTGGGTGGGAACCCTGTCCTGGGTGGAGGGTGGAGGTCCTGTCCTGGGTGGAGGCTCTGTCCTGGATGGGGAGTGGAGTCCCTGTCCTGGGTGGAGGGTGGAGGTCCTGTCCTGGGTGGAGGCTCTGTCCTGGATGGGGAGTGGAGGCCCTGTACTGGGTGGAGGGTGGAGGCCCTGTGCTGGGTGGAGGCTCTGTCCTGGGTGGGGAGTGGAGGCCCTGTCCTGGGTGGAGGATGGAGGTCCTGTCCTGGGTGGGAACCCTGTCCTGGGTGGAGGGTGGAGGTCCTGTCCTGGGTGGAGTGTGGAGGTCCTGTCCTGGGTGGAGGCCCTGTGCTGGGTGGAAGCTCTGCCAACTTTATTGTCAATTCCACTCTTCCAGCTTTCTTCTGGTTCTCTTATTTACCTGCAGGTTTAGTGCAATGTTTGGGAAGGGCTACACACCTTTTTGAAGCACTTGTCCCAGCAGTCATTATTGTATCCGGTGTATTGTCTCAGTGCCGTCTCATCTTCTTTGGTGACAAAACCCACAGGAACCACCCCGGCCGGGAACTGGAGCATATTGTACAGCATGGTGTAGCTGATAGCAACTGAAAGAGAAGACATTATAGGTGGAGTTATGTGGAGTTGTGACCACTTCCAAGTCCCTCTAGCGGTCTCCATTACACTCATGTGGAGTCATTCGGCTTTTCTCTACCTCTCTAGCGCTCTCCACCACATTGGCTGACAGTAGAGGACACGTGGGTGGGCATGCATGATCTGACCAGCCGCAGTACCTCTGAACACAAAGGAGATAGACCCTTCATGTTCAGAATTATCAGTGGAGACATTACAGCGACCTTCCACCAAAGCCAAGACCCTCCATCTCTGTCCCCTGAGCTGCTCTGCTTAGAAGAACATCCAAGTTTTCCTTCATTTAGGGGGTGATTTTTCGGGTGGGGGTAGTATTTTGTGTCTCGTTAGTCTCATAATTTTTATGTAAAAAAATGTAAAATAACGATGGGCCATCTTTGGCACAAGAACAATCCCATGATAGGGGGAAAGGAGCTTCCAAAACCCTCAGGAGACATTTAATATCCATTGTACCCCTAAAAACCACCAAAAACCACCTCACTTCCACCATTCCCAATGACTGCAATGTATTTTACCCAAATGGAGCCATTTTCCCTGACTTATACACTTATCCCAGGGAAACCAAAACCAATCAGCCCGGTTCTTCCGACCTGTTCAGCCAATATTCCAGAGAGTCCCGGAGCAGAAGGAGAGAAAAGCATTGGCGTAGGGACTGCATGACAGGTGTGGACAGCACAGTCATGTTTGTGTAGAGAAAAAGTTGGCCCCTTTAAGAAAAGGGGAGGGGCCGAAGCAGGGGAGGCACTTGGTTAGGAAGTAGAAAGGTGAGTGAGGTCATCAGTGAGCGACGGAGGAGAAGATTCCCACCCACCCTCCCGAGTATGGTCAATTATGATAGGGGCTGTAAGGACAGCCCGGGCAGTGGTTGGGTCTTTGGAGGAAGAGAATATGGTAGTTATATGCATATATAACATGGTTGGTACCCATCTGTGGGATGGGGGTTAACATGGTTGGTACCCATCTGTGGGATGGGGGTTAACATGGTTGGTACCCATCTGTGGGATGGGGGTTAACATGGTTGGTACCCATCTGTGGGATGGGGGTTAACATGGTTGGTACCCATCTGTGGGATGGGGGTTAACATGGTTGGTACCCATCTGTGGGATGGGGGTTAACATGGTTGGTACCCATCTGTGGGATGGGGGTTAACATGGTTGGTACCCATCTGTGGGATGGGGTTAACATGGTTGGTACCCATCTGTGGGATGGGGGTTAACATGGTTGGTACCCATCTTTGGGATGGGGGTTAACATGGTTAGTACCCATCTGTGGGATGGGGTTAACATGGTTGGTACCCATCTGTGGGATGGGGGTTAACATGGTTGGTACCCATCTGTGGGATGGGGGTTAACATGGTTGGTACCCATCTGTGGGATGGGGGTTAACATGGTTGGTACCCATCTGTGGGATGGGGGTTAACATGGTTGGTACCCATCTTTGGCATGGGGGTTAACATGGTTAGTACCCATCTGTGGGATGGGGTTAACATGGTTGGTACCCATCTGTGGGATGGGGGTTAACATGGTTGGTACCCATCTGTGGTATGGGGATAACATGGTTGGTACCCATCTGTGGGATGGGGTTAACATGGTTAGTACCCATCTGTGGGATGGGGGTTAACATGGTTGGTACCCATCTGTGGGATGGGGGTTAACATGGTTGGTACCCATCTGTGGGATGGGGGTTAACATGGTTGGTACCCATCTGTGGGATGGGGGTTAACATGGTTGGTACCCATCTGTGGATGGGGGTTATCAGGTACCTTCCGGTTAACGAGGGGTTAACCAGGAAGGGGTTAAAGGTAGGTCACTGCGAAAGTTGAGTACTGTCTCCAGGTCTGGGGGCTTGCGACCGGAGGCCTAAAGTTTAAAGAAGTTTGGCGCAGTGACCAGTGGGGTGGGGTTCCCCCGAGAAGACCCCAAAAGTACATAAAGTTGGTTAAGAGTTATTTAAAATGTTTTTTTATTTAATTTTAAGGTAATTTTTAATAAAAGGCCGTCAAGGCCATTTACTCCAAAATCTTGTCATGTCATTTGTGAGGGGATTTGGAGGGGTTAGATATTATGTTTAATGGATGGCTTAACCACTTGCCGACCGGCGCACACAGATGTACGTCGACAGAATGGCACAGACAGGCAGGAGGGCGTATATATAAGTCCCTCCTTTCTGCCTGTCCGTGCCATCGGGAGCGCGCCGGGAGCGGAGCGCTCCCGCGCCGGTCGAGACCCCCGTGAGTCCGATCGCGGTCCCCGCTGACTCGATCGCCGCGGGGACATCCGCGATCGTCTCACGTGACGGCTGAACGGGGAGATGCCGAGATAAACAGCATCTCCCCGTTCTGCCTAGCAACTAGTGACGCCGATCTCTGCTCCCTGTGATTGGAGCAGAGATCAGCATTCACTAGCTGACAGCCAC
Source organism: Lithobates sylvaticus (assembly GCA_028564925.1). Taxonomy (NCBI): domain Eukaryota; kingdom Metazoa; phylum Chordata; class Amphibia; order Anura; family Ranidae; genus Lithobates; species Lithobates sylvaticus. Next base: position 274,604,346 of record CM053032.1, read on the forward strand.
GCCCCCCCCCCCCCCCCCACAGTAAGAAACACACCCCTAGGCCTACTTAACCCCTACACTGCCCCCTTGTGGTTATATATTTTTTGGGGATATTTATTATAGCAAAAAGTAAAAAATATTGCATTTTTTTCAAAATTGTCGCTCTATTTTGTTTATAGCGCAAAAAATAAAAACCGCAGGGGCGATCAAATACCACCAAAAGAAAGCTCTATTTGTGGGAAAAAAAGGACGTCAATTTTGTTTGGGAGCCACGTCGCACGACCGCGCAATTGTCAGTTAAAGCGACGCAGTGCCGAATCGCAAAAAGGGGCCTGGTCCTTTGGCTGCAAATTGGTCCGGGGCTGAAAGTGGTTAAGGGACTGTGGGTTAGGTCCTTCACATGTCATGGCCCTCGGTGTCTGCAGATCACCAATACACATAACATTACTGGATTAGAGACAACCACCTGAGGACTATGGGAGTCTGAAAGAATCCAGAGGAGAGGGAAGGTCACCATACTTCAGAGTTCCCATCACCCCCTTTAGGCACCTTTCACACCAGGGCGTTTTTCATGCGGTGCAGCGCTAAAAATAGCGCCTGTTCACCGCATGAAAAAATCCGGCCCCTTTAACTCCAGTGTTAAAGCCGGCGGGCTTTCACACTGGAGCGGTGCGCTAGCAGGATGACAAAAAAAGTCCTGCTAGCAGCATCTTTGGAGCGGGATAGGAGCGGTGTGTTCACCGCTCCTATACCGCTCCTTCCCATTGAAAAGAATGGGAGACCGCGGTGAATCCGCGGCAATACCGCCGCAAAGCGCCGATACGGCGGCGCTCTGCGGGGGGTGTTTAACCCTTTTTCGGCCGCTCGCGGGGGGTAAAACCGCACCGCGAGCGGCCGAAAACCGCGGTGAAAACGACGGTAAAGCAGCGCTAAATATAGCGCTGCTTTACCGTCACCGCGGCTCACCGCCCCAGTGTGAAAGGGGCCTTATAGGGTCCGTTATTTCAACGTAGGTGCTGAAATCTGACCCTACAATCTCAATCTATATAATATGAGGACCAACCCCAATGATTGGCTGTTTGTACCCGATCAGGCAGACACTTTCTCTCTATAATTGGTGGTAGATGTGAAGAAGATTGTTATACACACGATCGGAAATTCTCGTCGGAAAAAAGCTCTGACGGTTTTCCTGACGGAATTCCGCTCAAACTGTCTTGCCTACACACGGTCACACCAAAATTCCGACCGCCGAGAACGCGGCGAGGTACAACACGTACAACGAGCCGAGTTCAATGCCGCCGAGCATGCGTAGGAATTTTGCACGTCAGAATTGCTACAGACAAATCGGAATTTCTGATAGAAACTTTTTGAGAACAGGCTCTCAATTCTTTGCTGTCGGAAATTCGGCCAGCAAAATTCCGATGGAGCCTACAGACGGTCGCATTTTTCCGATGAAAAGCTCTCATCTGTCTTTTTCTGGCCGGAAATTCCGATCGTGTGCACGCGGCATAATGCGTGTGATGAGATTTAATCAGGGGTCAAGTCCTGGGGAAAAAAGTGTGGGAACTCCCACCCAAGATCCACTCGCAAGTATGCAGGAGACTGGGGAGGAGGGAGATGAGACAGAAAATCAGGAGGGGGCGGCGGGGAGGAGCGCATCACGAGAGGTCTGACTAAATACAATCTCTTAGCAGCAGGGACCTGATCTACCTGTCAGCTAGCTGTGATTGACAGGTAGATCGAAGTGGAAGCTGTCATGGGGCCCCCTACTGGCAATGCCTGAATGGTCAGGTGTGCGGCACTTACTATTGCGAGCTGCGTCGGCAGCTGCTGGTGTAGCACCTCCCACACAGCTCGCATACTTCAAAGTCTTGCAGGACACGGCTGCTAATGGGAACTGAGTTCCTGTTGTGGAAAAAGTACAGGAACTCCGTTCCCATGCGTTCCCGCAGGACTTGAGCCCTGGATTTAATGAACAAACTCCTGACAACCCCATCCAGTCATGACACAGAACCTGCCTAGAAGTTTCCCTGGGTATCCGATGTTGAAGGCCGGGCCTAACATGGGACAAAGGACGGCGTCCAGATTCAGCTTCTTCCATTCCCCGATGAACTCCGCCTGATATTCCTGGAGGAAACAACACAAAAGCGTCACCACGGAGGCTGAGGCTTGCCACAGGAGCTTACATTCAAGACAACAGCTGACATTTACTGCAGGAACTGACACTCTACACAAGGGCTCAAGTGGTCAGTGAGATGGTCGGGGGCGATGTGTCCAGGGGCGGACTGACCATTCGGGGCACTCGGGCACTGCCCGAGGGCCCCATGCAACTAAGGGGCCCCATCAGGGTTGCCAGCCTCAATAAAACCAGGGACAGTATGTAAAAATCTGTGTTTTTTTAAAAATCCCAAGATTATAGCTGCCCCGCCTCTCCAGTACTGTCAGGGAAATAGCGCCGGACGATCGGGCCGCGCTCCAGTGCGCATGCATGCGCGGGGGTTTGTCCCCTGGGCGCCTTTAAAAGACACACAGGCACTTTGCTGGTCTGTCTTTCCAGCTTGTGTTCCTGTGACCCTAAATACCTGTATCTGCCCTTGCCTGTGTTGACCCGGATTGCCTTGACTCTGCTGCCTCTCTCCTGGACCTTGACCCCCTGGCTTGTTTAAACGGACTCCGCTCTTCTCCTGTGCTAGACCCCCTGCTTGTGACCCGGACCTGCCTCTTATCTTCTTGCCTGACCTCCTGCTTGTGACCTGGACTTGCCTCGTGTCTCCCCAGACACCTTTCCTCAGCCTGTGTTTGCCACCCAGTGACTTTGTGCTAGACCCTCGGCCGGGTCCTGAATACCTGCCTGCTGGTCCAGTTCCCTTACCTTGGAAACCAGGTCCCGCTTGTGGCTTTCACCACCCCCTTGCTCAGGCCTGCACGGACTTCCAGTCTCCACCTGTGTTTGACCCCCCACCCTGGTTGTTGGGCTCCTGCCTTTACTACCTGTTGCCTGTCTGCCTGCTGGGCCCAGTCATCACCTCCTCCGGACCTCCACGCAAGCTCCGCCCACCTGACGGGGGTGACCTGTGCCACCTGGTGCCATTTGCTCTCTGTACCATCTCCAGGGGGCAAACTGCGCTGCGTCGCAAGGGTGAACCGCTCTCGGCATCTCGGCCTCGGTAAGTACGTTTCTGACAATTACCTTTTCAGGGTGTGTATGTGTAGTCTGTGTGTGTATATTGTGTGTCTGTGTATACTGTACGTACGTGTGTGTGTGTGTGTGTGTGTGTTTATACTGTGTGGCCCCATAATCTATTGCCTGGGGGCCCCATAATCTCCTATTGCCTGGGGGCCCCATAATCTCCTATTGCTCGGGGGCCCATAATCTTCTCCTATTGCCCGGGGGCCCCATAATCTCCTATTGCTCGGGGGCCCCATAATCTCCTATTGCTCGGGGGCCCCATAATCTCCTATTGCCCGGGGGCCCCATAATCTTCTCCTATTGCTCGGGGGCCCCATAATCTTCTCCTATTGCCCGGGGGCCCCATAATCTTCTCCTATTGCCCGGGGGCCCCATAATCTTCTCCTATTGCCCGGGGGCCCCATGAGTTGTCAGTCCGCCCCTGGATGTGTCGTGATGATAACTCTGCATGTACGACAAATCATATACTGGATGGTGATCAAAATCTTCATTTGCCGGAAACAGTTCAACTGACCTATTAAAGTCTGAGAGCAAAACGTGTGAAGTCCCCAGTAACCAATCAGATCCCACATCCATTCCTCCAGGAAAATGATTGGTTGCCGTGGGAAACACAGACATATTTCTGCATGCTGCACCTTTATCATGTGATGCCTGAGAATCGGAGGATGAGGTGAAGAAAATGGAGAAATGACAGAATTAGATCTCACGTGTGACGGCATCTCCGCCCTCCAGACTCCGGGGACCTTACCTGCAGGGCCACATGGTCCATCCAGTGTTCCTGTATAGATCTGCATGGAGGAAGCACAGATCAGTCATCGTAGACACTCAGAAATCTTCAGATTGTCCTCCATCTTCCTCTCTGCCATATTTAGCCTCAAGTAACCCATCCGCCCCCACAATGTGCCTGAGAAAAGGGACCCCTGGACTGAGTGGGCCCCTAGAAAGTCACATCCAAGGGGTGCCTAGAGATGTGTCTCTTTTCCCTATACTTGCATAAAATGCCCATAAGAGGAAATCAGAACTGTCCTGAGCTCTACAAACTCCTCCCACATCACATGTGACCAAAAGTAAAGGCGTACGAAGGTGGGAGGCTCACCTGGGTCCGACGAGAGAGTGGATGATTTTAGAGATCCTGGGAGCCTGCAAAATATTTCCAATAAAAGATCAGACAAATCATCATCATCAGAAGTAAACTATGCGGAGGAGACCCAGCTATTAGAGGGCCCGAAGATGATGTGATGTGAGGAGACTCCTCATCCTCATGACCAGCATCGACCCCAAGTCTAGAATTACAGATTGATGGCGACCAATTACAAGGAGCAACAGCTTCACTTCATATCTTATCTTACTGAATTTGTGAATCTGATCATCCTTTCAATTCATTAATTTAATCCACCATCACCTCCATCCAATCTATCCAATCCAACTCACCATCACCTCCATCCAATCCAACTCACCATCACCTCCATCCAATCCAACTCACCATCACCTCCATCCAATCCAACTCACCATCACCTCCATCCAATCTACCCAATCCAACGCACCATCACCTCCATCCAATCCAACTCACCATCACCTCCATCCAATCTACCCAATCCAACGCACCATCACCTCCATCCAATCTACCCAATCCAACTCACCATCACCTCCATCCAATCCAACTCACCATCACCTCCATCCAATCTACCCAATCCAATCCACCATCACCTCCATCCAATCCAACTCACCATCACCTCCATCCAATCTATCCAATCCAACTCACCATCACCTCCATCCAATCTACCCAATCCAACTCACCATCACCTCCATCCAATCCAACTCACCATCACCTCCATCCAATCTATCCAATCCAAAGCACCATCACCTCCATCCAATCTATCCAATCCAAAGCACCATCACCTCCATCCAATCTATCCAATCCACCATCACCTCCATCCAATCTATCCAATCCAAAGCACCATCACCTCCATCCAATCTATCCAATCCACCATCACCTCCATCCAATCTATCCACTCCAAATCACCATCACCTCCATCCAATCTACTTCACCATCCCCTCCATCCAATCTAGCCAATCCACTTCACTGTCATCTCCATCCAATCCAACTCACCATCACCTCTATTCAATCTACCCAATCCAATTCACCATCAGCTTTATCCAATCTACCAAATCACCATCACCTCCATCCAATCTACCCAATCCAATTTACCATCATCTCCATTCAATCTACCCAATAAAATCCACCATCACCTCCACCAAATTCACCTAATCCAATCCACCATCACCTCCATCCAATCCACCATCACCTCCATCCAATTTACCCAATCCAATCCACCATCACCTCCATCCAATCTACCCAATCCAATCCACCATCACCTCCATCCAATCTACCCAATCCAATATCATCTCCATCTAATCTACCCAATCCAATCCACCATCACCTCCATCTAATCTATCCAATCCAACTCACCATCACCTCCATCCAATCTACCCAATACAATCCACCATCACCTCCACCCAATCTACCCAATCCAACTCACCATAATCTCCATCCAATCCACCATCTCCTTCCTCAAATGTACTGCCCTCTTCATCCAGTTAACTGCCTCTATCCAGGTTCCTTCATCTAGTCCACCATTCTGTCTTGCAAACTTACTGTCCCCTCTCTCCAGGTCACCTAGTCCACCATTTTCTTCAAGTTCTCTATTCCTTCCTTTCAGTTTACTGTCCCCTCCATCTGGTCCACCATTCCCTTAAGCCCTTTCACCATGCCTTCTTTCCAAGTTACCGTCCCTTTCATCTGGTCTTCCAACACTTCATCCCATCCACCATCCCTTCTTTCCAGGTTACCATCCCTTCCTTCCAGCTTACTGCCCAGGTCAGTGCCTTCTCTGCCTGGTCTGCCATCCTTTTCTTCCATTTTAGTGTCCCTTCTGTTTGGTCCACTATTGTCTTCACCCAGTCCACAATTTTTTCCTACCAGTTGTCTGTTACCTTTGTCCAGGTCAGAGTACTCTGGGTCTAGTCCACCATTCCTTTTATCCAACCTTCCATCCCTTCCTTTCAGTTTACTGTCCTCTCCGTCCAGCTCAGTGCCCCCTCCACCTGGTTCATTATTCACTTTGTCCATATCACCATATTTTCCTTTTAATCTACTGTCCCTTCTATCTGGCCCACCCTTCCCTTCATCTCATCCACCATCCCTTTCTTCCAGTTTACTTTCCCTTTTATCTGGTCTTCCAACTCTTCATCTCTAATGCCGCATACACACAATCGGACTACCCGGTGGACTTAGTCCCAAGGACAATCCGCTGGACTTTCCAGCGGAGGTCTGCCGGACTTTCCGAATGAGCGGACTTGCCCACACACGACCGGACTTTTCCGGCGGACAATCCGCCGGACTTTTGGAAAGAAAAAGTCCATCGGAGCCCACACACGGGTGGATTGTCGGTCGGACTCTGGTCCGCCGGACCAAGTCCGCCGCATAGTCCGATCGTGTGTATGCGGCATAAGAAGAATGTGCTATCTGCATCACCAGAGGAAGTAGACGCTCTATAATCTCCTGATATCCGGGGTGTTGTATCGCCCCATCTTGCTCTCTGAAGTTCCCTGTTCCAATCTGATTACTAGAGGAGGGACTTCACCATGGCATTTTGATGCCCACATGGGCCTCTGTAGCCCTGTACCCCAGATATTACCAATGACTCCCAGCTTTCTCTGCTTTTGATGCAATTTCCTATCCTATCCTATTTAAAAATAATCTTTCTGAACATTTCATACAATTTATTATCCACTTTCATCACTTTTTACATTTTGGGAAGGTGTTAAAAGTGGATAATACTGTCTAGGTTGGGGTATTCGGTATTAATGATGTTAAGCAAAAGAAAAGTATGTGAGGCAAAGAATGAATGAATGAGTGAATGAGTGAATCAATGAATCAGCGATAAGAGTTTAGCAGCTAAGCAGAAATCCATGGGCTCCTCCGATGTGTACACTGCCTCTGCTCACCGTGGTCTGGAGGAGGAAGGAATAGGTTTTTGTCAGAAAGGCTGGGAAGTTGAACTGGGAGGCGGTTTCAGACAAGTGGATGTCCACAATGTTCTTCTTACTGGAAATAAACAGAAGAGACAAAACATCAGTCCTGTGCGGGGATTTCCATGCAAACTGGTAAAGTGGTCAACTTTTGGAAAGGGGTTCTTTTACTGATGTTTAAAAGTAATGAGCATGAATTAGAACAAATGCTAAATCCTAATAATTCACAGAAAATATCCCGAATTCTCCTGCCCGTTTGTTACAATTTGCACCAATTAAATTCACCATCTTGACATTAATGCAAATTTTAGACATGTGCAATTCGTTTAGTTCCGAATTCGTTTTTTAACGAATTTTGACAAATTCGTTTATTCCGAATCTCCAAATTTTCCAATTTCCAAAATTTCCGAATTTCAAAATTTGCGAAACTATGAATTTCCGAAATTTCTGAATTTCCGAACTTCCGCAATTACGAATTTTCGAATTTGCAAATTTACAAATTTTGAATTTTCGGATTTCCGAATTTCCGAATTTTCGGATTTTCGAATTTTCGGAATTCGGAAATTCAAAAATTTGAAAATGTGAAAATAAGAAAAAAAGAAAGAAAATCTGTTTAATGCTAAATAATAACTAACTATTAAATTATAGGTATTGGAATTCCCTTTCAAATTTGTCTGTTAGTGAACGTAACGAGTACAAATTTATCCGAAGTTAACAATTATCTGAAATAACGAATGCCGCATCTAACCAAATGGAACGTAACAATCTAATAATAATAAAATAATAATAAAACCTTTTTATTATTATTAATTATTTATTATTAATTTGTTCCGTTCCATTTGTTTAGATGTGGCACTGGTTATTTCAGATAATTCGTAATAAATTTGTACTCGTTAATTTAATAGTTAGTTATTAATTAAACAGATTTTCTTTCTTTTTTCAGATTTTCAAAATTTGGGATTTTCAAATCTTTGAATTCCTGAATTCCGAAAATCCGAAAATCCGAAATTCGGAAACCGAAAGATAGAAATGTGAAAATTCCCGAAATTTCTGAATTCCGAATTTTCAAATTTTCAAATTTCCGAAAAAAGCAAAAAAACGAAAATGAACAAATTTTTTGTCAGTGCACATGTCTAGCAAATTTTGGCAATGATCAATCCGTGCATTGGGGCGTTAGTAGATTCACCCAATTATAAGTTCAGCTCACATTAAAACTCAGTTACAATATATGAAGCTGGACCATACATAGTTCTCCCACACTGGATGTATCTTCAACTTACAACTTGTCTGCCAGCGTTTTCCCTCCATCGCCAAAGATTGTCGTTTTCAGAAACATCTGACAGGCATAATCTACTCGAGGTGGTTTGAATGGGATGAGCTGAAAGGATAATTAATGTCACTGTCAGGAGTCTGCTTTTTGGGGGGGAGTATATGGGTGTTTACCCCTTATCCCAGGAGACAGTAGAGATTGCCCCTTACCTGGTGTCCGGCCTCTCCTAGAAGTTGCTTGGTCTCAAGCAGTACACGCCTCATCCCAGGACTAGGAAGGAAGAAGCCATCCTCCTCATAGTATCCGATACGAAGAGGTTTATGGCTAGAGTAGAGCTGGAAAAGGCCCGGGAGATGACATTTCACTGGACAGACATTAAATGGTGGCAGGGCATGCATAGGTCATCCAGCCATCGTACAAAACATCAGAATGTTTTTCTATATCTGTAACCACCTTAAAGTGCATGTAGAGCCCAAACTTTCTTTTTTTTTTAGTTTTGGAAAGAGTAGGGAAGGGTTAAAACCCATTTATAGTCCAAATAGAGGCTGTACTCCTCACAGTACTTGACCTTGTAATAATGGGTTCTCAAAGTGAATGCCATGGATGATGGTATGCCAGAATCAGATGCCACAGTGATGCAAAGTCACCAGCACTCCAGATCAGGGCCGCTGATAGGCCAGTACAACTGGCCCTGTTGTACTGGGCCCGGGCAACCTTAAAAGAGAACTAATTAATGTAAAAAAAAAAAAATCCTCCAGCCACCATGACCAAACATCGCCCCCCCCCCCGCCACCTTCCACCACCACCCCCACACCAACCCCCCCACCCCTGTACTTTTTACATTTTTTTTTATTCCAACGTAATATGATGTAGGTGGCGGCAGGGGGAGGGACTATTTCTCCTATTTCGGGCGTGGAAGAAATGTCAGAATGTCTCTTCCGCGCTCGCTCCTCATGCTGGCTCAATCCCGGCCAGCGCATCCTCTATAGTGTCTTCCCTGGCGCCGCGGAGTGCTTCCTCCCCCATCTGCTCTGTTCCTCACTCGGCCTGAGAGTAAAAAGCAGTGAGGTGAGCAGCGGCGCCGGCGGGAGGAAAAAAAAAAAAACATAGCTGCCATCTGAATCGGATAGTTTGTGGACACTCCAGTCCAGGCAGCAGGATCAGGGAGGAAGTGACTCCTGGGGCCCGTCTAACAGGTGTGTGCTTGCTTGGGGGGGGATTCAAGATCTACTACTACTGCAGCAGCATCTATACATTATGGCATTGGTGGCATGGGTGGCAATGTCTGCAGGCAGCACATGCGTTATGGGCTATAACGCATGTGCTACCTGCAGACAGTGCCACCCATGCCGCCAATGCCGTAATGTGCTGCAGACAGTGCTACCCATGACGCTAATGCCATAATGCATGTGCTGCCTGCAGAGACAGTGGCACTGTCTGCAGCACAATATGGCATGGCTAGCACTGTCGGCAGGCAGCACATGCGTTATGGCATTTGCGTCATGGGTGGCACTGTCTGCAGCACAATATGGCATTGGTGGCATGGGCTACCTGCAGAGACAGTGCCACCCAATGCCGTAATGTGCTGCAGAGACAGTTTCAAGGCGGGGTCTGAGGAGGGGCTAGGGGTGGGGCTGAAGGAGGGGCCAGGGGCAGGACCAGGGGTGGAGCTGAATTGGGCCTCGTCAGGTAGGCTGTACGGGGCCCCATGATTTCTATCAGTGGCCCTGCTCCAGATGAATGGGTTTCTTGTGTTTATTGTAAGGATGGTGTCACATAAGGCACAAGAAACCAACATCTCAAGGCCTTGCAAAGTCCCCTTATCAAGGCAACACCGTCACTACGGAACAGAATGGACAGGGAAATGTTGCCAAGGATGGGAATGATCAGGGAAGAGGTTCCAGTAGATAGATAGCAGCATAGTTGGGTCGCCTTACCTCCTCATTGAAGTAGATGGGGGGAACATTGGGGTCAAGATTGAACATCTCATCACACAGTAGAGCTTTCATAACCAGAACCAGACCGTCCACATCTCGTGCCATTGGACCAATGCAAAGAGGCACTGAAATAAAAGTATTAGTGTATATACAGTCTGGAGGAAAGAAGGGAAAAGGATGGACAGGCCTTAAACCTTTAAATACATGAAGGGGGAGAACAAGGGTAAGAATGGATTTCCAGCAGTGGTGGCCGCTCCATTAGGGCGGCCTATCCATGCGTCCGGCCCCCTAATCTACATGCGGGGCGCCAGATGCATGGATTCCAAATAGGGTTCATTTTATTTATTTTTTAAACACGTGATTAGAGCCAGAGGCTCTAGTTGGCTTCAAAAAACGGCAGGCTCAGGGCTCAGAGCACTGTGCCCTGATCTCACATATTGTCACGCTGGTTCTCCTCCCGGCCGATCTGGAAGCGGGTCCTGAGACAGTTTCCCGATTGGCCAAAAGGCGAAGAATTCCTATTGGCCTAGGTGGAGAAGGAGGGGGGGGGGACACGCGGCCGCCGTGATGCAGTCGGCGTTCTTCGAGAATCACCCCTAGTGATGACCTCAACCTGTTCCGGACTCCGCCTATGCTGATGACCTAGGGCCCTCCTGTCCACCTAGTGATGACCCCAATCTGTTCTTGACTCTACCTATGCTGATGACCCAGGGCCTTCCTGCCCATCTAGTGATGATGACTTTGGCCTGTTCCAGAGTCTGTCTATGATGATGACCTTGTACCCTCCTGCCCACCCAATGATGACCTTGGCCAGTTCCAGACTCTGACAATATACTGGTACCTCCCTGTCCCCCTAGTGATGACCTAAGTCTGTTCCAGACTCTGTTATTGAACGGGTACCTTCCTGTCCACCTAGTGATGACCCCAACCTGTTCCAGAGTCTGCCGATGTCAGCTGATGACATGGTACCTACCTTCCCACCTGGAAACATATAAAAGCGATGGCAGAAAAAAGACAAAATGATCTATGGAGTCTGTCCATTTTATTTTTTTTTGTTTTAGCTTTTTGAACGTATACCGTATATACTCGAGTATAAGCCGAGTTTTTCAGCACATTTTTTTGTGCTGAAAGTGCCCCCCCTCGGCTTATACTCGAGTCAAGCACTTTTCTGCAGCAAAAATATTTTTTCGACCCGAATTTGCAGCCTCGTATCTCGGGACCACTTGGGGCTAGGAACTCCGAATTTGGTGTACAAACCCAGGGGAACCAACACTAGAACTTATCCAAATTTGGAGTTCCTAGCACCAAGTGGCCCCGAGATACAGGGCCCCAAATTCGGTCAACTGTGTCCATCTGCAGCAATGTCATTTTGGGACCCTTTGGGACCAGAGACCCCTAATTTTGGCTGCAGCTAGGGGGCATCTAGGAACCCTTAACTACCAAGTTTGAAGTTCGGGGGACCTATGGCTGCAAATGGGCACAGTGGGGCATGCTAATGGGCACAGTGAGGCATGCTAATGGGCACAGTGAGGCTGCAAATGGGCATTGTTGACCCTCTTTTCCACTTCCACTAGTAACTGCGCATTTCTCACCCTAGGCTCATACTTAAGTCAGTAAGTTTTCCCATTTTTTTGTGGTAAAATTGGGTGCCTCGGCTTATATTCGGGTACATTTTTTATTTTTTTTTTGTGATGACCTCAGCCTGTTCCAGATTCTGCATCTGCTTATGACCTGATACCTTCCTGCCCACCTGGAGACGACCTTAGTCTACTTCACTACCCTGCTACTGACTTATTCTTGGTGGTCTTCTCCTGTTGATCTGCCATTGACCCTGACTCCCACCACAGTCCTGCTGTTGTTTCACTTTACCCTCAACATGTGAACTCCATGGGTTGCCCTCACAGAGGCTCCAGACGATGGCTCAACATCTCCCATCATTGTCTTTGTCACTGGCAGGTTTTTCTCTGCTGATACTGGGGGCTTAATTTCAGCACTCCTTCCCCTGTCTCACCTCTAGGGCGGGAGGAGCAAGAGAGGTCACCCCCATCTTCTACCAGATCCACAACCATACTTCCTTCACATACATGGAGAGGAATCTTTACATCAAACTGATCTAGATTTCAACTCTTGACAAGTTTTTAAGACACAAAATGATTTTCCAGAGCACATAAAATTACGAATATCTCTACTAAAGCTGATCTCACAGATTCTGACGGCTGAGAAGGTCACATGTCATTTGATGGATGATGGTCATATGACCCTCACAAACTTCTCCAAGGAGGAGATCATTGTGTGACTCCTCAGAGGAGGTCCTTATGTGAAGGCACCGAGATCCACCATTGGCAGGTATTGTCTGTTATATCGGTGGTGGCCTCAGCCAAGTAAACCGTTTTCTATCTTTTCTGGTCTTCAGTCATTTAGAAATGGTCACAACACATTTCTAAATTACGGAAGATAATTGGGTCCTATTCACATAATAGATACTTCAATAGTCTCCATTTTACCTGCAGTCATCCCATCGACACAGGGCCGGACCCCGCTCATGCTGCAGAATAAAGAGAAATTTGTGTTATTTTCCTAATTCTAATCCCGTGAAAGGCAGTTGCATACGTTACACTGTCCTGCGGTACAGGAGGATTCCCTTCTGTGTTGTCAGAACAACCAGGTGTCTTATGCCCCGTACACACGGTTGGAAAATCGGACCACAAAATCCATCGGATTTTTTCCGACGGATTTTGTCCAACACTGGTGTTGCATACACATGGTCGGACAAAGTTGTCGGAAAATCCGATCATCCTGAACGTGGTGACGTTCGTTGCGTATGACGGGACTACGTGGAGGCTAGTAGCCAATAGCTTTGGTCTTGTAATGTGATCTGAGCATGTGTGGCACTTTGTCCGTCCGAATTTGCTACACACGATCGGAAAAAGTCCGATAGGACTTTGTCGGAAAATTTGAGAGCAGGATCTCAAACTTTTTCCGTCGGAAATTCCGACGGAAAAAGTCCGATGGAGCCCACACACGGTCGGAATTTCCGACAACATGGTCCAATAGGACATTTTCCATCGGAAAATCTGACCGTGTGTACTCCGCATTACTGTTCCTCTGTGAATCTTCCTACCCATATTTTGTTGTATGATAGTGTTAGCCAAGCTCATGCCACTCCCCCACGGTTCCAACCTGCTCCACCCACTTCCCACCCACAGAGAACACACAAACTAGGATATCAGGACTACAATAACATCCAGAATGAGCTGAAGACCTGCAGCAAACTACACCCAATCCCACATCCATCTCCCGCTGTATCTCTGGTCAGATCAGCAACTGCATTGTCCATAGAAACTCCCAGGAGGTTTTTAAAATTTAAAAATAGAGACTTTTCTATAATCTAAATTATGACCTCCTCCACTCCATTATAGTATTACAAAAGAATATATATCGTTAGAAAAGAAAAATGTACACATTCTGGCTCATTAGTCAGATAAAACTTTCTGCAATTATAATGCCCCTTTCACACCGGGCCGGGGAGCCGCGGTGACGGTAAAGCAGCGCTATATTTAGCGCTGCTTTACCGTCGTTTTAACCGCGGTATTCGGCCGTTCGCGGTGCGGTTTTACCCCCCACGAGCGGACGAAAAAGGGTTAAAGACCCCCGCAGAGCGCCGCCGTATTGCCGCGGTTTTACCGCGGTTTCCCATTCAAATCAATGGGAAGGAGTAGTATAGGAGCGGTGAACACACCGCTCCTATACCGCTTCAAAGATGCTGCTAGCAGGACTTTTTTTGCCGTCCTGCTAGCGCACCGATCCAGTGTGAAAGCCCGCCGGCTTTCACACTGGAGTTAAAGGGGCCGGATTTTTTCAGGCGGTGAACAGGCGCTATTTTTAGCGCTGTACCGCCTGAAAAACGCCCCGGTGTGAAAGGGGCCATAATCATCTTTAAAAAACTCCCAGGGGGTGCACCGTGTGCATGTACTGCTCACCTCAGCCGTAGGGATGTTGGCTTAAATCCGGCAATCCCACAAAAACTGGACGGGAGACGAATGCTGCCAGCGAGGTCAGTTCCGAGGCCCAGAACCGACCCTCCACCTCCAATCAAAGCCCCTTCCCCACCTGAGGACCCAGAAGCCCCCTTGGCTGTGTTATGGGGGTTCTTTGTGTGTCCGTAGATTGTGTTGCTGGTTTCAAAGCTGTGAAGAGTGGAAGACAACATAATGGCATGCTTGTATCTTATCCGAGACTCTGAAAATAGATTTCCGCATAAAGTTTCTTTACAGGCAAAGAACTAAATAAAAGGGGTGAAATATACATCTCCTTTTCTCATCCCACACGTCTCATTACCAGTGGGTGACACCGCCACTTCCTGGTGCAGCACCATCTCTTCACCTCCAGGTGGCACAGGAAGCTGAACCAGGAAGAGGAAGGTAGAGTCATCCTCAACAATCTGGAATGATAACACAAGAACTTTTCTCTCACTCATGGTTAGTGTTTAGCTGAAGCCATTTATTATCAACTGTGTTTACTCTTTTTAAATCATAATGGCAACAGAAACTACCCAAAGGACCCTGATCAAAAGTTTACATACCCCAGTTCTTAATACCGTGCATTTCCCCCTTTAACATCAATGACAGGTTGTAGTCTTTTGTGGTATTTGTAGATGAGGCTCTTTATCTTCTCAGATGGTAAAGCTGCCCATTCCTCTTGGTAAAAAGCCTCCATTCCCTGTAAATTCTTGGGCTGTCTTCCATGAATGCCACGTTTTGAGATCTCCCCAGAGGGGCTCAATGATATTGAGGTCAGGAGACTGAGATGGCCACTCCACAACCTTCACTTTATTCTGCTGTAGCCAATGACTGGTCGCCTTGGCCTTGTGTTTTGGATCATTGTCATGTTGGAATGTCCAAGTACGTCCCATGCGCAGCTTCCTGGCTGATGAATGCAAATGTTCCTCCAGTATTTTTTGATAACATACTGCATTCATCTTGCCATCAATTTTGACCAAATTTCCTGTGCCTCACACATCCCCAAAACATCAGTGATCCACCGCCGTGTTTCACAGTAGGGATGGTGGACCTTTCCTCATAGGCCTTGTTGACTCCTCTCCAAATGTAGTGTTTATGGTTGTGGCCAAAAAGCTACATTTTGGTCTCATCACTCCAAATGACTTTGTGGCAGAAGGTTTGAGGCTTGTCTCTGTGCTGTTTGGCATATTGCAAGTGGGATACTTTGTGGCATTTGTGTAGTAATGACTTTCTTCTGGCGACTCGACCATGCAGCCCATCTTTCTTCAAGTGCCTCCTTATTGTGCATCTTGTACAGCCACACCCCATGTTTTCAGAGAGTCCTGTATTTCACCTGAAGATATTTGTGGGTTTTTTCTTTGCATCCTGAACAATTTTTTGGCACTTGTGGCTGAAATTTTAGTTGGTCTACCTGACCGTGGTTTGGTTTCAACAGAACCCCTCATTTTCCACTTCTTGATTAGAGATTGAACACTGCTGATTGGCATTCTCAATTCCTTGGATATCTTTTTATATCCCTTTTCCTGTTTTATACAGTTTAACTACCTTTTCCTGCAGATCCTTTGACAATTCTTTTACTTTCCCCCATGACTCAGAATCCAGAAACGTCAGTGCAGCACTGGATGAAAGATGTAAGGGTCTGTCAGGAGTCCAGAAACTCATCGATCTTTTATACACACTAATTACAAACAAACAGATCACCGGTGAGGAGGGTTACCTTTAATAGCCATTCAAACCTCTTTGTGTCAACTTGTGTGCATGTTATCAGGCCAAAATCACCAGGGTATGTAAACTTTTGATTAGGGTCATTTGGGTAGTTTCTGTTGCCATTATGATTTAAAAAAGAATAAACACAGTTGAGTGATAATAAATGGCTTCAGCCAAACACTAATCATGAGTGAGAGAAAAGTTTTTGTGTTATCATTCATATTCTCTGAAAAAAGGCCAAGAAATCATAAATTCTGCCAGGGTATGTAAACTTATACACACACACACACACTTGTGTTCATATGTGTATATGTGTGTATGTGTATATATATATATATATATATATATATATATATATATATATATATATATATTGTAACCTGGGGGACAGGTAGCAGGTACAAAGCTCACGGGGATGGGCTGTTTAGTAAGGCACAGATACCAAATCCACATGAGGTAGTGAAAACAGTGCTGGGTTTATTTGATTTAAATACAAGTCCATACACAGGTGCTGCACAGTCTTCCAGAAAACACATCAAAACAGAAATAACCAAACAAAAGTCCTAGCCGTGTCTCGGCTCCAACTATAACATACACCGTCTCTAACTATCAAGCTGAGCAAGCCTACCGCTTGTCAGTTTCTGTAAAGAGTTTTTAAAGGGTTTTACCAACCTTTTGGCTCCTCACAAACCATCCCTGTTTGTGTGTCCCAGGCAGAGAGCAAAGGCTGTTTTCTCAGGTGAGCTTAAATTAGCCTGGAGAGGAGGACTAAGATCCGAACTGGATCATGTCTCAGAGACCTCTGAATGTATATGAGAGGAGCCTGGGAGATGTATAAACCCCAAACAAGACTTCTCCTGGCTCTCTCTGGGACGCTCTGCTACATATCCTCCCCCTTGTTTCAACCCCAGGGTTGGAACACCTGTGGCCCAACAGGAGTGAACACGGGACAGGGCATCTACATTCCCCATCTCCACACCTGGCCTGTGTTTTACGGTGAAGGAGTAATCCTGTAGAGCCAAAAACCACCGGTTCACCCGTCTATTAGTCTCCTTCTTTTGTGCCATCCATTTCAGGGGAGCGTGGTCAGTTATCAAGTCAAACTGACGCCCTAATAAATAGTACCTGAGCGCGTCCACGGCCCATTTTATGGCTAAACATTCTTTTTCAATGACTGCATACTTTTTCTCATGGTCATTGAGCTTTCTGCTTAGGTATACGACAGGGTGTTCTTCCCCATTGTATACCTGTGACAGTACCGCCCCGATACCAACATCAGACGCATCCGTCTGAACCAAAAACTCTCTGGAGAAATCGGGAGAGTACAGTACTGGCTGTGCACACAGAGCCTTCTTCAGGACCTGGAAAGACTCCTCTGCTACTGGGGACCATTTCACCATTACCGAGTCTTTCCCTTTCGTAAGGTCTGTCAGAGGGGCAGCTATAGTTGCAAAATTTGGGATAAATCTTCTATAATACCCCGCAATACCAAGAAAAGCCCTGACCTGCTTTTTGTTTGCAGGGCGTGGCCATTCCTGGATGGCTGCTATTTTACTCACTTGTGGTTTTATGACACCACGGCCAATAGTGTAGCCCAAATACTTGGCTTCCTCTAGACCAATGGCACATTTTTTTGGATTTGCCGTAAAACCTTCTTTGAAGAGGGAATCAAGAACAGCCTGGACACGAGGCAAGTGAGACTCCCAGTCAGTACTATGTACCACTATGTCATCTAGATAGGCTGCTGCATATCGTCGGTGGGGTTTTAGGGTCCTGTCCATGGCCCTCTGAAATGTCGCGGGGGCATTTTGCAACCCAAAGGGCATTTTTTTATATTGAAAGGAACCGTCTGGGGTCACGAACGCAGTCTTCTCTTTGGCGCTACCAGTTAGGGGTATTTGCCAATACCCTTTTGTCAAGTCCAAAGTGGTAAGATAGCGAGCCTTGCCAAGTCGGTCTATAAGTTCGTCTACTCTGGGCATTGGGTATGTGTCAAACTTTGTCACCGCATTAAGCTTCCTGAAGTCGTTACAGAACCTCAAAGTGCCATCCGGTTTTGGGACTAGCACGATGGGGCTAGACCAGTCACTATTGGATTCCTCAATGACATCTAGCTCCAACATTTTTTTTTAGTATTTGATCACCACTGTTTATATATATATATATATTGTAACCTGGGGGACAGGTAGCAGGTACAAAGCTCACGGGGATGGGCTGTTTAGTAAGGCACAGATACCAAATCCACATGAGGTAGTGAAAACAGTGCTGGGTTTATTTGATCTAAATACAAGTCCAGACACAGGTGCTGCACAGTCTTCCAGAAAACACATCAAAACAGAAATAACAAAACAAAAGTCCTAGCCGTGTCTCGGCTCTAACTATAACATACACCGTCTCTATCAAGCTGAGCAAGCCTACCGCTTGTCAGCTTCTGTAAAGAGTTTTTAAAGGGTTTTACCAACCTTTTGGCTCCTCACAAACCATCCCTGTTTGTGTGTCCCAGGCAGAGAGCAAAGGCTGTTTGCTCAGGTGAGCTTAAATATGCCTGGAAAGGAGGACTAAGATCCGAACTGGATCATGTCTCAGAGACCTCTGAATGTATATGAGAGGAGCCTGGGAGATGTATAAACCCTGAACAAGACTTCTCCTGGCTCTCTCTGGGACGCTCTGCTACAATATATATATATATATATATTGTATATAGTCTCATACTGTTGTGGACTCTTTGCTAGGTTGTTTGGGATGTGGCTGTATTCCATTGTTCTATTGTGTATGGGAGAAAAAGTATTATGGGAAGTGTATGTGTGTTTGCTGGGAGGGTTGGAATTCTTCCAACAGCTCTCCCTGCTAATTGAACAATCTACCCCGCCCTGAATGCAAAGGGGGGGGGGGATTGCCCTGAGTGTTACATGTGTACCTGTGTTTCAATAAACAGTTCATGTTCAGCAGCCAAAACTAGTACTGCCTAATTTTTGGTTGTTAGTGGTTGAAATATCTGATATCTATATACAGACTGGTGGAAGTGGTATATGATGAAAGCACTCAAGCAGAGTGTGGGACAATTTTATTACAGTGAGGAAGAGGTGGAGGATGGGGAGAAGGAAGAGATGAAGGGTGGGGTGAAGAAAGAAGGATGGGGTGAAGAAGGAGAAGAAGAAGTGAAGGACAGGGTGAAGGAAGAGATGAAGGACAGGGTGAAGGAAGAGATGAAGGATGGGGTAAAGGAAGGGGTGGAGGATGGGTTGAAGGAAGGGGTGGAGGATTGGGTGAAGGAAGGGGTGGAGGATGGGGTAAAGGAAGGGGTGGAGGATGGGGTAAAGGAAGGGGTGGAGGATTGGGTGACGGAAGAGGTGGAGGATGGGGTAAAGGAAGAGTTGGAGGATAGGGGTAAAGGAAGAGATGACGGAAGAGGTGGAGGATGGGGTAAAGGAAGAGATGAAGGAAGAGGTGGAGGGTGAGGTACAGGAAGAAGTGAAGGAAGAGGTAAGGGAAGAGTTGAAGGATGGGGTAAAGGAAGAGGTGGAGGATGGGGTAAAGGAAGGGGTGGAGGATAGGGGTAAAGGAAGAGGTGGAGGATAGGGGTAAAGGAAGAGGTGGAGGATAGGGGTAAAGGAAGAGGTGGAGGATAGGGGTAAAGGAAGAGGTGGAGGATGGGGTAAAGGAAGAGGTGGAGGATGGGGTAAAGGAAGAGGTGGAGGATAGGGGTAAAGGAAGAGTTGGAGGATGGGGTAAAGGAAGAGGTGGAGGGTGAGGTAAAGGAAGAAGTGAAGGAAGAGGTGGAGGAAGAGGTGGAGGGTGAGGTGAGAGAGAGGAGAAGTGAAGAGAAAAGAATAAAAAAGAGATGAAAAGAGAAAAAAAGAGGAGAAAAAAAAAAAAAATAAAGGGAGTAAAGGAAAGAGATGAAGGGATGAGAAAAAAAAAAAAGGTTAAAAAAAAGGAAGAAAAGAAGAGAGATAGGGGTAAAGGAAGAGATGAAGGATGGGGTAAAGGAAGAGATGAAGGATGGGGTAAAGGAAGGGGTGGAGGATGGGGGTGAAGGAAAGGGTGGAGGAAAGGGTGGAGGATGGGGTGAAGGAAGAGGTGGAGGATGGGGTGAAGGAAGAGGTAAAGGAAGAGATGAAGGATGGGGTAAAGGAAGAGGTGGAGGATGGGGTAAAGGAAGAGATGAAGGATGGGGTAAAGAAGGAGGTGGAGGATGGGGTGAAGGAAGAGATGAAGGAAGAAGTGGAGGGTGAGGTGAAGGAAAAGTTAATGGAAGAAGTGAAGGAAGAGGTGACGGATGGGATGAAGGAAGAGGTAGGGGATGGGATGAAGGAAGAGGTGGAGGATGGGGTGAAGGAAGAGGTGGAGGATAGGGGTAAAGGAAGAGGTAGAGGATGGGGTAAAGGAAAGGGTGGAGGATGGGGTGAAGGAAAGAGGTGGAGGATGGGGTGAATGAAGGAGGTAGAGGATGGGGTGAAGGAAGAGGTGGAGGATGGGGTGAAGGATGGGGTGAAGGAAGAGGTGGAGGATAGGGGTAAAGGAAGAGGTGGAGGATGGGGTGAAGGAAGAGGTGGAGGATAGGGGTAAAGGAAGAGGTGGAGGATGGGGTGAAGGAAGAGATGAAGGAAGAAGTGGAGGGTGAGGTGAAGGAAGAGGTAATGGAAGAAGTGAAGGAAGAGCTGGAGGATAGGGGTAAAGGAAGAGGTGGAGGATAGGGGTAAAGGAAGAGGTGGAGGATGGGGTGAAGGAAGAGGTGGAGGATAAGGGTAAAGGAAGAGGTGGAGGATAGGGGTAAAGGAAGAGGTGGAGGATGGGGTGAAGAAAGAGGTGGAGGATGGGGTGAAGGAAGATGTGGAGGATGGGGTAACGAAAGAGGTGGAGGATAGGGGTAAATGAAGAGGTGGAGGATGGGGTGAAGAAAGAGGTGGAGGATGGGGTGAAGGAAGAGGTGGAGGATAGGGGTAACGAAAGAGGTGGAGGATAGGGGTGAAGGAAGAGGTGGAGGATAGGGTGAAGGAAGAGGTGGAGCCCCTTACCAAATCAGGCTCTGGGGCACATTGGTCTTGGCAAACACAATAGCTCCCTGTTTCTTCAAGACTTTGACGATGACGCTGTCCTCCTCCTCCAGAACATCCAGATACTGAGCCAGGCCACATGTGGACGGGTGACCCTGAAAATCCCACAGAGAACTGTTAGGATATTTAACAATAGTGGATCGAGCTATCAAACTATTATTGGACAGTTAAATGGTTCTGAATATTGGAAGTATGTGCTCTAAGAACCAGCGACTCCATTTCATCTATAGATCCGGTGATCATTGTGATGAATGGTTCTACAGAGGAAAGATCTGAAATAAATATAAAAATTACCTGATAGCCAACATGCTCCTTTATGGACACTGGGACCCCATACAGAGGACCCTTCACTCCATTCTCTCGTAGTTTCTTCAGTTGATCTTCACAGTCGGACAGGAAAACAGTCACACAGTTCAAACTCTTATGAACTTCAAGAGCCTGCATAGAGAATTGTACTCCCATTATTCTTCTAGAAAAGGTTTAGTGTATATGTGCTGGAATGTCAAAATATTTACATTATTTCTTGTTAAATTATGCCTGTGCTATCAGATCCTCCACCTTACTGAGAAACTGAATAGAGACTGGATGAGGCACATCATTCAGAGTATGAAGGGAGGCAAAGGCCCGTCATTGTGGGTATGGAGGGAGACGAGGTACATCATTGGGATATGGAGGGAGGTCAGACCCGTCATTGGGGGTATGGAAGGAGGTGAGACACATCATTCAGGGTATGGGGGAGGTAAGGCCCATCATTTGGGGTATGGAGGGAGGCGAGGCCCATCATTCAGGGTATGGAGGGAGGCGAGGCCCATCATTCAGGGTATGGAGGGAGGCAAGGCCCATCATTCAGGGTATGGAGGGAGGCGAGGCCCATCATTCAGGGTATGGAGGGAGGCGAGGCCCATCATTCAGGGTATGGAGGGAGGCGAGGCCCATCATTCAGGGTATGGAGGGAGGCGAGGCCCATCATTCAGGGTATGGAGGGAGGCGAGGCCCATCATTCAGGGTATGGAGGGAGGCGAGGCCCATCATCTGGGGTTGGGAGGGAGGCGAGGCCCATCATCTGGGGTTGGGAGGGAGGCGAGGCCCATCATCTGGGGTTGGGAGGGAGGCGAGGCCCATCATCTGGGGTTGGGAGGGAGGCGAGGCCCATCATCTGGGGTTGGGAGGGAGGCGTGGCCCATCATCTGGGGTTGGGAGGGAGGCGTGGCCCATCATCTGGGGTTGGGAGGGAGGCGAGGCACATCATCTGGGGTTGGGAGGGAGGCGTGGTCCATCATCTGGGGTTGGGAGGGAGGCGAGGCCCATCATCTGGGGTTGGGAGGGAGGTGAGGCCCATCATCTGGGGTTGGGAGGGAGGTGAGGTCCATCATCTGGGGTTGGGAGGGAGGCGAGGTCCATCATCTGGGGCTGGGAGGGAGGCGAGGCACATCATAGGGGGAAGGAAATGAAGTGAGGCCCCTCTTTAAGGGTATGAGGGTATGAGAAGAGGCGAGACCCATCATTCGGGTTTTTGAGGGAGGTAGATGAGGCACATCATTCTGGTATGAATGGAGATGAGACCCATCATGTGGGGTGGGGGGGGGGGGTCAGCCTGTCAGTGCTCAGACCATATGCCGCACACTGCATCAAATTGGTCTGCATGGCTGTCGTCCCAGAAGGAAGCCTTTTCTAAAGATGATGCACAAGAAAGCCTGCAAATGGTTTGTTGCAGACAAGCAGACTAAGGACATGGATTACTGGAACCACGTCCTGTGGTCTGATGAGACAAGATAAACTTATTTGGTGTCAGATGGTGACAAGCGTGTGTGGCGGCAACCAGGTGAGGAGGACAAAGACAAGTGTGTCTTGTCTTCAGTCAAGCATGGTGGTGGGAGTGTCATGGTGGTGGGAGTGTCATGGTCTGGGGCTGCATGAGTGCTGCCGGCACTGGGGAGCTATAGATCATTGAGGGAACCATGAATGCCAACATGTACTGTGACATACTGAAGCAGAGCATGACCCCCTCCCTTCACAGACTGGGCCGCAGGGCAGTATTCCAACATGATAACCACCCCAAACACACCTCCAAGACCACCACTGCCTTGCTAAAGAAGCTGAGGGTAAAGGTGATGGACTGGCCAAGCATGTCTCCAGACCTAAACCCTATTGATCATCTGTGGGACATCCTCAAACGGAAGGTGGAGGAGCGCAAGGTTTCTAACATCCACCAGCTCCGTGATGTCATCATGGAGGAGGGGAAGAGGACTCCGGTGGCAACCTGTGAAGCTCTGGTGACCTCCATGCCCAAGAGGGTTAAGGCAGTGCTGGAAAATAATGGCGGCCACACAAAATAGTGACACTTTGGGCCCAATCTGGAGATTTTCACTTAGGGGTGTCCTGACTTTTGTTGCCAGCGGTTTAGACATTAATGGCTGTGTGTTGAGTTATTTTGAGGGGACGGCAAATTTACACTGTTATTATTCTGACTCCAACCGTTGTAATAGTGACTTATCCCTTGCTGAGACCTCTATGCCTGGCCTGTATAAGCAGATTTAATCACAGTGGATAGTCTTTATCAGATAGCTTGAACTCACCAGACACTGTTTCCTCCATAAGCGGGGGTTTTATTGCAAGCTGCAGGTTAAGCAGACAACAAAATGTGGCAGAGGAGTGAAAAACGATATCTGCAGGCCAAAACATGGTAATGTGTTCCAGGATTGCAAGCAGATTGCATGAGTCCTATACACAAGTGGCCATCTCTGTTCTCCCAGGAAAAAGAGAAAAAAAAAATATCCTGTGATACTGGAGAACGTCATAATGTGGGAGAGGGCACAGATAACAGAAAAGGATAGTGCTACAACCAAAATAACCACAAGATGGCAGTATAATGACCAATAATATAAACATTAACATAACTATGCATAGCATTAGATTTTACACAACTAGTGTAACAGCACTGTTATACAAGCTGTACACTCACTACTTTACATTGTAGCAAAGTGTCATTCCTTCAGTGTTGTCACATGAAAAGATATAATAAAATATTTACAAAAATGTGGAGGGGTGTACTTACTTTTGTGACTATATGGAATAATAAAATATAGCAATATAAAATATTGATTTATAAACATATCAAACTATAAAATAAAACCATATCTATGGGTTCCGATTGTCCAGTTAATGATTGAATTACCTTCTTGACATAGACGTAGAGCGCCGTCTCCGGAGACAGAGTGCCGTCTTTCAGCTCCTCAGCCAACTCCACCAACGTCAGACCCAGAATCCTCCTGTGATCCAGGCCGGGGTTCTGCAGGAAGACATGGGGACCAGTAAGGACTGGGACCAGCCACAAAAGAGCTCCATGTACATGACCCTAACTTATGGCTCCACCATTATTAGGATCCAGGTCTGGGTCTACAAGGAACTGGCCACAAGTATGTGGAGTATTTTAACCTCACGATCTCCGTAGACATGACACCACCTCCCTAGACATGACACCATCTCCCTAGACATGACACCATCTCCCTAGACATGACACCATCTCCCTAGACATGACACAATCTCCCTAGACATGACACAATCTCCCTAGACATGACACAATCTCCCTAGACATGACACCATCTCCCTAGACATGACACAATCTCCCTAGACATGACACAATCTCCCTAGACATGACACAATCTCCCTAGACATGACACGATCCCCAGATGGTGACACCACACAAGCCAATACCCACCAGGGAAGGAAATTGTCCATGAAGATTCCATGCAGAATAATTATAGCCAAGACCACCGATAAAGTAGTACAGCCCTCCTGCATTGGGTCAGATCCTCACCAGTTTAACAGGGGCTCTACTGCCTTATCATTGAAACCGATCCCTCTGTGGCTTCCCCTACAGCACAGCCAGCTTCTCCTACTCTCCTTCCTGCTGACTTTTAGCCACAGTGGGGGGAAACACAGGAGGACCTGTGGGCTGTGTTTCTACAAACTAGGACCTGTGGCTGTGTTCCTACAAACTAGGACCTGCGGCTGTGTTCCTACAAACTAGGACCTGCGGCTGTGTTCCTACAAATTAGGACCTGTGGCTGTGTTCCTACAAATTAGGACCTGTGGCTGTATTCCTACAAATTAGGACCTGCGGCTGTTTTCCTACAAATTAGGACTTGCGGCTGTGATCACACAAATTAGGACCTGCGGCTGTGTTCCTACAAATTAGGACCTGCGGCTGTTTTCCTACAAATTAGGACTTGCGGCTGTGATCATAAAAATTAGGGCCTGCGGCTGTGTTCCTACAAATTAGGACCTGTGGCTGTGTTCCTACAAATTAGGACCTGTGGCTGTGTTCCTACAAATTAGGACCTGTGGCTGTGTTCCTACAAATTAGGACCTGTGGCTGTGTTCCTACAAATTAGGACCTGCGGCTGTTTTCCTACAAATTAGGACTTGCGGCTGTGATCATAAAAATTAGGACCTGCGGCTGTGTTCCTACAAATTAGGACCTGTGGCTGCATTTGTAAACATTAGGATCTGCATGGGTGTGAACAACCATGCAATACAATTTTTGCTGCGGACCAAAAAAAATAAATAAATCAAAAATGGGTCCTGTGCGAGTTTGGTCTGAATGCAATTAAAAATCAGCCAACTATCATATAAATTAGTGCCCGCGGCTGTGATCACAAAAATTAGGACCTGTGGCTGTGTTCTTACAACTTAGGGCAGTGTGAACCAGCCCTAACGTTGTAAAGTGCTGCGCAAACTGTTGGCGCTATATAAATATGATCTGAGTGGAGGCTAAGTACTTATTTAGTGCACAGTACCTGCTGGAGAAATCCGCGCAGAGCCTCCTGCATGAGGCGCACACTGTCCTCCCTCCTCTCCCTCTCCTCCTCCATCCTCCTGAGGATACGGCGTCTCTTTCTCCATCTCAGACCGTACACCGACGCAGCTAGGAGGCATCCCAGGGTGGCCAAGAGCTTGCACTCTAATGAGCGTTCTGAGAGCACGTTGGCCAGCGTATCTTTCATGGCGGCAATCTGTTGCATAGAAGACATCGGCTCTTATATCATCCAGGCCGGTCACACGTGTACAATCTTCCTGGTATTCTATGCTGATCCTGGGAACAAATCACAGAAGGCATTACCCTATCTGCAAGTATTAAAGAGTGAGGTGAGATCTCTGCTAGGAGTTGAAATGACCCCTGCACCCTGTACAGTATGTTGTATGTTACACACTCCTGACCCCTGCATTGTGTACATCATGTTGTATGCAACACACTCCTGACCCCTGCATTGTGTACATCATGTTGTATGTTACACACTCCTGACCCCTGCACTGTGTACATTATGCTGTATGCTACACACTCCTGACCCCTGCACTGTGTACATTATGTTACACATTCCCAAACCCTGCACATTATGTTGTATGTTACACACTCCTGACCGATGCATTGTGTACATTATGTTGTATGTTACACATTCCCAATCCATGCACTGTGTACGTTCTTTAAAGAGGGAATCAAGGACAGCCTGGGCACGGAGCATGTGAGACTCCCAGTCAGTGCTATGCAGGCCCGGACTGGCCATAGGGCAGACCAGGCACTTGCCCCCCTGCCCCCCCAGTCACACTGTCACTGATTGCAGTGGTCATTTATTTACTGATCACTGTATTTCGTGTCAGTTGTGACTGTAACAAGTATCAGGGTAGTTAGCTTTAGGCCCCTTTAGGTCCAAGGTAGCCCCCTACCCCCCCATAATAAAGGTTTAACCCCTTGATTGCCCCCCAGGTAACCCTTTCACCCCCTTTTGCCAGTGTCACTAAGCAATCGTTTTTCTGATCGCAGTGAGTGTCACTGGTGCCGCTAGGTAGGCAGTTATTTTTTTAGGTTAACCGCCATGTTTTATATAGGTTCATAAATAGGTTTATAGGTCAGGTACCCCCATATTACAACCTAAATAAAGGTTTTAACCCCCTGATTGCCCCTAGTTAACCCTTTCACCAGTGATCACAGTATAACTGTTACCGGTGACGCTGGTTAGTTAGTTTTTTATAGTGTGATTTATTACCCAAAACGGTTTAACCCCCTGATCGCCCGGCGGGTGATATCAATTAGGTTTTAGGGTCAAATAAGGTCTGCGTCGCCCCAGGTTAGTGCCAGTACCGCAAACACCCACGCGGAAAGCATACACCTCCCTTAGTGGTACAGTATCTGAACAGATCAATATCTGATCAGATCTATACTAGCGTCCCAGCAGTTTAGGGTTCCAAAAAACGCATTGTTAGCGGGATCAGCCCAGATACCTGCTAGCACCTGCGTTTTCCCCCTCCGCCCAGCCCACCCAAGTGCAGTATCGATCGATCACCGTCACCTAGTTTTTTTGGTAGCGTTTTGATTCAGTCGCCAGCAGCCTAGGAGCTTTTTTACCTGTGAGTCTCACTAGTGTACTACTAAAACAACCAACAGGTGGTGTTTTCAGGATTTCCCTCAGATGAAATGGCTGTGGTAGTTACTAAGGCAGTGAAACTGATCAAATCACCTGTGCAAAATAATGGAGAGCCAGAAAACATGACTTGTTGGGGCGCCTTGAGGACTGGAGTTGAGAAACACTGCAGTAGAGGACAGCGGCTCCATGACAGATAGCTCTGGCGACAGAGGTGTGGTCCCTGCTAAGGTCAGGCGTACCCGATCCCGATCTTCTGCTGTTGTTTAGATACAAGAACCGGAGATCTGGAGCAGAGAAGTACTAGCGCCGCTATTCCTTCTGGTGAACTGGCAAGCACCAGCGGCCTAGTACACCCTGGACGTACATCCAGCGCTGCAGTATCACATGGTGACGTGGCGAGTCCCATAAGTGCAGTTCAAGCTGGCGAGGTGGCAAGCACAAGTAGTGTCCCGCTGCCACCAAGAAGAAGACAAAGGCAGGCCCGTCGATCCCATAGTGTCCTTCCTGCAGAATTCGCCAATCCTGATTGGGTGCCCACCACTTCTGCAGAACCCGTACTTCCCCCATTCACTGGCCAACCCGGTATTCAGGTGGAAACAGCTGATTTTAAGCCACTCGATTTTTTTTTCGCTGTTTTTCACGAAAGATCTCTATAGATCTATTGTGGACCAAAGTAATATATATGCTGGTCAATAGACACGGGAGCCGTCAAAAAATTTGTTTTGTTTCGTTCCGTTTCGTATAAAAAAAAAAAAAACATAATTCGTGTACGAAATTTAATGCAGATTCATACGAAATAAGAATTTCGTACGAATCGTTACGAATATCGACACTCTACGAATAATAACGAATTATCCGAAAACGTATTAACGTTACATAACACAAGTCTATTATCTATTGTTCACCAATCACTCAGAGGAAGTACGAAATTTCGTACTTCCTCTGAGTGATTGGTGAACAATAGACAATAGACATGTGTTATGTAACGTTAATAACGTTTTCGGATAATTCGTTATTATTCGTAGAGTGGCGATATTCGTTATACTGAATCTCGAATTCATTTGAATCATTCGTTATATCCGCTATAATTTCTTTCATATTAGTTGAAATTCATCATTTGGTAGTTCGGATTCGGATAATTTGGATCCGAAATTCGTAAACGAAATTTCGTATTTCATACAGAATTCGTAAAAAATTCGTAATTCGGATTCGTACGAAACTAATCGCACATGTCTACTGGTCAATACATCGCCGCTAATCCCCAGTTGCCTTCCCTTGCCAGAGATTGGAAACCAATTACGGTTTCCGAACTTAAGTCCTTTCTGGGCCTTTCCATCAACATGGGTAGGGGTGCAACGGATCAAAAAACTCACGGATCGGATCGATCCTCGGATCAGGAGTCACGGATCGGATCATATTTCGGATCAGCAAATAATAATTGAATTTGCAAAAACCTGTGAAAATTCCGCCACCATATAGTCCCCACTGTAATATCCACATCCTCTCCCCCACTGTAATATTGGCAGGGTATCGCAGAGTATTGGCTGGGTATCGCAGAGTATTATCGCAGAGTATTGGCTGGGTATCGCAGAGTATATGCTGGGTAATGCAGAGTATATTGGCTGGGTAATGCAGGGTATGTTTACAAGTGATCGCTCCGTCATTTGACGGAGCGATCACATTGTAAACAGTGGCCGGGTGTACCAAGATGGCCGCCGCTCCGGAGCTAGGCCGAAGCCGCGGCCTTTCCTAAGGCCGCCGGGTGTACCAAGATGGCTGCCGCCGCTCCGGAGCTAGGCCGAA
The DNA here is from genome assembly GCA_028564925.1 of Lithobates sylvaticus. NCBI lineage: Eukaryota > Metazoa > Chordata > Amphibia > Anura > Ranidae > Lithobates > Lithobates sylvaticus. Next base: position 274,633,762 of record CM053032.1, read on the forward strand.
GCCGCGGATCGCGGGGTGTGCCGATCCGAACGGGGTGACGAGCGTGCCACTGTTTAGTCATTTGTTTGATCAGCAGATTGGAGCATGTGGCACCGTGCGACCTAATCGCCGGGGCTTTCCCCAGCGGCTTGTAGATTCCCCTCTTAGGCTGGGGGAGAGAGCCTGCTTGAAGTGTAATAATTTGCTCGCTGTGAAGTGGAGGGATAATAAGAATGTTTTCGTTCTTACCTCCCTTCATGCAGACACGACGGTCCAAATTCGTACGGCGGCTGGTGTTGTGGAGAAACCCCTCTGTGTCCACGAGTATAACCTTAATATGGGAGGGGTGGACCTCAACGACCAGTTGTTGGCGCCATATCTATTTGCCCGTAAGGCCAGACGCTGGTACAAAAAAGTGTCTGTTTATTTATTCCAATTGGCTTTGCTGAACGGTCATGTGCTATACGGAGCTTCAGGCTGGATTTTATCCTTCCTTGAATTCCAGGAAGAGGTTGTCACAGAACTTCTGTATCCAGACGGTTCTGCACCTCACCATTCCCAACCAAATGCAGTGAGCCGGCTGCATGAGAGGCATTTCCTTATGCCCTCCCGAGTACCCCTACCCAACGAGCCACCCAAAGAACATGTCGTGTCTGTACCAAGCGCGGATTTAGGCGTGACACCCGTTATTATTGTCCACGCTGTCCTGACAATCCTGGTCTTTGCATTGGTGAATGTTTTGAACGCTACCACACACTAGTGAAGTTTTACTTACACAGGGTCTCCCAAGATACCATCGCATTTTGAGACCCGACCATTACAGTTAAAATTACAGTTACAAAAAAAAAAAAAAAGGGGTAAAAAAAAAAAATCAAAAAAAAAAAACGTACAAAAAAAAAAAACCCCCCAAAAAAATCAAAAAAAACATATAGTTGTCGTTTTATTGTTCTCTCTCTCTATCGTTGCTCTTTTTTTACTGTATTCTATTCTGCAATGTTTTATTTAGACATGTGAACTGACAAAAAATTCGTTCATTTTCGTTTCATTCGTTTTTTTTTTTGCTTTTTTCGTAAAATCCAAAATTCGGGTATTTGGAAATTCTGAAATTTCGGGAATTTTCACATTTCTATTTTTCGGATTTCCGAATATCGTATTTCCGAATTTCCGAATTACGAATTTCGTATTTTCGTATGTCCGAAATTCTGAATTTTCGAATTTCCGAATTATCGAATTTCCGAATTTTGGATTTTCGGTTTTTCGGAATTCCGAATTTTCGGATTTTCGGAATTCGGGAATTCAAAGATTTGAAAATCCCAAAATTTGAAAATCTGAAAAAAAGAAAGAAAATCAGTTTAATTAATAACTATTAAATTAACGAGTACGAATTTATCCGAAGTTACAAATTATCTGAAATAACGAATGCCGCATCTAAACAAATGGAACAAATTAATAATAAATAATTAATAATAATAAAAAGGTTTTACTATTATTGTTATTTATTATTATTATTAGATTGTTACGTTCCATTTGGTTAGATGCGGCATTCGTTATTTCAGATAATTCGTAACTTTGGATAAATTCGTACTCGTTACGTTCACTAACAGACAAATTTGAAAGGGAATTCCAATACCTATAATTTAAGTTAGTTATTATATAGAATTGAACAGATTTTCTTCCTTTTTTTCAGATTTTCGATTTTTCTAATTTTTGAATTTCCAAATTCCGAAAATTCGGAATTCCGAAAATTCGGAATTCCGATAATCGGAAATCCGAAAATGCGAAATTCGGAAATTCGGAAATCCGAAAATTCGGAATCCGGATATCCCAAAATTTGGAAATCCGAAAATACGAAATTCGGAAATCCGAAAATCCGAAAATGTGAAATTCAGAAATTCGAAATTCGGAAATCCGAAAATTTGAAATTCGTAATTTCGCAAATTTTGAAATTCGGAAATTCGGAATTAACGAATTTGTCAAAATTCGTTAAAAAACAAATTAGGAACTAAACGAATTGCACATGTCTAGTTTTATTATGTTTTATCATTCTTGCTTTTCAGGTATGTAATTTTGTTATACTTTACTGTTTACTGTGTTTTATTGTTAACCATTTTTTGTTTTCAGGTGCGCCATTCAGCTGCAGTGCGGATTTATTTATCTTGACAGCAACAGCGTTTGCTCCCGCGATACATAAAGCTGTGACTCCAGTGCTGTAGGAGGTGATTTCACCACCACAGTTTAAAAAAAGAGCATATATGGCGAAGCATGGGGGCAGCAGGGGTGGAGGAGCGATTGGCTCCTAATGCCACGTACATACGTTCAAAATTCCGACAGAGGCTTGCCCCTGGAAAAGTCCGACCATGTGTACGTGGCATAACTTTTTTGCGGGAGGATGCCCCCATGCTTCGGCATATATATATATTTTAGGCACAGGTTGCATTAAAAAATGTTTTATTTTTTACTATGTTTTTTTTTGGTATTTGCTTTGCAGGTATGGTAAGGTCTTACTGTTATACTGTAATGTTACTTTGTTTTAATGTTAACCATAATTTGCTTAGCAGGTACGCCATTCAGTTGCAGAGCGGATTTATTTATCTTGACAGCAACAGCGTTTGCTCCCGCGATACATAAAGCCGCGACTCCAACGCTGTAGGAGGTGATTTCACCACCACAGTTAAAAAAAGAGCATATATGCCGAAGCATGGGGGGCAGCAGGGGCGGAGGAACGATTGGCTCCTAATGCTGCGTACATACGGTCAAAATTCCGACGGAGGCTTGCCCGTGGAAAAGTCCGACCGTGTGTACGAGGCATAACTTTTTTGCGGGAGGATGCCCCCATGCTTCGGCATATATAAATGGTGCATGTATGCCCATCATTAGAAGTGGGTGGATGAAGGGAGGTATTCTAATGGTGGGCATACCCACCAATCAATCTCTTTTTTCGTTCAGCCAAGAGGCTGCATGAAAAAAAAAAGGATTACAATATATGTCTTAGTACGTTGCTGGACTTTGAATGGTTATACCAGAATGATGCCTGCAGGTTTAGGTATCATCTTGGTATAATTCTTTTCAGCCAGTGATCGGCTTTCATGTAAAAGCAATTCTAGCGGCTAATTAGCCTCTAGACTGCTTTTACAAGCAGTGGGAGGGAATGTCCCCCCTCCCGGATATAAACAGCGCCATTGGGAAATTGGGAAAGCGTTTTATCACACCGATCTTGGTGTGGTCAGATGCTTTGAGGGCAGAGGAAAGATCTAGGGTCTAATAGACCCCAATTTTGTCAAAAAAAGAGTACCTGTCACTGCCTATTGCTATCATAGGGGATATTTACATTCCCTGAGATAACAAAAAAATAAAATGAAAGGAACAGTTTAAAAATAAAATAAAAAAGCTAAATAAATAATAATAAAAAAAAAAAAAACATGCCCCCCCCTTCTCTTGCGCAAAGGCGAACACAAGCGTCGGTCTGGCGTCATATGTAAACAGAAATTGCACCATGCATGTGAGGTATCACCGCGAAGGTCAGATGGAGGGCAGTGATTTTAGCAGTAGACCTCCTCTGTAAATCTAATGTGGTAACCTTTAAAGGCTTTTAAAAATGTATGTAGTTTGTCGCCACTGCGCGTTTGTGCGCAATTTTAAAGCATGTCGTGTTTGGTATCCATGTGCTCGGCCTAAGATCATCTTTTTTATTTCATCAAAAAATTTGCAATATAGTGTCTTTTAGTGCATTAAAAAAAAAAGTGTATTCTTTTCCCAAAAAATGCGTTTGAAAAATCGCTGCGCGAATACTGTGTGAAAAAAAAAATGCAAAACCCACCATTTTAATCTATAGGGCCTTTGCTTTAACGATATATATTTATATATATATATATATATATATATAGTGTTTGGGGGTTCAACATAATTTTCTTGCAAAAAAAATATGTTTTCATGTAAACAAAAAGTGTCAGAAAAGGCTTTGCTCTACTGACCAGAGGATGTGTCAGTAGGGCAGTGGACGGTGTCAGTAGGGCAGTGGACGGTGTCAGTAGAGCAGAGGACGGTGTCAGCAGTGGACAGTGTCAGTAGGGCAGTGGACAGTGTCAGTAGAGCAGTGGACGGTGTCAGTAGGGCAGTGGACAGTGTCAGTAGGGCAGTGGATGGTGTCAGTAGGGCAGTGGACGGTGTCGGCAGTTGACGGGGTCAGTAAAGCAGTGGACGGTGTCAGTAGGGCGGTGGACAGTGTCCGTAGGGCAGTGGACGGTGTCGGCAGTGGACGGTGTCAGTAGGGCAGTGGACCTCCATCCAAAAACCTTAATCAGCTCTACTGAACCCAACTCCATCCAAACTGTTCACAAAGCGGCACTGTGCGTTCTACAATCCTTTTAATTACCTTTTAAATCCCCAAAAAATCAAAGCAATCCACAGGCACCCCACAAATAGAGAAGATATCAGATAAAGGACAATGAAGTATTTATGCCAGGATGGGACTACAGGGTCTTCAATCAGTTATAGGATTGTAAGAGACTTCGGACACCTTTGAGTTACCCTAGGAGAGTAGTAAGGAGGCTCGCATAGCGCGCTGCAGTAGACAGTGGCCAAATTGTGTTAACAGTGGAAGGGGGGGTGGATTTAAAGGGGCATGGTTAAGAAAAAAAAAGTGTGCCCATAAAATATGATTAGATTAATAAAAGAAATGTCACAGTTAAAATATGAACCTAGCCTACCTTAAAATTGGACACTGTTAGTTAGTAGGTTAGTGGACGGTGTCAGTAGAGCAGTGGATGGTGTCAGTAGAGCAGTGGAAGGTGTCAGTAGAGCAAAGGACGGGGTCAGTAAAGCAGTGGAAGGTGTCAGTAGAGCAGAGGACGGTGTCAGTAGAGCAGAGGACGGGGTCAGTAGAGCAGAGGACGTGTCAGTAGAGCAGAGGACGGGGTCAATAGAGCAGAGGATGGGGTCAGTAGAGCAGAGGACGGTGTCAGTAAAGCAGTTGAAGGTGTCAGTAAAGCAGTGGAAGGTGTCAGTAGAGCAGAGGACGGGGTCAGTAAGGCAGTGGATGGTGTCAGTAGAGCAGTGGACGGTGTCAGTAGACGGTGTCAGTAGGGCAGTGGACAGTGTCAGTAGAGCAGAGGACGGAGTCAGTAGGGCAGTGGGCGGTGTCAGTAGAGCAGTGGATGGTGTCAGTAGAGCAGTGGATGGTGTCAGTAGACGGTGTCAGTAGGGCAGTGGACAGTGTCAGTAGAGCAGTGGACGGTGTCAGTAGAGCAGTGGACGGTGTCAGTAGGGCAGTGGACGGTGTCAGTAGAGCAGAGGACGGGGTCAGTAGGGCAGTGGATGGTGTCAGTAGAGCAGTGGACGGTGTCAGTAGACGGTGTCAGTAGCAGGGGCGTAACTATAGGGGGTGCAGCAGTCGCGAGCGCAACCGGGCCCTGTGCTGCAAGGGGCCCATGTGGCCCCCTTTACATATGGCCGGTGGCAGCATAGGCGGTTAGGCACCTGGCGCACGGGTGGCTGGAGGTAGGGGGGGGGGGTAACTAGCAGAGCTCCATGCTCGACTACCGCACTGGCTGCTCTGTAGTTGTGCATTCCCCATACAACCTGTGTCCTCTGCTGCTCCTCCGGGTCCCCCTCTCCTGCTCTGTGCAGTGCTGCTCAGTCCGGTGTCCGTCCTCCCCAGCCAGAGTCCCCCCCCCCCCCCCCGAGTCCGGCTCACACCGCACTGCATGCTTCTCCCGGGCAAACAAACGTTAAGCACACAGATGCAGTGCAGCCCTATGAGAGCCGGCTCCCCAAAGGACACCGCAGGCTTGTCTGCCAGCACCCCCCCTCCCCCCGTCATACACAGATGTTGACAGGTCTTTCTGGGAGATATGTCCCCTAAGGACAGGAACCCCATCTCCCCTGGGGACAGGGCCCAGTTCTTCCTAAAGGACAGGGACCCCATTTCCCTTAGGGACAGGGACTCCTACTTACGTGGGGACAGGGACCCCAAAAACTGCTGATTCCAGTGGTGGAACTACAGGGCTCACAAAAGTCATACCTGTGACCGAGCCCTGGAGTTCCACCACTGGACTCGGAGGGAAGGGCTCGGCTGGGGTTCAGGGGGGCCTTCATGGTTTCTTGCACCGGGGCCCTGAAGGTTCTAGTTACACCACTGGTCAGTAGGGCAGTGGACAGTGTCAGTAGAGCAGAGGACGGAGTCAGTAGGGCAGTGGGCGGTGTCAGTAGAGCAGTGGATGGTGTCAGTAGACGGTGTCAGTAGGGCAGTGGACAGTGTCAGTAGAGCAGTGGACGGTGTCAGTAGAGCAGTGGACGGTGTCAGTAGGGCAGTGGACGGTGTCAGTAGGGCAGTGGACAGTGTCAGTAGAGCAGAGGACGGAGTCAGTAAGGCAGTGGATGGTGTCAGTAGAGCAGTGGATGGTGTCAGTAGACGGTGTCAGTAGGGCAGTGGACAGTGTCAGTAGAGCAGTGGACGGTGTCAGTAGAGCAGTGGACGGTGTCAGTAGGGCAGTGGACGGTGTCAGTAGAGCAGTGGACGGTGTCAGTAGGGCAGTGGACGGTGTCAGTAGGGCAGTGGACAGTGTCAGTAGGGCAGTGGACGGTGTCAGTAGAGCAGTGGACGGTGTCAGTAGGGCAGTGGACGGTGTCAGTAGGGCAGTGGACAGTGTCAGTAGGGCAGTGGATGTGTCAGTAGGGCAGTGGACGGTGTCAGTAGGGCAGTGGACGGTGTCAGTAGAGCAGAGGACGGGGTCAGTAAAGCAGTGGAGGGTGTCAGTAGGGCAGTGGACGGTGTCAGTAGGGCAGTGGACGGTGTCAGTAGGGCAGTGGATGTGTCAGTAGAGCAGAGGACGGGGTCAGTAAAGCAGTGGAGGGTGTCAGTAGGGCAGTGGACGGTGTCAGTAGGGCAGTGGACGGTGTCAGTAGGGCAGTGGACGGTGTCAGTAGAGCAGTGGACAGTGTGAGTAGGGCAGTGGACGGTGTCAGTAAGGCAGAGGACGGGGTCAGTAAAGCAGTGGATGGTGTCAGTAGGGCAGTGGACGGTGTCCGTAGAGCAGAGGACGGGGTCAGTAAAGCATTGGACGGTGTCAGTAGGGCAGTGGACGGTGTCCGTAGGGCAGTGGACGGTGTCAGTAGGGCAGTGGACGGTGTCAGTAGGGCAGTGGACGGTGGCCGTAGGGCAGTGGACGGTGTCAGTAGGGCAGTGGACGGTGTCAGTAAGGCAGTAGCCATGTCCCTGGAAAGACCAGCATGACAAGTCCCACACTGGAGAGCTTGTGGACTGTGGAGGAAAGTAAAGACTTATGGGGAGGAAAGGAAGGGCCCTCGGCTCTGCACTTACCCAGCGGTCGGTGTCCCCTTGGCTCGCACAGCTGGCTCTGTGTCTGTGCCGCCCGCACTCCAGACAGGTCACATGTCGCCCCGCCCTGCAATGTGTCGCATGGCACCGCACCGCTAACTTACACAGCGCCAGGGACTTGGCCAGAGCGCCGGACAGCGGAGGCAGGGAGGGAGACTTATGCCTCGTTTCCACTGAGCGGATCGGTTCGGGTCGGTACAGTTTGGAAGAGTTAGAATGGTCCGGCCTATTCAGGTGAGCATTTCCACTGCAAGTCGGACCACCAGGGTCCATACAGGGTTTAGAAAAAATGCCGAACCGTTCCATTTTCTATGGCCCCACATCTGAAGTAGGACCCTAAATGGTGCGGTATGGTTCGTTTGTATGGGCCAATTCCATAATGCAAACGCTGAAAATAGCGTACCGTACCGATCCGCTCCGTGGAAACGAGGCATTAGACTCCTAAGCCGGGTCTGAACACTGTGTCCGGGGCTCAGACGGACTGATACCCGGACACAGGATTCAAAACCCGTACTGTCCGGGTGAATCCCGGACGAGTGTCAACCCTATGTCTGTCCCAGGTGAGCTTAAATTAGCCTGGGGGAGAGGACCAAGACCCGAACTGGATCATGGATCAGAGATCCCTGAATGTCTATGAGAGAATCTGCACACAAATGTGGCGTAAGTCACCAACCTGCAGGATTCGCCTCCTCCCTACCATGGAGGGATAACTGCATACGGGGAGTTCAGAGGCTTCACACACTCAAGAAACCTTCTTTCAACTACCGGTGAACCGTCCTCCAGTGACTGACAAACATACAGCATTTCCCATCACCCAACATTCGACCCGGAACATTCTACCAGCATTTCTATTCGTTGTATGTGGAGATTATGATTGGAGCTGAATGACTTACCTTATAGATAACCTAACCCTACACCACACTCACCGAGGAACCCAACCCTACACCGCACTCACGAGGAACCCAACCCTACACCGCACTCACCAAGGAACCCAACCCTACACCGCACTCACCGAGGAACCCAACCCTACACCGCACTCACCGAGGAACCCAACCCTACACCGCACTCACCGAGGAAACCAACCCTACACCGCACTCACCAAGGAACCCAACCCTACACCGCACTCACGAGGAACCCAACCCTACACCGCACTCACCAAGGAACCCAACCCTACACCGCACTCACCGAGGAACCCAACCCTACATCGCACTCACCGAGGAAACCAACCCTACATCGCACTCACCGAGGAAACCAACCCTACACCGCACTCACCGAGGAACCCAACCCTACACTGCACTCACCGAGGAACCTAACCCTACACCGCACTCACCGAGGAACCCAACACTACATCGCACTCACCGAGGAACCCAACCCTACACCGCACTCACCGCACTCACCCAACCCTACACCGCACTCACCGCACTCACCCAACCCTACACCGCACTCACCGCACTCACCCAACCCTACACCGCACTCACCGCACTCACCCAACCCTACACCGCACTCACCGAGGAACCCAACCCTACACCGCACTCACCGAGGAACCCAACCCTACACCGCACTCACCGAGGAACCCAACCCTACACCGCACTCACCGAGGAACCCAACCCTACACCGCACTCACCGAGGAACCCAACCCTACACCGCACTCACCGAGGAACCCAACCCTACACCGCACTCACCGAGGAACCCAACCCTACACCGCACTCACCGAGGAACCCAACCCTACACCGCACTCACCGAGGAACCCAACCCTACATCGCACTCACCGAGGAACCCAACCCTACATCGCACTCACCGAGGAACCCAACCCTACACCGCACTCACCGAGGAACCCAACCCTACACCGCACTCACTGAGGAACCTAACCCTACACCGCACTCACCGAGGAACCCAACCCTACATCGCACTCACCGAGGAACCCAACCCTACACCGCACTCACCGAGGAACCCAACCCTACACCGCACTCACCGAGGAACCCAACCCTACACCGCACTCACCGCACTCACCCAACCCTACACCGCACTCACCGCACTCACCCAACCCTACACCGCACTCACCGCACTCACCCAACCCTACACCGCACTCACCGAGGAACCCAACCCTACACCGCACTCACGAGGAACCCAACCCTACACCGCACTCACCGAGGAACCCAACCCTACACCGCACTCACCGAGGAACCCAACCCTACACCGCACTCACCGAGGAACCCAACCCTACACCGCACTCACCGAGGAACCCAACCCTACACCGCACTCCCTGAGGAACCCAACCCTACACCGCACTCACCGAGGAACCCAACCCTACATCGCACTCACCGAGGAACCCAACCCTACATCGCACTCACCGAGGAACCCAACCCTACATCGCACTCACCGAGGAACCCAACCCTACACCGCACTCACCGAGGAACCCAACCCTACACCGCACTCACTGAGGAACCTAACCCTACACCGCACTCACCGAGGAACCCAACCCTACATCGCACTCACCGAGGAACCCAACCCTACACCGCACTCACCGAGGAACCCAACCCTACACCGCACTCACCGAGGAACCCAACCCTACACCGCACTCACCGAGGAACCCAACCCTACACCGCACTCACCGAGGAACCCAATCCTACACCGCACTCACCGAGGAACCTAACCCTACACCGCACTCACCGAGGAACCCAACCCTACACCGCACTCACCGAGGAACCCAACCCTACACCGCACTCACCGAGGAACCCAACCCTACACCGCACTCACCGAGGAACCCAACCGTACACCGCACTCACCGAGGAACCCAACCCTACATCGCACTCACCGAGGAACCCAACCCTACATCGCACTCACAGAGGAAACCAACCCTACACCGCACTCACAGAGGAAACCGACCCTACACCGCACTCACCGAGGAACCCAACCCTACACCGCACTCACCAAGGAACCCAACCCTACATGGCGCTCAACGAGGAACCCATCCCTACACCGCACTCACCCAACCCTACACCGCACTCACCAAGGAACCAACCCTTGCGGTGTTGGGTTGAGGAACCCAACCCTACACCGCACTCACCGAGGAACCCAACCCTACACCGCACTCACCGAGGAACCCAACCCTACACCGCACTCACCGAGGAACCCAACCGTACACCGCACTCACCGAGGAACCCAACCCTACATCGCACTCACCGAGGAACCCAACCCTACATCGCACTCACAGAGGAAACCAACCCTACACCGCACTCACAGAGGAAACCAACCCTACACCGCACTCACCGAGGAACCCAACCCTACACCGCACTCACCGAGGAACCCAACCCTACATGGCGCTCAACGAGGAACCCATCCCTACACCGCACTCACCCAACCCTACACCGCACTCACCAAGGAAACCAACCCTACACCGCACTCACCGAGGAACCCAACCCTACATGGCACTCAACAAGGAACCCAACCCTACACCGCAATCACCAAGGAACCCAACCCTACACCGCACTCACCGAGGAACCCAACCCTACACCGCACTCACCGAGGAACCCAACCCTACATGGCGCTCAACGAGGAACCCATCCCTACACCGCACTCACCCAACCCTACACCGCACTCACCAAGGAACCAACCCTACACCGCACTCACCGAGGAACCCAACCCTACATGGCACTCAACGAGGAACCCAACCCTACACCGCAATCACCAAGGAACCCAACCCTGCACCGCACTCACCGAGGAACCCAACCCTACACGGCACTCAACGAGGAACCCAACCCTACACCGCACTCACCCAACCCTACACCGCACTCACCAAGAAACCCAACCCTACACCGCACTCACTAAGGAACCCAACCCTATACCTAACTCACTAAGGAACCCAACCCTACACCGCACTCACTAAGGAACCCAACCCTACACCGCACTCACAAGGTACTCAACCCTACATCGCACTCACAGAGGAAACCAACCCTACACCGCACTCACCGAGGAAACCAACCCTACACCGCACTCACCGAGGTACCCAACCCTACACCGCACTCACCCAAACCTACACCGCACTCACCGAGGTACCCAACCCTACACCGCACTCACCGAGGAACCCAACCCTACACCGCACTCACCGAGGAACCCAACCCTACACCGCACTCACAGAGGAATCCAACCCTACACGGCACTCACCGAGGAACCCAACCCTACACCGCACTCACCCAAACCTACACCGCACTCACCGAGGTACCCAACCCTACACCGCACTCACCCAAACCTACACCGCACTCACCGAGGTACCCAACCCTACACCGCACTCACCGAGGAACCCAACCCTACACCGCACTCACAGAGGAATCCAACCCTACACGGCACTCACCGAGGAACCCAACCCTACACCGCACTCACCCAAACCTACACCGCACTCACCGAGGTACCCAACCCTACACCGCACTCACCGAGGAACCCAACCCTACACGGCACTCAACGAGGAACCCAACCCTACACCGCACTCACCCAACCCTACACCGCACTCACCAAGAAACCCAACCCTACACCGCACTCACTAAGGAACCCAACCCTATACCTAACTCACTAAGGAACCCAACCCTACACCGCACTCACTAAGGAACCCAACCCTACACCGCACTCACAGAGGAACCCAACCCTACACCGCACTCACAAGGTACTCAACCCTACATCGCACTCACAGAGGAAACCAACCCTACACCGCACTCACCGAGGAAACCAACCCTACACCGCACTCACCGAGGTACCCAACCCTACACCGCACTCACCGAGGAACCCAACCCTACATGGCACGCAACAAGGAACCCAACCCTACACCGCACTCACCCAACCCTACACCGCACTCACCCAACCCTACACCGCACTCACCAAGGAACCAACCCTACACTGCACTCACCAAGGAACCAACCCTACACCGCACTCAACCAACCCTACACCGCACTCACCAAGGAACCAACCCTACACTGCACTCACCAAGGAACCAACCCTACACCGCACTCACAGAGGAACCCAACCCTACACGGCACTCAATGAGGAACCCAACCCTACACCGCACTCACAGAGGAAACCAACCCTACACCGCACTCACCGAGGTACCCAACCCTACACCGCACTCACCGAGGAACACAACCCTACAGCGCACTCACAGAGGAAACCAACCCTACACCGCACTCACCGAGGAACCCAACCCTACACCGCACTCACCGAGGAACCCAACCCTACACCGCACTCACCGAGGAACCCAACCCTACACCGCACTCACCGAGGAACCCAACCCTACATGGCGCTCAACGAGGAACCCATCCCTACACCGCACTCACCCAACCCTACACCGCACTCACCAAGGAACCAACCCTACACCGCACTCACCGAGGAACCCAACCCTACATGGCACTCAACGAGGAACCCAACCCTACACCGCAATCACCAAGGAACCCAACCCTGCACCGCACTCACCGAGGAACCCAACCCTACACGGCACTCAACGAGGAACCCAACCCTACACCGCACTCACCCAACCCTACACCGCACTCACCAAGTAACCCAACCCTACACCGCACTCACTAAGGAACCCAACCCTATACCTAACTCACTAAGGAACCCAACCCTACACCGCACTCACTAAGGAACCCAACCCTACACCGCACTCACAAGGTACTCAACCCTACATCGCACTCACAGAGGAAACCAACCCTACACCGCACTCACCGAGGAAACCAACCCTACACCGCACTCACCGAGGTACCCAACCCTACACCGCACTCACCCAGGAACCCAACCCTACACCGCACTCACCGAGGTACCCAACCCTACACCGCACTCACCGAGGAACCCAACCCTACACCGCACTCACCGAGGAACCCAACCCTACACCGCACTCACAGAGGAATCCAACCCTACACGGCACTCACCGAGGAACCCAACCCTACACCGCACTCACCCAAACCTACACCGCACTCACCGAGGTACCCAACCCTACACCGCACTCACCGAGGAACCCAACCCTACACGGCACTCAACGAGGAACCCAACCCTACACCGCACTCACCCAACCCTACACCGCACTCACCAAGAAACCCAACCCTACACCGCACTCACTAAGGAACCCAACCCTATACCTAACTCACTAAGGAACCCAACCCTACACCGCACTCACTAAGGAACCCAACCCTACACCGCACTCACAGAGGAACCCAACCCTACACCGCACTCACAAGGTACTCAACCCTACATCGCACTCACAGAGGAAACCAACCCTACACCGCACTCACCGAGGAAACCAACCCTACACCGCACTCACCGAGGTACCCAACCCTACACGGCACTCACCGAGGAACCCAACCCTACACCACACTCACCCAAACCTACACCGCACTCACCGAGGTACCCAACCCTACACCGCACTCACCGAGGAACCCAACCCTACACCGCACTCACCGAGGAACCCAACCCTACACCGCACTCACAGAGGAATCCAACCCTACACCGCACTCACCGAGGAACCCAACCCTACACCGCACTCACCGAGGAACCCAACCCTACACCGCACTCACCGAGGAACCCAACCCTACATCGCACTCACTAGGAGGAAAACAACCCTAAACCGCACTCACCGAGGAACCCAACCCTACACCGCACTCACAGAGGAACCCAACCCTACACCGCACTCACCGAGGAACCTAACCCTACACCACACTCACCGAGGAACCCAACCCTACACCGCACTCACCGAGGAACCCAACCCTACACCGCACTCACCGCACTCACGCACTCACCGAGGAACCCAACCCTACACCGCACTCACCGAGGAACCCAACCCTACACCGCACTCACCGAGGAACCCAACCCTACACCGCACTCACCGAGGAACCCAACCCTACACCGCACTCACCGAGGAACCCAACCCTACACCGCACTCACCGAGGAACCCAACCCTACACCGCACTCACCGAGGAACCCAACCCTACACCGCACTCACGAGGAACCCAACCCTACACCGCACTCACCGAGGAACCCAACCCTACACCGCACTCACCGAGGAACCCAACCCTACACCGCACTCACCGAGGAACCCAACCCTACACCGCACTCACCGAGGAACCCAACCCTACACCGCACTCACCGAGGAACCCAACCCTACACCGCACTCACCGAGGAACCCAACCCTACATCGCACTCACCGAGGAACCCAACCCTACACCGCACTCACCGAGGAACCCAACCCTACACCGCACTCACCGAGGAACCCAACCCTACACCGCACTCACCGAGGAACCCAACCCTACACCGCACTCACCGAGGAACCCAACCCTACACCGCACTCACCGAGGAACCCAACCCTACACCGCACTCACCGAGGAACCCAACCCTACACCGCACTCACCGAGGAACCCAACCCTACACCGCACTCACCGAGGAACCCAACCCTACACCGCACTCACCGAGGAACCCAACCCTACACCGCACTCACCGAGGAACCTAACCCTACACCGCACTCACCGAGGAACCCAACCCTACACCGCACTCACCGAGGAACCCAACCCTACACCGCACTCACCGAGGAACCCAACCCTACACCGCACTCTCCGAGGAACCCAACCCTACACCGTACTCACCGAGGAACCCAACCCTACACCGCACTCACCGAGGAACCCAACCCTACACCGCACTCACCGAGGAACCCAACCCTACACCCCACTCACCGAGGAACCCAACCCTACACCGCACTCACCGAGGAACCCAACCCTACACCGCACTCACCGAGGAACCCAACCCTACACCGCACTCACCGAGGAACCCAACCCTACACCGCACTCACCGCACTCACCGCACTCACCGAGGAACCCAACCCTACACCGCACTCACCGAGGAACCCAACCCTACACTGCACTCACCGAGGAAACCAACCCTACATCGCACTCACGAGGAACCCAACCCTACATCGCACTCACAGAGGAAACCAACCCTACACCGCACTTACCGAGGAACCAACCCTACACCGCACTCACAGAGGAAACCAACCCTACACCGCACTCACCGAGGAACCCAACCCTACACCGCACTCACCGAGGAACCCAACCCTACATGGCGCTCAACGAGGAACCCATCCCTACACCGCACTCACCCAACCCTACACCGCACTCACCAAGGAACCAACCCTACACCGCACTCACCGAGGAACCCAACCCTACATGGCACTCAACAAGGAACCCAACCCTACACCGCAATCACCAAGGAACCCAACCCTACACCGCACTCACCGAGGAACCCAACCCTACACGGCACTCAACGAGGAACCCAACCCTACACCGCACTCACCCAACCCTACACCGCACTCACCAAGAAACCCAACCCTACACCGCACTCACTAAGGAACCCAACCCTATACCGCACTCACTAAGGAACCCAACCCTACACCGCACTCACTAAGGAACCCAACCCTACACCGCACTCACAGAGGAACCCAACCCTACACCGCACTCACGAGGTACTCAACCCTACATCGCACTCACCGAGGAAACCAACCCTACACCGCACTCACCGAGGAAACCAACCCTACACCGCACTCACCGAGGTACCCAACCCTACACGGCACTCACCGAGGAACCCAACCCTACACCGCACTCACCCAACCCTACACCGCACTCACCGAGGTACCCAACCCTACACCGCACTCACCGAGGAACCCAACCCTACACCGCACTCACCGAGGAACCCAACCCTACACCGCACTCACCGAGGAACCCAACCCTACACCGCACTCACCGAGGAACCAGACCCTACACCGCACTCACCCAACCCTACACCGCACTCACCGAGGAACCCAACCCTACATCGCACTCACTAGGAGGAAAACAACCCTAAACCGCACTCACCGAGGAACCCAACACTACACCGCACTCACCGAGGAACCCAACCCTACATGGCACTCACAGAGGAACCCAACCCTACATCGCACTCACAGAGGAACCCAACCCTATATGGCACTCAACAAGGAACCCAACCCTACACCGCACTCACAGAGGAACCCAACCCTACATGGCACTCAACAAGGAACCCAACCCTACACCGCACTCACTCAACCCTACACCGCACTCACCAAGGAACCAACCCTACACCGCACTCACCGAGGAACCCAACCCTACACCGCACTCACAGAGGAACCCAACCCTACATGGCACTCACCGAGGAACCCAACCCTACACCGCACTCACCGAGGTACCCAACCCTACACCGCACTCACCGAGGTACCCAACCCTACACCGCACTCACCGAGGTACCCAACCCTACATGGCACTCAACGAGGAACCCAACCCTACATGGCACTCAACGAGGAACCCAACCCTACACCGCACTCACCAAGGAACCAACCCTACACCGCACTCACCGAGGAACCCAACCCTACACCGCACTCACCGAGGTACCCAACCCTACACCGCACTCACCGAGGTACCCAACCCTACATCGCACTCACAGAGGAAACCAACCCTACACCGCACTCACCGAGGAACCCAACCCTACACCGCACTCACCGAGGTACCCAACCCTACACCGCACTCACCGAGGTACCCAACCCTACATCGCACTCACAGAGGAAACCAACCCTACACCGCACTTACCGAGGAACCCAACCCTACACCGCACTCACCGAGGTACCCAACCCTACACCACACTCACCGAGGTACCCAACCCTACATCGCACTCACAGAGGAAACCAACCCTACATCGCACTCACAGAGGAAACCAACCCTACACCGCACTCACCGAGGAACCCTACACCGCACTCACCGAGGAACCCAACCCTACACCGCACTCACAGAGGAACCCAACCCTGCATGTCACTCAACGAGGAACCCAACCCTACACCGCACTCACCCAACCCTACACCGCACTCACCAAGGAACCAACCCTACACTGCACTCACCAAGGAACCAACCCTACACCGCACTCACAGAGGAACCAACCCTACACTGCACTCACCAAGGAACCAACCCTACACCGCACTCACAGAGGAACCCAACCCTACACGGCACTCAATGAGGAACCCAACCCTACACCGCACTCACAGAGGAAACCAACCCTACACCGCACTCACCGAGGTACCCAACCCTACACCGCACTCACCGAGGAACTCAACCCTACATCGCACTCACAGAGGAAACCAACCCTACACCGCACTCACCGAGGAACCCAACCCTACACCGCACTCACCGAGGAACCCAACCCTACACCGCACTCACCGAGGAACCCAACCCTACACTGCACTCACAGAGGAACCCAACCCTACATGGCACGCAACAAGGAACCCAACCCTACACCGCACTCACCCAACCCTACACCGCACTCACCCAACCCTACACCGCACTCACCAAGGAACCAACCCTACACTGCACTCACCAAGGAACCAACCCTACACCGCACTCAACCAACCCTACACCGCACTCACCAAGGAACCAACCCTACACTGCACTCACCAAGGAACCAACCCTACACCGCACTCACAGAGGAACCCAACCCTACACGGCACTCAATGAGGAACCCAACCCTACACCGCACTCACAGAGGAAACCAACCCTACACCGCACTCACCGAGGTACCCAACCCTACACCGCACTCACCGAGGAACTCAACCCTACATCGCACTCACAGAGGAAACCAACCCTACACCGCACTCACCGAGGAACCCAACCCTACACCGCACTCACCGAGGAACCCAACCCTACACCGCACTCACAGAGGAATCCAACCCTACACCGCACTCACCGAGGAACCCAACCCTACACCGCACTCACCGAGGAACCAAACCCTACACCGCACTCACCGAGGAACCCAACCCTACATCGCACTCACTAGGAGGAAGACAACCCTAAACCGCACTCACCGAGGAACCCAACCCTACACCGCACTCACCGAGGAACCCAACCCTACACCGCACTCACCGAGGAACCTAACCCTACACCACACTCACCGAGGAACCCAACACTACATCGCACTCACCGAGGAACCCAACCCTACACCGCACTCACCGCACTCACCCAACCCTACACCGCACTCACCGAGGAACCCAACCCTACACCGCACTCACCGAGGAACCCAACCCTACACCGCACTCACCGAGGAACCCAACCCTACACCGCACTCACCGAGGAACCCAACCCTACACCGCACTCACCGAGGAACCCAACCCTACACCGCACTCACCGAGGAACCCAACCCTACACCGCACTCACCGAGGAACCCAACACTACACCGCACTCATCGAGGAACCCAACCCTACACCGCACTCACCGAGGAACCCAACCCTACACCGCACTCACCGAGGAACCCAACCCTACATCGCACTCACCGAGGAACCCAACCCTACACCGCACTCACCGAGGAACCCAACCCTACATCGCACTCACAGAGGAAACCAACCCTACACCGCACTCACCGAGGAACCCAACCCTACACCGCACTCACCGAGGAACCTAACCCTACACCGCACTCACCAAGGAACCCAACCCTACACCGCACTCACCGAGGAACCCAACCCTACACCGCACTCACCGAGGAACCCAACCCTACACCGCACTCACCGAGGAACCCAACCCTACACCGCACTCACCGAGGAACCTAACCCTACACCGCACTCACCGAGGAACCCAACCCTACACCGCACTCACCGAGGAACCCAACCCTACACCGCACTCACCGAGGAACCCAACCGTACACTGCACTCACCGAGGAACCCAACCCTACATCGCACTCACCGAGGAACCCAACCCTACATCGCACTCACAGAGGAAACCAACCCTACACCGCACTTACCGAGGAACCCAACCCTACACCGCACTCACAGAGGAAACCAACCCTACACCGCACTCACCGAGGAACCCAACCCTACACCGCACTCACCGAGGAACCCAACCCTACATGGCGCTCAACGAGGAACCCATCCCTACACCGCACTCACCCAACCCTACACCGCACTCACCAAGGAACCAACCCTACACCGCACTCACCGAGGAACCCAACCCTACATGGCACTCAACCAGGAACCCAACCCTACACCGCAATCACCAAGGAACCCAACCCTACACCGCACTCACCGAGGAACCCAACCCTACACGGCACTCAACGAGGAACCCAACCCTACACCGCACTCACCCAACCCTACACCGCACTCACCAAGAAACCCAACCCTACACCGCACTCACTAAGGAACCCAACCCTATACCGCACTCACTAAGGAACCCAACCCTACACCGCACTCACTAAGGAACCCAACCCTACACCGCACTCACAGAGGAACCCAACCCTACACCGCACTCACGAGGTACTCAACCCTACATCGCACTCACCGAGGAAACCAACCCTACACCGCACTCACCGAGGAAACCAACCCTACACCGCACTCACCGAGGTACCCAACCCTACACGGCACTCACCGAGGAACCCAACCCTACACCGCACTCACCCAACCCTACACCGCACTCACCGAGGTACCCAACCCTACACGGCACTCACCGAGGAACCCAACCCTACACCGCACTCACCGAGGAACCCAACCCTACACCGCACTCACCGAGGAACCCAACCCTACACCGCACTCACCAAGGAACCCAACCCTACACCGCACTCACCGAGGAACCAGACCCTACACCGCACTCACCCAACCCTACACCGCACTCACCGAGGAACCCAACCCTACATCGCACTCACTAGGAGGAAAACAACCCTAAACCGCACTCACCGAGGAACCCAACCCTACACCGCACTCACCGAGGAACCCAACCCTACATGGCACTCACAGAGGAACCCAACCCTACATCGCACTCACAGAGGAACCCAACCCTATATGGCACTCAACAAGGAACCCAACCCTACACCGCACTCACAGAGGAACCCAACCCTACATGGCACTCAACAAGGAACCCAACCCTACACCGCACTCACTCAACCCTACACCGCACTCACCAAGGAACCAACCCTACACCGCACTCACCGAGGAACCCAACCCTACACCGCACTCACAGAGGAACCCAACCCTACATGGCACTCACCGAGGAACCCAACCCTACACCGCACTCACCGAGGTACCCAACCCTACACCGCACTCACCGAGGTACCCAACCCTACACTGCACTCACCGAGGTACCCAACCCTACATGGCACTCAACGAGGAACCCAACCCTACATGGCACTCAACGAGGAACCCAACCCTACACCGCACTCACCAAGGAACCAACCCTACACCGCACTCACCGAGGAACCCAACCCTACACCGCACTCACCGAGGTACCCAACCCTACACCGCACTCACCGAGGTACCCAACCCTACATCGCACTCACAGAGGAAACCAACCCTACACCGCACTCACCGAGGAACCCAACCCTACACCGCACTCACCGAGGTACCCAACCCTACACCGCACTCACCGAGGTACCCAACCCTACATCGCACTCACAGAGGAAACCAACCCTACACCGCACTTACCGAGGAACCCAACCCTACACCGCACTCACCGAGGTACCCAACCCTACACCACACTCACCGAGGTACCCAACCCTACATCGCACTCACAGAGGAAACCAACCCTACATCGCACTCACAGAGGAAACCAACCCTACACCGCACTCACCGAGGAACCCTACACCGCACTCACCGAGGAACCCAACCCTACACCGCACTCACAGAGGAACCCAACCCTGCATGTCACTCAACGAGGAACCCAACCCTACACCGCACTCACCCAACCCTACACCGCACTCACCAAGGAACCAACCCTACACTGCACTCACCAAGGAACCAACCCTACACCGCACTCACCCAACCCTACACCGCACTCACCAAGGAACCAACCCTACACTGCACTCACCAAGGAACCAACCCTACACCGCACTCACAGAGGAACCCAACCCTACACGGCACTCAATGAGGAACCCAACCCTACACCGCACTCACAGAGGAAACCAACCCTACACCGCACTCACCGAGGTACCCAACCCTACACCGCACTCACCGAGGAACTCAACCCTACATCGCACTCACAGAGGAAACCAACCCTACACCGCACTCACCGATGAACCCAACCCTACACCGCACTCACCGAGGAACCCAACCCTACACCGCACTCACCGAGGAACCCAACCCTACACTGCACTCACAGAGGAACCCAACCCTACATGGCACGCAACAAGGAACCCAACCCTACACCGCACTCACCCAACCCTACACCGCACTCACCCAACCCTACACCGCACTCACCAAGGAACCAACCCTACACTGCACTCACCAAGGAACCAACCCTACACCGCACTCAACCAACCCTACACCGCACTCACCAAGGAACCAACCCTACACTGCACTCACCAAGGAACCAACCCTACACCGCACTCACAGAGGAACCCAACCCTACACGGCACTCAATGAGGAACCCAACCCTACACCGCACTCACAGAGGAAACCAACCCTACACCGCACTCACCGAGGTACCCAACCCTACACCGCACTCACCGAGGAACTCAACCCTACATCGCACTCACAGAGGAAACCAACCCTACACCGCACTCACCGAGGAACCCAACCCTACACCGCACTCACCGAGGAACCCAACCCTACACCGCACTCACCGAGGAACCCAACCCTACACCGCACTCACCGAGGAACCCAACCCTACACTGCACTCACAGAGGAACCCAACCCTACATGGCACGCAACGAGGAACCCAACCCTACACCGCACTCACCCAACCCTACACCGCACTCACCAAGGAACCAACCCTACACTGCACTCACCAAGGAACCAACCCTACACCGCACTCACCGAGGAACCCAACCCTACACCGCACTCAATAAGGAACCCAACCCTACACCGCACTCACCCAACCCTACACCGCACTCACCCAACCCTACACCGCACTCACCGAGGAACCCAACCCTACACCGCACTCACCGAGGAACCCAACCCTACACTGCACTCACAGAGGAACCCAACCCTACATGGCACGCAACGAGGAACCCAACCCTACACCGCACTCACCCAACTCTACACCGCACTCACCCAACCCTACACCGCACTCACCCAACCCTACACCGCACTCACCAAGGAACCAACCCTACACTGCACTCACCAAGGAACCAACCCTACACCGCACTCACCCAACCCTACACCGCACTCACCAAGGAACCAACCCTACACTGCACTCACCAAGGAACCAACCCTACACCGCACTCACAGAGGAACCCAACCCTACACGGCACTCAATGAGGAACCCAACCCTACACCGCACTCACAGAGGAAACCAACCCTACACCGCACTCACCGAGGTACCCAACCCTACACCGCACTCACCGAGGAACTCAACCCTACATCGCACTCACAGAGGAAACCAACCCTACATCGCACTCACCGAGGGACCTAATCCTACACCGCACTCACCAAGGAACCCAACCCTACACCGCACTCACCGAGGAACCCAACCCTACACCGCACTCACCGAGGTACCCAACCCTACATCGCACTCACAGAGGAAACCAACCCTACACCGCACTCACCGAGGAACCCAACCCTACACTGCCCTCACAGAGGAACCCAACCCTACATGGCACGCAACGAGGAACCCAACCCTACACCGCACTCACCCAACCCTACACCGCACTCACCCAACCCTACACCGCACTCACCAAGGAACCAACCCTACACTGCACTCACCAAGGAACCAACCCTACACCGCACTCACCCAACCCTACACCGCACTCACCAAGGAACCAACCCTACACTGCACTCACCAAGGAACCAACCCTACACCGCACTCACAGAGGAACCCAACCCTACACCGCACTCACCGAGGTACCCAACCCTACACCGCACTCACCGAGGTACCCAACCCTACACCGCACTCACCGAGGTACCCAACCCTACATGGCACTCAACGAGGAACCCAACCCTACATGGCACTCAACGAGGAACCCAACCCTACACCGCACTCACCAAGGAACCAACCCTACACTGCACTCACCAAGGAACCAACCCTACACGGCACTCACAGAGGAACCCAACCCTACACGGCACTCAATGAGGAACCCAACCCTACACCGCACTCACAGAGGAAACCAACCCTACACCGCACTCACCGAGGTACCCAACCCTACACCGCACTCACCGAGGAACTCAACCCTACATCGCACTCACAGAGGAAACCAACCCTACACCGCACTCACAGAGGAACCCAACCCTACACTTCACTCACCAAGGAACCAACCCTACACTGCACTCACCAAGGAACCAACCCTACACCGCACTCACCCAACCCTACACCGCACTCACCAAGGAACCAACCCTACACTGCACTCACCAAGGAACCAACCCTACACCGCACTCACAGAGGAACCCAACCCTACACGGCACTCAATGAGGAACCCAACCCTACACGGCACTCAATGAGGAACCCAACCCTACACCGCACTCACAGAGGAAACCAACCCTACACCGCACTCACCGAGGTACCCAACCCTACACCGCACTCACCGAGGAACTCAACCCTACATCGCACTCACAGAGGAAAACAACCCTACACCGCACTCACCGAGGAACCCAACCCTACACTGCACTCACCGAGGAACCCAACCCTACACTGCACTCACAGAGGAACCCAACCCTACATGGCACACAACGAGGAACCCAACCCTACACCGCACACACCCAACCCTACACCGCACTCACCAAGGAACCCAACCCTACACCGCACTCACTAAGGAACCCAACCCTACACCGCACTCACTAAGGAACCCAACCCTACACCACACTCCCAGAGGAACCCAACCCTACACCACACTCACCGAGGAACCCAACCCTACATGGCACTCAACGAGGAACCCAACCCCCACACCGCACTCACCCAACCCTACACCGCACTCACCAAGGAACCAACCCTACACCGCACTCACCGAGGAACCCAACCCTACACTGCACTCACCGAGGAACCCAACCCTACATCGCACTCACTAAGGAACCCAACCCTACACCGCACTCACCGAGGTACCCAACCCTACACCGCACTCACGAGGAACCCAACCCTACACCGCACTCACAGAGGAACCCAACCCTACACCGCACTCACCGAGGAAGCCAACCCTACACCGCACTCACCGAGAAAGCCAACCCTACATCGCACTCACTAAGGAACCCAACCCTACACCGCACTCACCGAGGTACCCAACCCTACACCGCACTCACCGAGGAACCCAACCCTACACCGCACTCACCGAGGAACCCAACCCTACACCGCACTCACCGAGGAACCCAACCCTACACCGCACTCACCGAGGAACCCAACCCTACACCACACTCACCTAGGAACCCAACCCTACACCGCACTCACCGAGGAACCCAACCCTACACCGCACTCACTAAGGAACCCAACCCTACACCGCACTCACTAAGGAACCCAACCCTACACCGCACTCACCGAGGAACCCAACCCTACACCGCACTCAACGAGGAACCCAACGAGGAACCCAACCCTACACCGCACTCACAGAGGAACCCAATCCTACACCGCACTCACCCAACCCTACACCCCACTCACCAAGGAACCTAACCCTACACCGCACTCACCAAGGAACCCAACCCTACACGACACTCAACGAGGAACCCAACCCTACACCGCACTCACCCAACCCTACACCGCACTCACCAAGGAACCCAACCCTACACCGCACTCACCGAGGAACCCAACCCTACATGGCACTCAACGAGGAACCCAACCCTACACCGCACTCACCCAACCCTACACCGCACTCACCAAGGTACCCAACCCTACACCGCACTCACCGAGGAACCCAACCCTACACAGCACTCAAGGAGGAACCCAACCCTACACCGCACTCACGAGGAACCCAACCCTACACCGCACTCACCGAGGAACCCAACCCTACACCGCACTCACCGAGGAACCCAACCCTACACCGCACTCACCGAGGAACCCAACCCTACCCCCCCACACCGCACTCACCGAGGAACCCAACACTACACCGCACTCACCGAGGAACCCAACACTACACTGCACTCGCAAGGAACCCAACCCTGCACTGCACTCAACGAGGGACCCAACCTTACATCGCGCTCCCCGAGGAACCCAACCCTACACCGCACTCACAGAGGAACCCAACACTACATCGCACTCACCGAGGAAACCAACCCTACATCGCACTCACCGAGGGACCTAATCCTACACCGCACTCACCAAGGAACCCAACCCTACACCGCACTCACCGAGGAACCCAACCCTACACCGCACTCACTAAGGAATCCAGCCCTACACCACACTCACCGAGGTACCCAACCCTACACCGCACTCACCGCGGAACCCAACCCTACACCGCACTCACCGAGGAAGCCAACCCTACACCGCACTCACCGATAAACCCAACCCTACACCGCAGTCACCGAGGAACCCAAACCTACACTGCACTCACGAGGAACCCAAACCTACACTGCACTCACCTGGGATGACACGACACAGAGGAACCTAACCCTTCATTGCACTCATCTAGGATACACCAAGGAACCTAATCCTACAATGCACTCACCTCCTGGTATACACCGAGGAACCCAACCCTACACAGCACTCAACGAGGAACCCAACCCTACACCGCACTCACGAGGAACCCAACCCTACACCGCACTCACCGAGGAACCCAACCCTACACCGCACTCACCAAGGAACCCAACACTACACCGCACTCACCGAGGAACCCAACACTACACTGCACTCACAAGGAACCCAACCCTGCACTGCACTCAACGAGGGACCCAACCCTACACCGCACTCACCGAGGAACCCAACCCTACACCGCACTCACCGAGGAACCCAACCCTACACCGCACTCACAGAGGAACCCAACACTACATCGCACTCACAGAGGAAACCAACCCTACATCGCACTCACCGAGGGACCTAATCCTACACCGCACTCACCAAGGAACCCAACCCTACACCGCACTCACCGAGGAACCCAACCCTACACCGCACTCACTAAGGAACCCAGCCCTACACCACACTCACCGAGGTACCCAACCCTACACCGCACTCACCGCGGAACCCAACACCGCACTCACCGAGGAAGCCAACCCTACACCGCACTCACCGAGAAACCCAACCCTACACTGCACTCACAGAGGAACCCAACCCTGCACTGCACTCACCGAGGAACCCAACACTACACTGCACTCACAAGGAACCCAACCCTGCACTGCACTCAACGAGGGACCCAACCTTACACCGCACTCACCGAGGAATCCAACCCTACACCGCACTCACGAGGAACCCAACCCTACACCGCACTCGCAGAGGAACCCAACACTACATCGCACTCACAGAGGAAACCAACCCTACATCGCACTCACCGAGGGACCTAATCCTACACCGCACTCACCAAGGAACCCAACCCTACACCGCACTCACCGAGGAACCCAACCCTACACCGCACTCACTAAGGAACCCAGCCCTACACCACACTCACCGAGGTACCCAACCCTACACCGCACTCACCGCGGAACCCAACACCGCACTCACCGAGGAAGCCAACCCTACACCGCACTCACCGAGAAACCCAACCCTACACCGCAGTCACAGAGGAACCCAAACCTACACTGCACTCACGAGGAACCCAAACCTACACTGCACCCACCTGGGATGACACGACACAGAGGAACCTAACCCTTCATTGCACTCATCTAGGATACACCAAGGAACCTAATCCTACAATGCACTCACCTGGTATACACCGAGGAACCCATCCCTACACTGCACTTACCTGGGATGACACGACACAGGGGAACTCTTCATTGCACTTCATTGCACATACACCAAGGAACCTAATCCTACGCTGCACTCACCTGGGACAACACAACACTGCACTCACCTGGAATACACAGAGGGACCCAACCCTAAACTGCACTCACCTGGAATACACAGAGGGACCTAATCCTACACCGCACTCACCTGCTATACACAGAGGAACCTAACCCTACACTGCACTCACCTGGAATACACAGGGGGACCTTATAATGCACTCACCTGGAATACATAGATGAACCTAACCCTACAATGCACTTACCTGGAATACATATATAAACCTAACCCTACAATGCACTTACCTGGAATACATAGATGAACCTAACCCTACAATGCACTTACCTGGAATACATAGAGGAACCTAACCCTACTCCACTGGGACAACATGACACAGAGGATCCATCCATACATTGCACTCACCTTGGATTGCACAGGTGACCGAAATACTGCAGAGAGAGAATGTTTGCCGCTGAGAGATTAGCTGCTCAGTGATATTTATTTTAGTGGCGTTACTTTATTATGAGAATGCTGCCAATAAAATAAATGTTATCAAGTGGCTAAATCTCTCCTCACTAATTAGAGCCAATCCCAATGTGTCCTCAGGGGTACTACCTGTCGGAACTCACCTGGGTGGAGCTTGGCTGAGTTTCTCCATTCTAGAGCTGGAGGCAGATTGGTCAACATTGGGAGGGGGGGGGGGGGTGATGTGACAAGAACTTATGAATTAATTACAGTGTCGGTATGACACATATCATATAGGACCACCTATCACCTTCACCTGTCCCAGGTATGGCCCACCTTTCTGTGCCTTGCCATGTAATTATTATTATCACAGCAGTTTTCTCACAACACCATAAATCCGACTTCCATCATTTCAGGGTCATATATAAATTTTCCTGGAAAGAACAGAATCCGTGGCAGAACCATGACCGTGGCGCAGAGAATAGAAGGATTACTGAGAGATGTTATATTGATATTCTGGTCCGTATTTCCTATCTATTCTACTTACAATCCTCTTTACTTTGCTCACGGTATTGCCATATTTGAGGAGACAATATAATTAACCATTAAATCATTCCACTCTCTTCAACTGACATTGGAAATTCCATTATAGCAGTGCAGGCGCTATGGGGCCCTGGAGAGAGGGGGGGCCCCGTCAGGAACAGGTCACCACCCGGCTGGTGAAAACACTTCTTCATCTGTTAGGATCCCTGTACATGGAGCCTCCAGCTTTTCTTCTTGCATGATCCTCAAGCTGATGCTGAGCACGGCTCCCTCTGGGGCGGAGCCCAGAGGAGGAGGGACACTCTGGAGGTCACACCCTTAAACCAACTCCTCAGTGATTGGCTAGAGAAGATAAATATTCCTATCTCAGTCATTGGTTCCTCCCACTGCCTACATGATTTCTTCTGCTTACCACTGTTGAAGAAATGAATGGTCGGGACCTCATGAAAGGTAAGTCAGGCCACAGACACCATAAACGACATGTAAGAGGGGCTTCGTGGTTGACTGAATTTGGCGCCAAGAGAACAAGTCCCCACCCCCCCCCCTTCTGTCCTGCTAGAACACTGTCTCTCCTGCTGAGGCCAACCCCTCCACCATCTTGTGTCTCACTCCATGGCAGAGGTCTCCACGTGGCATTCCTGGCCTTTGGCCTTTTATATCCCTAAGGAAGGAATGTCCACCCAACAGTGATGTAAGTAACTGAGTTAAAATAAACTGAGTTACATAACGCAGTTACTTTAGAGGGTAACGAGTAATCTAACTGATTACTTTTCCCCTCATGGTAACTCAGTTCCCATTACTTTGGCTTAGTTACCCCAATTACATCTACCGCCACTAGATGGCAGTAGTGTAATTCCGGTGTCCTGCCGAAAAAGTTCCCCCGCCGGATAAGGACCCCCCTGTACTGCACAGGCGCAGCACTTGCGCAGTACGAAGGACTACGGAGCTTCCGAAAATTGCCGAACCTAAACAGCTCTGAGTGAACTCTACACCGCGCAGGCGCAGTTAACATGTAATTGTACGAGGCGATGCCGCACGCTCCCGATGCTCGTGCTACTCTGCAATGGGCGTCAATCGTGTAACTAAGGGGCGGGTCTAGTATTACCGTAACCAAGGGGCGCACTTATTATTATTGTTATATATCGAGCTCTGCCCATTAATTTAACCTTCGCCCTCTTCTGTAGAAATCCGCCCCTTACACGATATAATAATAATAGACCCGCCCCTTACACGATATAATAATAATAGACCCGCCCCTTGCTTACACGCTATAACAGATCTGCCCCTTGGTTAGAGTAATAATAGAGCAGCCCCTTGGTTACACGATATATAATAATAATAATAAATGCGCCCCTTGGTTACAGTAATACTAGACCCGCCCCTTAGTTACCCGCATAGAATATTAAAAAAAAAGTCCCAGTTACTTTGCTGCGTAACTAATTACTTTTCCAATGTAGTAACTGAGTTACTAACGCAATTACTTTTTGGGAGAAGTAATTTGTAACTTAACTAATTACTTTTTTAAAGTAAGATGACCAACACTGCCACCCAAGAAGTAGTTTGCTACACTTTACTGATGGGACCCAGGAAATGGCAGAACAGTCATGCACTGTATTACCAAAGTATTGGGACGCCTACCTTTACACACACATGAACTTTAATTCCCATAGACACCCTCCTAAACCTTGTGGACGGCCTTCCCAGAAGAGGTGAAGCTGTTATAGCTGCAAAGGGAGGGGCCAACCCAATATTGAACCCTCCGGACTAAAGCCCCTATCGGACAATGTTGTCGGAAATTCCGACCGTGTGTAGGCACCATCGGACAGTTTCCTTCGGATTGTCCGACGGACAAAGTCCTATCTCCTGCTGGATAGATTTTTTGACAACAAAGTCCGATCACACCAAATCCGATCGTGTGTAGCGAATTCCGACGGACAAAGTGCCACGCATGCTCAGATCACATTACAAGACCAAAGCTATTGGCTACTAGCCTCTACGTAGTCCCGTCGTAGGCAACAAACGTCACCACGTTCAGAATGATCGGATTTTCCGACAACTTTGTCCGACCGTGTGTATGCAACACCAACATCGGACTAAATCCGTCGGACAAAATCCGATGGATTTTGTGGTCGGATTTCCGACCGTGTGTACGGGGCAATACACTGTATTACCAATGTATTGGGACGCCTACCTTTACACACACATGAACTTTAATTCCCATAGACACCCTCCTAAACCTTGTGGACGGCCTTCCCAGAAGAGGTGAAGCTGTTATAGCTGCAAAGGGCGGGGCCAACCCAATATTGAACCCTCCGGACTAAGACTGGGATGCCATTGAAGTTCACGTGTGTGTAAAGGCAGGCGTCTCAATACTTTTAGTAATATAGTGTACATTCTGAAGTCCCTTGACATTACACAGCCAATCACATTTAGTGGACGGTCTGCAGTAGCCACATGTAAAAGCATATGCAGCACCTCAACAGCCATCTCCCTTACAATCCGTCCTCCACCCCGGGGTCATTAGTACTCACAGGACTGAGCTCTCAGTAGTCCCCCCCCTCTATAGATATACCTCTCCCGGGATCCCCCACCCCCCCCCCCCAGGCCTCACACAGGGATCCCACAGCCTGGCCTTAAAGGCCTTTTGCCCTACCCCCCATGTCTCTCCATAAGGGGCAGAAAGACTACAGCCGGCTCCTCCTGGGTACAGACCAGCTCCTCGCGGACACTTGCCCTGATCGGGGTCTACACATGCTGAAAGGTGCGTTTTCACCTTTAATCACTAGTCACGACTATCATCTTATTATCTAATTAAAATTACCTTTTATCGGCCGATTCCGTTTCTTCACACCCAAATATCTCTCTATGTAGAGGACACAGCGTTCATGAATGATTGACACAGCAAAGTTGCTTCGTACCCTGTTCAGTTTATTATCCCGGCCGTTAAATAATAATGAAATGTAGGCGTTACCGAATACCGACCACCGTCCACCAATAAGGGGTACATGTTCAAATGACACTTTTTTCCTTTTTAACATACTATTGGATGACAACATGTTTTATTTTGTAATATAAGATGCTGAAATGTGAACTCTAGATGTACCAAGACTCCGCATTCTTGGGGGATGTATGGAATGTAACAAGTTGCCTATCAAAGCTTTGTAGCATATCAGAATGTTCATCTGAAAGAAGAGCAAGGCTGAACAAGAGCTTGGCTCATGGCCAACCGCATACCTCCCAACTGTCCCGGATTCCGAGGGACTGTCACGGATTCCGAGGGACTGTCACGGATTTGGAGCAATGTCCCTCCTTCCCTCATTCTTCCTCATTTGTCCCCGATTTTGCTTGGATCTCTTATAGTTGTATATAAAATACACTTTTTTATCTTTAAAAAGTGTTTCCCAGCGCTAAACCTTTCATTCAATTTCTAAATTGCTGCATTTGTACATTTGAAAAGCCAATATAAAGAAATAGTAGTGGTAAAAAAAAAAAAAAAGTCCTTGTGGATTTAATTTATCTTTTTTTTGGGGGTTAATTCTCCTTTAACCACTTTCAGCCCCGGACCAATTGGCAGCCAAAGGACCAGGCCCCCTTTTTGCGATTCGGCACTGCGTCGCTTTAACTGACAATTGCACGGTCGTGCGGCGCGGCTCCCAAACAAAATTGGCGTCCTTTTTTCCCCACAAATAGAGCTTTCTTTTGGTGGTATTTGATCGCCCCTGCGGTTTTTATTTTTTGCTCTATAAACAAAAAAAGAGCGACAATTTTGAAAAAAAAACGCAATATTTTTAACTTTTTGCTATAATAAATATCCCCCAAAAATATATAAAAAAAACATTTTTTTTCCCTCAGTTTAGGCCGATACGTATTCTTCTACATATTTTTGGTAAAAAAAATCTCAATAAGCGATTATTGATTGGTTTGCGTTTTGCTATTAGTGCCCATCAGTGATCCATATTAGTGCCCATCAGTGCTGCCAGTCAGTGCCCATCAGTGTGCATCAGTGCTGCCTATCAGTGCCCATCAGTGTCCATCAGTTCTGCTAATCAGTGCCAATCAGTGCCCATAAGTGCTACCAATCAGAGCCCATCAGTGATGCATATGAGTGCCCATCAGTGCTGACAATCAGTGCCACCTATCAGTGCACATCAGTGCTACCAAATAGTGCCCATCAACGCTGCCAATCAGTGCAGCCTATTAGTGCAAGTTTGACCTTTAGGAAATGTCGGTATCGCTTGCTGTCACATCCAGACAGGAATGTAACAGAGGGTCGGGACCTGGATCTGAATGCAGGACCTCAACTGTCTGGCAGTAGCTCTTGTTGCTGACCTGAGTTGCTGCACAGCTCTCTGTTTGATCCCTTGGATAACCTAACTTTCTATCTAGTTTCTGCTGAACCTTGAACTCTTTGCTCCTCCCATTAACTTCCTGATTTAAGGCACGTCTCTGCACTTCCTGCTTGACAGATTATTGTGCTCTCTCCAGCCAGTATTTTGCTCCTTGTGCTCCTGCTGCTGTCCGTATCTTCTCTACCACTGATTACCGACCTTTGGTTTCTTCCTCAACTACGCTCCCACTTGATCCCAACCTGCAACCATTCGTTACAAACTTTTGGGTTGTTTATCGGCTACACTTTTGCTGGATCCCTACCTGCTATATCTGCTACTGGACCCTGGCTTGCTCACCTCCTATTGGGGCGATCGTGAGAGGACCACAACCTGGTACTAACACACTGCAAAACCCATCCCCACTATCAGGAGCTCTGCTGATCACCAGTAAATGCTTCGACTCCAATACACACCCTGAGTCTGTTTTTTACCAGAGCCAAGCTTTATACATGATCCATAATTCCTGCTATGATGGAGTTACCTTCATAAAATAGTGTTTAGATTAATGTATATGAAAATGCCAATCAGTTAGACACCAAACTCACCCATACTACAAGGTCCAGAAGGCAGATGGGAGGCATTCGACTCCCGGACTGCCCCGGTCCTGCCATTTAGGAGCCAGTTCTCCCCCTCTGCAGTCGCCACCTCCGACATCCCCACAGGCTGCTATCAGAAGGCAAGATAGTTGTGGACAAGGGTGGGAGCTGCCAAGCTAACTTTTCACGTTAAGCAGCGGGTGATTGGTTGCTAGGACAGAGGGCGGTTCTAGCAACCAATCTCAAGCTGATTAACAGGAAAAGTTGTGCAGCTTCAGTGCTCCATTCAGAACTGTCCTGCCTCCTGATGTCAGCTCTAGACCTGCCGGGTCTCCCACCCTCAGCCCTGTGTAAGGTAGGAAACAGACATTACACGTGATGGAGTACACAGGAGATACGAGGAGGACACAGACATTATATGTGATGGAGTACACAGGAGACACGAGGAGGACACAGACGTCACATGTGATGGAGTACACAGGAGATACGAGGAGGACACAGACATTACACGTGATGGAGTACACAGGAGATACGAGGAGGACACAGACATTATATGTGATGGAGTATACAGGAGATACGAGGAGGACACAGACATTACACGTGATGGAGTACACAGGAGATACGAGGAGGACACATACATTATATGTGATGGAGTACACAGGAGATACGAGGAGGACACATACA
Source organism: Lithobates sylvaticus (assembly GCA_028564925.1). NCBI lineage: Eukaryota > Metazoa > Chordata > Amphibia > Anura > Ranidae > Lithobates > Lithobates sylvaticus. The sequence continues at coordinate 274,667,534 of CM053032.1, forward strand.
TTATATGTGATGGAGTACACAGGAGATACGAGGAGGACACATACATTATATGTGATGGAGTACACAGGAGATGCGAGGAGGACACAGATGTCAGATGTGATGGAGTACACAGGAGATACGAGGAGGACACAGACGTCAGATGTGATGGAGTACACGGGAGATACGAGGAGGACACAGACGTTATATGTGATGGAGTACACAGGAGATACGAGGAGGACACAGACGTCAGATGTGATGGAGCACACGGGAGATACGAGGAGGACACAGACGTCAGATGTGATGGAGTACACAGGAGATACGAGGAGGACACAGACGTCACATGTGATGGAGTACACAGGATAAACGAGGAGGACACAGATGTCACATGTGATGGAGTACACAGGAGATACGAGGAGGACACAGACGTCACATGTGATGGAGTACACAGGAGATACGAGGAGGACACAGACGTCACATGTGATGGAGTACACAGGAGATACGAGGAGGACACAGACGTCACATGTGATGGAGTACACAGGAGATACGAGGAGGACACAGACGTCACATGTGATGGAGTACACAGGAGATACGAGGAAGACACAGACGTCACATGTGATGGAGTACACAGGAGATACGAGGAGGACACAGACATTACACGTGATGGAGTACACAGGAGATACGAGGAGGACACAGACGTCACATGTGATGGAGTACACAGGAGATACGAGGAGGACACAGACGTTATATGTGATGGAGTACACAGGAGATACGAGGAGGACACAGACATTATATGTGATGGAGTACACAGGAGATACGAGGAGGACACAGACGTCACATGTGATGGAGTACACAGGAGATACGAGGAGGACACAGACGTCACATGTGATGGAGTACACAGGAGATACGAGGAGGACACAGACGTCACGTGATGGAGTACACAGGAGACACGAGGAAGGTCACAGACGTCACATGTGATGGAGTACACAGGAGATGCGAGGAGGACACAGACGTCACATGTGATGGAGTACACAGGAGATACGAGGAGGACACAGACGTCACATGTGATGGAGTACACGGGAGATACGAGGAGGACACAGACGTCACATGTGATGGAGTACACAGGAGATACGAGGAGGACACAGACGTCACATGTGATGGAGTACACAGGAGATACGAGGAGGACACAGACGTCACATGTGATGGAGTACACGGGAGATACGAGGAGGACACAGACGTCACATGTGATGGAGTACACAGGAGATACGAGGAGGACACAGACGTCACATGTGATGGAGTACACAGGAGATATGAGGAGGACACAGACGTCACATGTGATGGAGTACACGGGAGATACGAGGAGGACACAGACGTCACATGTGATGGAGTACACGGGAGATACGAGGAGGACACAGACGTCACATGTGATGGAGTACACGGGAGATACGAGGAGGACACAGACGTCACATGTGATGGAGTACACGGGAGATACGAGGAGGACACAGACGTCACATGTGATGGAGTACACAGGAGATACGAGGAGGACACCGACGTCACATGTGATGGAGTACACAGGAGATACGAGGAGGACACAGACGTCACATGTGATGGAGTACACAGGAGACACGAGGAGGACACAGACGTCACATGTGATGGAGTACACAGGAGATACGAGGAGGACACAGACCTCACATGTGATGGAGTACACAGGAGATACGAGAAGGACACAGACGTCACATGTGATGGAGTACACAGGAGATACGAGGAGGACACAGACGTCACATGTGATGGAGTACACAGGAGATACGAGGAGGACACAGACGTCACATGTGATGGAGTACACAGGAGATACGAGGAGGACACAGACGTCACATGTGATGGAGTACACAGGAGATACGAGGAGGACACAGACGTCACATGTGATGGAGTACACAGGAGATACGAGGAGGACACAGACGTCACATGTGATGGAGTACACAGGAGATACGAGGAGGACACAGACGTCACATGTGATGGAGTACACAGGAGATACGAGGAGGACACAGACGTCACATGTGATGGAGTACACAGGAGATACGAGGAGGACACAGACATCACATGTGATGGAGTACACAGGAGATACGAGGAGGACACAGACGTCACATGTGATGGAGTACACAGGAGATACGAGGAGGACACAGACGTCACATGTGATGGAGTACACAGGAGATACGAGGAGGACACAGACATTATATGTGATGGAGTACACAGGAGACACGAGGAGGACACAGACGTCACATGTGATGGAGTACACAGGAGATACGAGGAGGACACAGACGTCACATGTGATGGAGTACACAGGAGATACGAGGAGGACACAGACGTCACATGTGATGGAGTACACAGGAGATACGAGGAGGACACAGACGTCACATGTGATGGAGTACACAGGAGATACGAGGAGGACACAGACGTCACATGTGATGGAGTACACAGGAGATATGAGGAGGACACAGACGTCACATGTGATGGAGTACACAGGAGATACGAGGAGGACACAGACGTCACATGTGATGGAGTACAGAGGAGATACGAGGAGGACACAGACGTCACATGTGATGGAGTACACAGGAGATACGAGGAGGACACAGACGTCACATGTGATGGAGTACACAGGAGATACGAGGAGGACACAGACGTCACATGTGATGGAGTACACAGGAGACACGAGGAGGACACAGACGTCACATGTGATGGAGTACACAGGAGACACGAGGAGGACACAGACGTCACATGTGATGGAGTACACAGGAGATACGAGGAGGACACAGACGTCACATGTGATGGAGTACACAGGAGATACGAGGAGGACACAGACGTCACATGTGATGGAGTACACAGGAGATACGAGGAGGACACAGACGTCACATGTGATGGAGTACACAGGAGATACGAGGAGGACACAGACGTCACATGTGATGGAGTACACAGGAGATACGAGGAGGACACAGACGTCACATGTGATGGAGTACACAGGAGATACGAGGAGGACACAGACGTCACATGTGATGGAGTACACAGGGGATACGAGGAGGACACAGACGTCACATGTGATGGAGTACACAGGAGATACGAGGAGGACACAGACGTCACACGTGATGGAGTACACAGGAGATACGAGGAGGACACAGACGTCACATGTGATGGAGTACACAGGAGATACGAGGAGGACACAGACGTCACATGTGATGGAGTACACAGGAGATACGAGGAGGACACAGACGTCACATGTGATGGAGTACACAGGAGATACGAGGAGGACACAGACGTCACATGTGATGGAGTACACAGGAGACACGAGGAGGACACAGACGTCACATGTGATGGAGTACACAGGAGATACGAGGAGGACACAGATGTCACATGTGATGGAGTACACAGGAGATACGAGGAGGACACAGACGTCACATGTGATGGAGTACACAGGAGACACGAGGAGGACACAGTGACATTTCTGGAGCATCAGTGGATTTGCACATTAGCGCATCGGATAATGACTTCATTGCACACGAAGGACAATTTATAAATGTTTATTGAAAAATAATCAGAAAACATTTTCTTTACTCTGGAGCTAAAGTCAGATATCCAACAAAAAGAAAAGTAACCCTTTCCCAGCCCCCGACCTATCAGGTCCTCTTCTCATCTCTTCATCTGCCGCATGTGGAGGGTCTGGACTTCCTTCATGAGACGCAGGCAGAGCTCATCCTGGTACGGCAGGGCCACACACTGTACAGACAGCGGCAATCCCACCCCATCCGCCACCGCCTGCAGAGACACAGAATGGATGACAGGCGGTGAGTGGATGTGATCAGCAGATGGAGGAAGAGAGTCACCATTATAGACATGTGCACAACAAAAAAATTCGTTTATTTTCGTTTCGTTTTTTTCGTTTCCGAAAAAAAATCGTTTTTTTTAGTTTCGTTTTTTTTTGTTTCCGTCGATTCTTAACGATTCGTACATTCGTAAGTCGTCGGTGTTCGTATTCGTAACGATTCGTACATTCGTAAGAGTTATTTTTTAGTTGATTCGTTTTTTCTTTAGTTTAATTTTCGTACGCATTCGTATTTATTCGTACATTCGTAACATTCGTAACATTCGTAGATTCGTAATCGGAGCATAATTCATAATTTGATGTAATGTGTATGCTATTATTACATTTTAATAATTTACGAATCGAAAAAAAAAAAGTTACGAATCGAAAAAAAAGTTACAAATCGAAAAAAAAGTTACGAATGTACGAATTTTTTGGTTCAATAGAGACACAGAAAAATTACAAATCGAAAAAAAAAAAAAGTTACGAATCGAAAAAAAAAGTTACGAATCGAAAAAAAAAGTTACGAATGTACGAATTTTTTTGTTCAATCCATTCGAAGCACGTTTAGCAGCACCATTGTAAGGGACACGGAAAATTACCAATTCAACAAAAAAAAAAAAAGTTACGAATGTACGAATTTTCGTTTTTCGGATTTTCTTCATTAGTACATTCGTTGTTTCTAATTTTTTTTTTTTCGGATTTTCGTTGTTTTTCGGATTCGATCAATTCGAATGATTCGTTATTCGGATTCGTACGATTCGAATGATTCGTTCATTCGTACGAAAACGAACGAAAATAGCGAAAAAAAACGAAAAACGAAACGAATTGCACATGTCTAGTCACCAATGGAGAAGGAATATGGGCAGCAGGAGGAGGAGGACATACAGGAAAAATACTAATACAACGTACACAGCACATCTCTGCAATACAAGCACTATTCCCCATATTTTATCCCCCCAAACATTGCAGGTACAGAAAGATAGCTGCTGAGCCGGCAGGAAATCCAGTGAGCTGCAAACTTCCTGTGCTCTCTGCCTCAGCTGCCCTAAAATCCCAAGCAGTGGTGTCAGCCCTGCCCAGTTCTCCCCTGCTGGACTGCTAGACTACAGAACACCTTCCCCTCCTCATCACTATAATCCTTACAACTCCTCCTATCTTCTAATCTCCATAATCCCTCCCACTCTCTTCATCTCCCTAACTGCAGATTGGAGCATGTTCTTTTGGTTTATTTTTTATTTATTTTTTTTTTTTATTTTTTTTTTTTTTTACCTTCCTCTGGATCAACTGTGGGTATAGAATGGGGTTTATTGGATTGTACGATATATTTTATTTTTATTTATTACTTCTTTTTTTTATGGTTGAACTGGATGGACTTTTTTCGGCCTAGCTCCCTATCTCCCTAATCCCACACTTGAGAGGGACCGCAGTGTCGTGTTTGGATGCAGATGGTTTCTGGTCGACCTGCAAAGACCAACGCTAGGAGGGACTGATGTTTTTTTCATAACGGATGTTTTTTCATGTTTATGTTAATTTAACCGCTTCCCGACCGCCTAACGCAGATATACTGCGGCAAAATGGCACGGGCAGGCAAAATCACGCACCTGTACGTGATCGTGCACTTGCCTGCCTGTGGGTCGCGCGCGCGCCGCCAGCGGCGCGCTCGCGACCCGGTCGGGAGCTCCGTGACCCCGGCCGCGGGACCAGCGGACCCGATCGCCGCTGGTGTCCTGCGATCGGGTCACGGAGCTGAAGAACGGGGAGAGGTCTGTGTAAACAAACCTCTCCCCGCGCTTCCTACACTGCCTGTCACTGATCGGCTGTTCCCTGTCATCGGGAAAGCCGATCAATGACGTCAGACGTCAGCCCCGCCCCCTAATGTAAAAAAAACACACACACGTCACAGCCCATAACCCCTCCCCTCCCCCTAGTGGTTAACCCCTTCACTACAACTGTCATTTATACATGAATCAATGCATTTAAATAGCACTGATTGCTGTATAAATGACAATGGTCCCAAAAATGTGTCAAAAATGTCCGATGTGTCCGCCATAATGTCGCAGTCACAATAAAAATCGCTGATCGCCGCCATTACTAGTAAAAAAAAAAATATTAATAAAAATGCTATAAAAACTATCCCCTATTTTGTAAACGCTATAACTTTTGCGCAAACCAATCAATAATCGCTAATTGCGATTTTTTTTTACCAAAAATATGTAGAAGAATACGTATCGGCCTAAACTGAGGAAAAAAAATGTTTTTTTATATATTTTTTGGGGATATTTATTATAGCAAAAAGCAAAAAATATTGAATTTTTTTCAAAATTGTCGCTCTATTTTTGTTTATAGCGCAAAAAATAAAAACCGCAGGGGCGATCAAATACCACCAAAAGAAAGCTCTATTTGTGGGAAAACAAGGACGCCGATTTTGTTTTGGAGCCACGTCGCACGACCGCGCAATTGTCAGTTAAAGCGACGCAGTGCCGAATCGCAAAAAGGGGCCTGGTCCTTTGGCTGCCAATTGGTCCGGGGCTGAAGTGGTTAAATATATATTTATATATATTGGTTTAATAAATTAAGGCTGCTGCGGCCTATTTTACTCCAGAAGTTGTGTGGCTCCTTATTAATAAGGTTGGAGTATGAAGGTTGTTAGCATGTAAAGCACATCTGTTCTACAATAGTCATGTCTGTTCTGTTTTTTTATGTTATTGATCTGTTAATTATTTGTTATTTATATTTTGGTTAATAAAAAGGCTGCTCTGGCCAACTTTAACCACTTCAGCCCCGGACCAATTGGCAGCCAAAGGACCAGGCCCCTTTTTGCGATTCGGCACTGCGTCGCTTTAACTGACAATTGCGCGGTCGTGCGGCGTGGCTCCCAAACAAAATTGGCGCCCTTTTTTTCCCACAAACAGAGCTTTCTTTTGGTGGTATTTGATCGCCCCTGCGTTTTTTTTTTTTTTTTTTTTTTTTTTTTGCGCTATAAACAAAAATAGAGCGACAATTTTGAAAAAAAATGCAATATATAGTAAATATCCACCAAAAATATATAAAAAAAAATACATTTTTTTTTTCCTTAGTTTAGGCCGATACGTTTTCTTCTACATATTTTTGGTAAAAAAAAAATCGAAATTAGCGATTATTGATTGGTTTGTGCAAAAGTTATAGCGTTTACAAAATAGGGGAATAGTTTTATAGCATTTTTATTAATATTTTTTTTTTTACTAGTAATGGCGGCGATCAGCGATTTTTATTGTGACCACGACATTATGGCGGACACATCGGACATTTTTGACACATTTTTGGGACCATTGTCATTTATAAAATCAGTGCTATTTAAATGCACTGATTCCTGTGTAAATGACACAGTGTGTGTGTTTTTTTTTTAACTGTAGGGGGGCGTGGCTTGGCGTCTGATGTCACTGATTGTCTGTCCCGATGACAGGGAACAGACAGACGATCAGTGTCAGTCGCACTAGGAAGCACGGGGAGAGGTTTGTTTACACAGACCTCTCCTCGTTCTTCAGCTCTGTGACCCGATCGCGGGACACCAGCGGCGATCGGGTCCGCTGGTCCCGTGGCCACGGTCACGCCCGCGGCTGGGCTCTTAAAGAGACACGTACAGGTACGTGCTTGTGCCCAGCCGTGTCAATCTGCCGACGTATATCGGCGTGAGGCGGTCCTTAAGCGGTTAACTCAAATTTTGCTGTGGTGTGGTTATTATACTGGAAGGGTGGGGTTTTGGTATAGAAGTTAACAAGCCATATTTAATACCATAGTCATGTTGCATTAACAAACTACTTACAATTGTAGGAAAACAATAAAGGGCATACAGAGTGTCACACACACACATACACTATCTAGTCTTTCCTAGCCAATGTACATTGCCAATAGTATGTATGCAGTAAGGGGACAGTAAATATCACTCTGTCTTATTCTTTTATAGCTGGTCTACAATTCCCTCCTTGAACAGGACTTCAGACAATAGATGTTGGAAGGAAAGTGGTATGTTGAGATGGTTCTTGTAGTGTCATCCCCTGAGGAGTCCCCCCTATGCTGCTGGCTTTTAGAGTGTGTTAGCCATTCCCACATGGAGGTAACCCTTTCTACTTCTTCTTCCATCAGTTTCTTTGCTAGAAACATTTCCTAACATCAAACCTTAGATGGCACTCTATTATCATACATGCTGTAGGTCATATATTTATCTTTATTGGCCTAGCCTGGGTCCAATGTTTGACAGAAACTCCTCTGCTCATCTACATAACCCCTTCCCTCTTTTCCCTAACTCCTCCCTTATTATCATCACTATAAGCCCATCCCCCTTTCCTCCTCTTCATAACCCCTCCCCTCTTCGCCCTGAAGCCCCATACACACGCTCGGATTATCCGAGGACCAGGTCCGTCGGATCATGTCCGTCATACTTTGTCCGATGTTGGTTTTGCGTACACACGGTCGGACAAAGTTGTCGGAAAATCCGATCATTCTGAACGTGGTGACGCTTGTTGCCTACGACGGGACTACGTAGAGGCTAGTAGCCAATAGCTTTGGTCTTGTAATGTGATCTGAGCATGCGTAGCACTTTGTCCGGTCGGACTACCATACACACGATCGGATTTGGTGTGATCGGACCGTGTTGTCGGAAAATCTATCCAGCAGGAGATAGGACTTTGTCCGTCGGACAATCCGACGTACACTGTCCGATGGTGCATACACACGGTCGGATTTTTCAACAACATTGTCCGATCGGACAGAGTCCATGCGAAAATCCTACCGTGTGTATGGGGCTTGACTCCTCCCCTCTTCTCATCTCCATAACCCCATTCCCCTCTCGTCCTCCCCATAAGCCATCCCCTCTTCTCCCTAACTCCTCCCCTTTACTTACCTCCATAACCCATCCCCCTTTCCCCTACCCCACAACCCCTCCCCTCTTATCCCCAACTCCTCCCCTCTGTTTATCTCCATAACCCCATTCCCCTCTCCTTCTTCCCATAACCCCTCCCTTCTTCTGCCTAATCCCTCTTGTCTATAACCCCACCCCTCTCCTCCTCCCCCATAGCCCATCCCCTTTTCTCCCTCACTCCTCCCCTCTGCTCACATCCTTAACCCCTCCCATCTTCTCCCTAACTCCTCCCCTCATCTTATCTCCATAACCCCAGCCCCCTCTCCTCTTCCCCATAACCCCTCCCCTTGTCTCCCTAACCCCTCCCCTCTTCTGACATTAGAACAGGAAGTTAGGAGCTCTCTGGATTTCTGGCAGATCTCCGGCTCTTCTGTACTATTGGATGAAGTGTGATGATTTGTGTGTATTACAGAGATGTATGGAATATCTTTTATGTGTATTTGCTCCTGACATACACTTTCCCTGGAAGACGACAACAATTCCCATCATTCCCAGGATACACAAAAGATTCCCCCCCCCCCCCGCTGTATTACTCCATAATATAATGTATATGGACTACAGGAATGTACAAGAATTCCTCCTGCCTTGTTTTATCAGATCAACTCACCCTTTTGAAGAGTTTGTCCCAGAGATCGTTATCATATCCCTTGTAATGTCTCAGGGCCTCCTCGTCTTCTGCCGTGACGGAACCCACCGGAACCACCCCAGCCGGGAACTGGAGCATATTGTACAGCATGGTGTATGAGCAGCTCACTGAGAACATAGGAGGAGATTATTACCATACACATACCTCCCAACTCTCCCCGATTTCCAGGGATTGTCCCTGAATTCCGGGGATTGTCCCTGAATTCCAGAGATTGTCCCTGAATTCCGGGGATTGTCCCTGAATTCCGGGGATTGTCCCTGAATTCCAGAGATTGTCCCTGAATTCCAGAGATTGTCCCTGAATTCCAGGGATTGTCCCTGAATTCCAGGGATTGTCCCTTAATTCCAGGGATTGTCCCTGATTTGGAACATTGTCCCTCTTTCCTCCTCATTTGTCCCTCAGTTTGGTCTGATCTATATAGTTATATTAAAAATTCACTTTTTTTTCTTTCAAAAATTGTTTCCCAGTTCTAAACCTTTCATCCAATTTCTAAATTGTTGCATTTATAAGCTTCAAAGCCAAGTATAAAGGAATAGTAGTGGTAAAAAGAAAAAAAAGCACTTGGGTGTAACTAATCCTTAAAAAAAAAAAAAAACTCCTTTAACGGGGCGTGGCAGGGGGTGTGTCCTAATCCTACATACTTTTGCTGATAGGTGTCCCTCGTTCCCATCTTAAAAAGTTGGAAGGTTTGCATACATGTTACATACAGGACCAGATATCATACCTCTGCCCACTGGGAGGCGCTGTATGGTGGGGGAGGGGAACAATAATAGTTATCATCATTCAGGAGAATAATCCCACCAACCTCCAGAATAAGAACAATCATAATTCATCATCACAACCACAATACAACATGACACATTACAACACAACACAACATGACACAATAGAAAACAACACAACATGCCACAATACAACACAACATGACACAATACAACACAGCACAACACAACATGACACAATACAAAACAACACAATACAACACAATACGACACAATACAACACAACACAGTACAACATGACACAATACAACACAACACAATAACATCATGACATAATACAATACAACATGACACAATACAACACGACACATCAGAATACAACACAAAATTACACAATACAACACATTAAAGCGGTTCGGCACACATTTCATTTAGTAAATCTCTTTGCCTTCCAAATCAGGCAAAGAGTACTAAATGAAATGTGTTTTTTTTTTTTTTTTACTTACCTTGTAATCGATGACTTCCTGTCTTCTGTGTTTTCGGGGGTGGGCGGGGTCTTGCGGGGATCCTCGTCACGCCGCACTGTCTCCTGGGATCTGGTGTCATTGATCCCAGGAGTCAGTGCGGGCATCTTCCGAAATCTCGCGAGATTTCGGCCACATCTTCCGAAATCTGGCGAGATTTCGGACACATCTTCCGAAATCTCGTGAGATGTCGGCAGATGTGCCGTTACTGCGCACGCGCGAGTAACGGCGGTGCATGCTGGGCCATCTAAAGTGCCTGTGGGGGTTTCACATGCCCACAGGCAAGATGGCCCCCAGCACAAAAGAAGAAGATGAAGAACTTCATCGGACGAAAACCGGCGGCGATCGAGATGGAAGATGGAACAGGTAAGTCCCCCAATTGAGCTATATGCCCTTGGCATATAGCCCAAAAAAAAAAAAACGAGTGCAGAACCGCTTTAAGACACGTTACAACAGAAAACAACACAGTACAACACGACACAATACAACACAATAACAACATGACACAATACAGCATGACTCAACATTACACAATACAACACAATACAATACAACATGACACGACACAATACAATACAACACAACATGTCAAAACACAACATGACAAAACATGGCAGAACATGGCTCTGCACTGGTACACTCGGCCACAATGCCATGTTAAGTCACTATGCTGTGACATCATACAATAGAAATTCTACCTAACAGCTTTCCCGGATAACCGACATTGAAGGCCGGGCCTAACACGGGGGCGAGGAGAACATCCAGATCCAACTTCCTCCATTCACTGATAAACTCGGCCTGATATTCCTGCAGAGGACAAAACAACATATCATCACAACATCTGATCAATGACAAGAGGGCCAACATTCGGCACAAGAGCTGACACTCAGTATGAAAACAAATGGCGTTATATTACCTCCACTTCTTTCTGATGCATCCAATGTTCCTGTACAGACCTGAGAAATGACAAAATATACATCACCAACACAGGAGACCATAATAGTGTGTGACTGTGGGGGGAGAAGACATTAGAGTGTAAGCTCCTCTGGTATAGAGACTAATGTGACTTGCTCAGTGATCTCTGTACAGCACTGCGGTATATGTCAGAGACATCCAGTACAACGGAGATGGTTTTGGCGGCTCACCTGGCACCAACAGCAGCAAGCACCACCCTGGAGATCCGCGGAAACTGGAAAATGAATGGAAGATTGTTGAGAGGAATCTGTAATGTGGCTGAAGAAGAAGTGACGGGTTTGGAAAGCGTTCTGATATTTTTAGCTAACCATTGTAATGACTGACTATGCCGAACCTTCTACCTTCTCCTGTATTTTTTTACTTCTATCTGTAGGACTTGTCACAGTCCCGTGTATGAATGGTTCCTCCAATTACAGTTCCCACATTTCCCCAGGGCAGGGAAGACTCTCACCGGCTGCGGCTCTTTGGAGAAATGTGGATGGAGCTATATGGCACCAGGAGCCGAGCTTAGACATGAAGTCTTCCGTGCCATGGCAGCCGGGGGTAGACGGAAAGAACAAAGTATTAAAGATTGGGGGGTCACCCTCTACTTGGTTTAGCAGAACTTTCATGTCCTGGATTTCTTGGCCAGGGCCGCTGATAGAAATCATGGGGCCCCGTACAGCCTACCTGACGGGGCCCAATTCAGCTCCACCCCTGGTCCTGCCCCTGGCCCCTCCTTCAGCCCCACCCCTGGCCCCTCCCCAGACCCCGCCTTGAAACTGTCTTTGCAGCACATTACGGCATGGGTGGCACTGTCTCTGCAGGTAGCACATGCGTTATGGTCCATATTGTGCTGCAGACAGTGCCACCCATGATGCAAATTCCATAACGCATGTGCTGCCTGCCAACAGTGCTAGCCATGCCATATTGTGCTGCAGACAGTGCCACTGTCACATGCGTTATGGCATTAGCGTCATGGGTAGCACTGTCTGCAGCACATTACGGCATTTGCGGCATGGGTGGCACTGTACGCATGTGCTACCTGCAGACAGTGCCACCCATGCCACCAATGCCATAATGTATAGATGCTGCAGTAGTAGTAGATCTTGAATCCCCCCCCCCCCCCAAGCAAGCACACACCTGTTAGACGGGCCCCAGGAGTCACTTCCTCCCTGATCCTGCTGCCTGGACTGGAGTGTCCACAAACTATGCGATTTCAGATGACATGTTTTTTTTTTTCTCCCGCCGGCGCCGCTGCTCACCTCACTGCTTTTTACTCTCAGGCCGAGTGAGGAACAGAGCAGAGGGGGAGGAAGCACTCCGCGGCGCCAGGGAAGACACTATAGAGGATGCGCTGGCCGGGATTGAGCCAGCATGAGGAGCGAGCGCGGAAGAGACATTCTGACATTTATTCCACGCCCGAAATAGGAGAAATAGTCCCTCCCCCTGCCGCCACCTACATCATATTACGTCGGAATAAAATTTTTTTTTTTAAAGTACAGGGGTGGGGGGCGTTGTTCGGTCATGGTGGCTGGAGGAGTTTTTTTGTTTTTTTTTACATTAATTAGTTCTCTTCTAAGGTTGCCTGGGCCCCCCTGCTGGTCGGGCCCAGTACAACAGGGCCAGTTGTACTTAACTATCAGCGGCCCTGGTCTTGGCTAGTAAAATTGCCAGCGCGATGGCCAAAATAATCTATCCTAAAAGTACTGAAGGAACCACCAACAGAAAAACATACACAGCGTACCATATGCAGATCTGCAGAGTGTATGGATGCTTACTATTGGACGAAGAATGAATGACAGGCTCTTCTTCACTGCTCCTGGAATCTTGCACAGAAGAAATGTGTCCTTCAGATGTGAGTCCAACATGTCATCTTTACTGGCGGGAGGAAAAAAATGGACAAAAAGTGAGTGTGTGACCTACCACAGAAACTAACCAATTCAACATGACTTTACCTGACCCAATGAGAGACAGCTCACCCACCCCCATACCCAGAACACTAAAAAATATCAAACCTACCCAACACAGCATCCAATACAACATCCAACCTACCCACCACAATCCCCAACACAACATCCCACCCACCAAAACATCCAAATTACCCACCACAATCCCCAACACAACATCCAACCCACCCACCACAAAGCATCCAACCTACCCACCTCAATACCCAACACAACATCCAACCTACCTTCCACAAAACATCCAACCTACCCACCTCAATATTCAACACAACATCCAAGCTACCCACAACATCCCACCCACCACAACATCCAAGCTACCCACCACAAAACCCAACACAACATCCAACCTACACACCGCAAAACCCAAAACAACATCCAACCCATACAACACAACATCCAACCCACTCACCACAATACTGAACCCAACACCCAACCCACTCACCAAAATACTGAACCCAACACCCAACCCACTCACCACAATACTGAACCCAACACCCAACCTAACCACCACAAAACCCAACACAACATCCAACCTACACACCACAAAACCCAAAACATCCAACCCATACAACACAACATCTAACCCACTCACCACAATACTGAACCCAACACCCAACCCACTCACCAAAATACTGAACCCAACACCCAACCCACTCACCACAATACTGAACCCAACACCCAACCTAACCACCACAAAACCCAACACAACATCCAACCTACACACCACAAAACCCAAAACATCCAACCCATACAACACAACATCCAACCCACTCACCACAATACTGAACCCAACACCCAACCTACCCACCACAATACCCAACACCCAACCTACCCACCACAATACCCAACACCCAACCTACCCACCATAAAACCCAACACGACATCCAACCTTCCCACCACAAAACCCACCACAACATCCAAGCTACCCACCACAAAACCCAACACAACATCCAACCTACACACCGCAAAACCAAAAACAACATCCAACCCATACAGCACAACATCCAACCCACTCACCACAATACTGAACCCAACACCCAACCCACTCACCACAAAACCCAACACAACATCCAAACTACACACCGCAAAACCCAAAACATCCAACCCATACAACACAACATCCAACCCACTCACCACAATACTGAACCCAACACCCAACCTACCCACCACAATACCCAACACCCAACCTACCCACCATAAAACCCAACACGACATCCAACCTTCCCACCACAAAACCCAACACAACGTCCAACCTACCCACCACAATACCCAACACAACATCCAACCTACCCATTATAATACCTGTGATGGGAGTCACTTTGAGCGGGGGGCCCATAGAACCCAGAATCCCTTGTAGAGGTTGGGAAACCATTGTTTCAGCTCCCCATGTACCCCCTATGTCTAAGTCTCCCTGTGTCCATTAGGGGCACATGGTGGCTGAGAAAAGTGATGGACAGCTGTTTAATGGGCAATGAGAAGGTGGTTACTTAAATGTAACAGTAATATTTATCCACAATATCTCCCAGGATATATATAAAGACTATTCCTGGTTTCTTTGATTCTGAACTCAACATGTTAATTGAAAGAGCTGATCACAGGCCTCTAGAACTGTGTAGGAGCTGGACAGTCTACTCCAACTGTTGTCTGTTGCCAACTAGGCTGAGGAGGGGGGAGATCACTGTTTGTATTGTTAATTGTAATTAGCTTCTGCTAGTGTGTAAAGGTGTCCTGTGTTTATATTTATGATAATGTTAATTGTGTCTTCTGAGCTAAAAGACGGCAAGTCTGTCCTGAAAGGTCATGCCTCTGAGTCACCTAGGCTGTCTAAACGACTAGTTAATTAGCTCATGTTAATTAGGTTTCTGGTTACAGTTTGTATTGTCATTCTGGTGTATATATTTGTGTGAGATCTCAAAATAACCAGTTCATGTCCAGCTTTGTAACTGAGCTAGTCTCGTCTGGTTATTACAATATTCAGCTTTAAAATCTGATATCTTATTTCAGACTGGGAGGAAGCGGTATATGACGAAAGCACTCAAGATGAGTGTGCAACGTTTCGTTACAATACCCAACACAACAGCCAACCTACCCAACATCCAACCTAGTCAACACAACATCCAACCCACCCAGCCACAAAACTTAACACAACATCCAACCTACCCACCACAATCCCCAACACAACATCACACCCACCAAAACATCCAAATTACCCACCACAATCCCCAACACAACATCCAACCCACCCACCACAAAGCATCCAACCTCCCTACCTCAATGCCCAACACAACATCCAACCTACCTTCCACAAAACATCCAACCTACCCACCTTAATATTTAACACAACATCCAAGCTACCCACAACATCCCACCCACCACAACATCCAAGCTACCCACCACAAAACCCAACACAACATCCAACTTACACACTGCAAAACCCAAAACATCCAACCCATGCAACACAACATCCAACCGACTCACCACAATACTGAACCCAACACCCAACCTACCCACCACAATACCCAACACCCAACCTACCCACCATAAAACCCAACACGACATCCAACCTTCCCACCACAAAACCCAACACAACATCCAACCTACCCACCACAATACCCAACACAACATCCAACCTACCCATTATAATACCTGTGATGGGAGTCACTTTGAGCGGGGGGCAAATAGAACCCAGAATCGCTTGTAGAGGTTGGGAAACCATTGTTTCAGCTCCCCATGTACCTCTTATGTCTAAGTCTCCCTGTGTCCATTAGGGGCACATGGTGGCTGAGAAAAGTGATGGACAGCTGTTTAATGGGCAATGAGAAGGTGGTTACTTAAATGTAACAGTAATATTTATCCACAATATCTCCCAGGATATCAAACAAAAAGGGGGATGGAGGACTAGGGATTATAGCGGTGCAAAGGTAATGTACGAAGGTCGGGGTAGACTCACAGTTCAAAGCTCATAATACTCATTAATTTAATAAAACAATTTTTATTACATATAAATAGTAGCACACATGACAAAAAATATATATATAAATGCAACAAATAATAGCAATATATATTTTACGAATGAAGATCAGTTCAATAGATCAAGGCAGGTGAAGGAGTCACTTACATTGATTTTACAATCATTGATACAGAAAATTGCAAGGGCAACAACAGAATTAAATTATTCATATAAGGTTCAAGGTACAATTCACATATAATGTGGAAGATAGACCTGAGATGGATTAAGTAAGTCTTAGTAGACTATTCCGACATGTTTCGCCATAACAATGGCTTCCTCAGGGTATGTCTACTTTGCGTACTTGATGTGTCTATTGAGAAGGAGGGTTTCATAATTAGTTTCATACTCAATGGGAGAGGAGATTGGAGCCAATTAGTTAAATAGATAACAATAAGGGAACAGATGGAATATAGAGTGAAATATCCCCAATTATCAACACAAGGGAGGTGCTAGAGCCCCTCCTTCCCAAGATGGAGGAAGGGAAGGGAAAGAGAACATCCCCCCTAGGAGGTCTCCCCAGACTTCCACGCCCTCTCAATCTGGAAGGCGGCATTTAAACCAGCCTCAAACTTCAGTCCACCATAGGACTCCGGAGGCACCTGACGCATCACATTCGTTTGAATTCAAGTAAGCAACTAAATCTTCTCTCTACTCCTTTTCGGTATTTTCTTGGCTTACTGAATACTTATTAGAGCTATCTTACTACTACCTTTTCTGTTTAGCCGGTTGCGGACCCCTGACTGACTGGACATCTTTTCCGTCCTCCCTTACTTCAAGGGCACCTGTGATTGTATGTCACAGGCGGAACTGGGCCCCACTCTTTGTATTTCATACCTTACAAACAGGTAATTAATTTCCATTCTTAATTTTCACCCAAATCCAACTCCTTTTCCTTCACTCTAATTAACTCTTTATTCACTAACACAATCTCCTGTCTTTTTCATTGCCTTTACAGGTGCCTCCTGTGTTTATTCTGGTCAACTCTCAGAATCCCCTGGTTCTTTTTCACATATATTTTTTATACTCTACTTCAATAAAAAAAAAAAAAATTTTTTTCCTTTTTTTTTTCTTTTCAAACAAACGAACTGTAAGTAATCATTTGAGACATTGTCCTTCATGTAGTGTATGGTGTTACGTCCAGGAATCAATCCTCCATGGACTCACAACACTACTTAAATTACTTTTTGTTGCTTTTTGTTTCTTGTTTTTTATACTTACTTGGTTTACCCCTTTTTAACTAGATAATATATCGTATGCTTAATCTGGTGACTTCCGCCTTCTATTAGGCACCTTAGGCACCCTATATGACCATCCCGCCCTGTGGCCACGGCTGAATCTGATCCGCGCCCTGAGTGGGGTAAGTCTGGGGAGACCTCCTAGGGGGGATGTTCTCTTTCCCTTCCCTTCCTCCATCTTGGGAAGGAGGGGCTCTAGCACCTCCCTTGTGTTGATAATTGGGGATATTTCACTCTATATTCCATCTGTTCCCTTATTGTTATCTATTTAACTAATTGGCTCCAATCTCCTCTCCCATTGAGTATGAAACTAATTATGAAACCCTCCTTCTCAATAGACACATCAAGTACGCAAAGTAGACATACCCTGAGGAAGCCATTGTTATGGCGAAACATGTCGGAATAGTCTACTAAGACTTACTTAATCCATCTCAGGTCTATCTTCCACATTATATGTGAATTGTACCTTGAACCTTATATGAATAATTTAATTCTGTTGTTGCCCTTGCAATTTTCTGTATCAATGATTGTAAAATCAATGTAAGTGACTCCTTCACCTGCCTTGATCTATTGAACTGATCTTCATTCGTAAAATATATATTGCTATTATTTGTTGCATTTATATATATATTTTTTGTCATGTGTGCTACTATTTATATGTAATAAAAATTGTTTTATTAAATTAATGAGTATTATTAGCTTTGAACTGTGAGTCTACCCCGACCTTCGTACATTACCTTTGCACCGCTATAATCCCTAGTCCTCCATCCCCCTTTTTGTTTGATACTCTTATATTCAGGGATGAGGTGCTGTATTACTTAGTGGACCCTCTCTGTCTTTCTTGTATATCTCCCAGGATATATATATATAAAGACTATTCCTGGTTTCTTTGACTCAACATGTTAATTGAACGAGCTGATCACAGGCCTCTAGAACTGTGTAGGAGCTGGACAGTCTACTCCAACTGTTGTCTGTTGCCAACTAGGCTGAGGAGGGGGAGATCACTGTTTGTATTGTTAATTGTAATTAGCTTCTGCTAGTGTGTAAAGGTGTCCTGTGTTTATATTTATGATAATGTTAATTGTGTCTTCTGAGCTAAAAGACGGCAAGTCTGTCCTGAAAGGTCATGCCTCTGAGTCACCTAGGCTGTCTAAACGACTAGTTAATTAGCTCATGTTAATTGGGTTTCTGGTTACAGTTTGTATTGTCATTCTGGTGTATATATTTGTGTGAGATCTCAAAATAACCAGTTCATGTCCAGCTTTGTAACTGAGCTAGTCTCGTCTGGTTATTACAATATTCGGCTTTAAAATCTGATATCTATATTCAGACTGGGAGGTAGCGGTATATGACGAAAGCACTCAAGATGAGTGTGCAACGTTTCGTTACAATACCCAAAACAACAGCCAACCTACCCAACATCCAACCTAGTCAACACAACATCCAACCCACCCAGCCACAAAACTTAACACAACATCCAACCTATCCACCACAATACCTAACACAACATCCAATCTAGCCACCATAAAACCCAACACGACATCCAACCCAGCCACCACAAAACCCGACCCAACATCAAACCCACCCACCACGACACTCAACCCAACATCCAACCCACCCATCACAAAACCCACCACAACATCCAACCCACCCATCACAACATTCAACCCACCCACCACAAAACCCAACACAACATCCAACCCACCCACCACAAAACCCAACACAACATCCAACCCAGCCACCAGAAAACCCAACCCAACATCCAACCCACCCATCACAACATCCAACACAACATCCAACCCACCCACCACAAAACCCAACACAACATCCAACCCAGCCACCACAAAACCCAACACAACATCCAACCCCCAAACCACGACACTCAACCCAACATTCAACCCACCCACCACAACATCCAACCCACCCACCACAACATCCAACACATCATCCAACCCACCCACCCCAATACAAGGCATAACACACATCACTGGGATCAAAAGAAGCACCTTGGCCACCACAGCCACTCACACCCCCCCCCCCCCCTCCCGATTCTCTAAAAAATTGTTTGTTAAATGAGAGGAGACACCTGAATGGTTGCTAACCCCTTGCACCAATTTTTATAAATCTACACCATTGTCTCACAGAGTCACAGTTTGGCTATTCTTTGGTAACAGTATTTATTCTGTTGTGTTGGAAATTATCACGTCTGCTCCCTAGGAAGGTCATATGGCTTCTCCATGGAAATTATCACATGTCTGCTCCCTGGGAAGGTCGCATGGCTTCTCCATGAAAATTATCACATGTCTGCTCCCTGGTAAGGTCACATGGCTTCTCCATATCCTTTCATATCATTGTATCTCATCAAGCTCAGCATAGGATTTGGTTGGCAGACATTCCACATTCAGCTGACACAATAGAAGCCATGTAAGAACAAATATCTACACAACTCCCAACAAGCTCTGTAAAAGATTCATCCATACACTAGAACGGCGGGATTCAGTGAATTCAAATGGTCAGTGTATGAGCACAATGCAGGACCAAGTTAGGAACAACAGAAACCATCCATCAGCTTAACTGCAATCCCAGCAGTGAGCTAATACAGAGTAGACCTATAAAGACCTATTGAAATGTGTCACAACCTCGCAGTAGCCAATAACAATACAAATTCTATCAAATGTCCCTTTACAACACAACTCCACAACCTCCCATTCCTTCCAGCACAGTCAGATTAGCAGCAGATGACTTCTGATTGGTTGCTATGAGTTATGGCACCATATAACTTAGAACCTACAATTTATCTGCCAGCGTTCTGCCTCCATCTCCGAGCAAAGCCTTCACGAACAAGTCCAACACATCGTGCACCCGTGGTACTCTGAAGGGGATCAGCTGAAGAGACAATACAAGTGTTATGTTGGTATCTGTGCGTAGCTGTGTCTTTATGTTGTCTGTATAACATCAGCTCAGCGCTCAATGTGTTAATACTATTACCTCCCACTGATACCCCCACCAGAATATAACATATGAACCACCATATGGTGGAGGCTTCTACCATACCTGACCCCACAAACCCAAAGTCTGACCACTCACCGTGTGTCCGGCCTCCTCTAGAAGCTTCTTTGTCTCCAGCAGAATGCGCCTCATACTGGGGTTTGGCTGAAAGAATCCGTCTTCCTCATAATATCCGATACGGAGAGGTTTATTACCGGAGAACTTCTACAAAAGGCAAAGTGTGGTCAATGTACTGGTCAGAGAATACAGAGAAAAGTCTATCCTCAGCACCATCACCCTCCCAATCCATGGACAGATATAAGACCCATTGTCACCCTCTGCTAATTAGTTAAAACAGCTTAGTGCAATACAACCCACCTGTAGATTGGGCTTCCTTACCTCCTCATTGAAGTAGATGGGGGGAACATTAGGGTCGAGTCGGAACAACTCATCACACAGCAGAGCTCTCATAGCAATAACCAGACCATCCACATCTTGTGCCATCGGACCAATGCACGTAGACACTGAAATGTTGGAAACCCAGTTAATGTGATTCCCCACAACACCCCAAATGTGCCCTAAACACACACTTCAAATGTGCCCTAATAACACCCAAAATACACCCCAAATGTGCCCTAATTACACATCCCAAATACACCTCAAATGTGCCCTAATAACACCCAAAATACACCCCAAATGTGCCCTAATCACACATCCCAAATACACCTCAAATGCGCTCTAATCACACACCCCAAATACACCCCAAATGTGCCCTAATCACACATCCCAAATACACCTCAAATGCGCTCTAATCACACACCCCAAATACACCCCAAATGTACCCTAAACACACACTCCAAATACACCCCAAATGTGCCCTAATAACACCCAAAATACACCCCAAATGTGCCCTAATCACACATCCCAAATACACCTCAAATGCGCTCTAATCACACACCCCAAATGTGCCCTAAAGACACACTCCAAATACACCCCAAATGATCCCCCAAACACACACTCCAAATACACCCCAAATGTGCCCTCCTCACACACCCCATATACACCCCAAATATGCCCTAATAACACCCAAAATACACCCCAAATGTGCCCTAATTACACATCCCAAATACACCTCAAATGCGCTCTAATCACACACCCCAAATGTGCCCTAAACACACACTCCAAATACACCCCAAATGATCCCCCAAACACACACTCCAAATACACCCCAAATGTGCCCTCCTCACACACCCCATATACACCCCAAATATGCCCTAAACACACACTCCAAATACACCCCAAATGATCCCCCAAACACACACTCCAAATACACCACAAATGTACCCTAATCACACACTCCAAATGTAAGTTAAAAAGCTGACCAAGCATATATATCGGACCTAAAATTACACAAAGAAAAAATATCTCCAATAGACGGAGACAAAAAAGTGGGGCTCATTGGGCAGTGGTGTCAAATTAAGTAGAAGTCAGGAAACCGTATCTAAAATATATGTGAATTTATTATAGATATTTAAATCATTTACATGTACCAAATATTAGTTAACAAGATACCAGAAATAAGACTATACTGTGTATAGGTTACCCTGCTGATTCTATTTGACCAGACCGGGTAACTAGGGACAACGGGGGGACAAACAACATGTAACAAAACATAACATAAATCCGTAGGGATACCAGAGGAAATTCGTGACAACCTTGCCTACTGCTGAAATCAGCATTTGCTAGAGTTAACTAAAAGCATAAATAGGGGATTGATGAGTGCCCAATATTGTGTGGCTGGTTGTCACAAATGACGCGGTCTTGATAAAAAGCAATGACACGGAAATCACATATGTAGCCCTACATACGGAGGACAACCAGCTGTATAAGGATCGCGGAGGAGCTCTACAGGCTATCTATAGCCCCCGACTGACAACCATCGATCTATATTGGACTGGTAAAGTATGGCGATGGTGGTTATAACCAATGCAATATAGCGGTATAAACTGTGATGTCCTAGTGAACAATCAAAGCTCTCGGCTGAGAGAATCTTTGACATACACTGGAAAGATACCACTGTGTTGGTAATACTATATTTATAAAAAGATATCCATCTTAAGAAGTGGCTACTAACAACAAATACAACTCATAGGACTTTCTTCTGATAATATATCGATATATGATACAAACAGGACATTTGCTACATTGGCTAGATAAGTCAGTATACCTCTTCCCACTCGTTCCCCTTCCCTCTTTCCTCCCCATAGGCTCGAGCCCCTAGGGGGCATTTGTGACAACCAGCCACACAATATTGGGCACTCATCAATCCCCTATTTACGCTTTTAGTTAACTCTAGCAAATGCTGATTTCAGCAGTAGGCAAGGTTGTCACGAATTTCCTCTGGTATCCGTACGGATTTATGTTATGTTTTGTTACATGTTGTTTGTCCCCCCGTTGTCCCTAGTTACCCGGTCTGGTCAAATAGAATCAGCAGGGTAACCTATACACAGTATAGTCTTATTTCTGGTATCTTGTTAACTAATATTTGGTACATGTAAATGATTTAAATATCTATAATAAATTCACATATATTTTAGATACGGTTTCCTGACTTCTACTTATGCCGCGTACACACGAAGGGATTATCCCACGGGATTGTCCGCTGGACCAAGTCCACTGGATAATTCCCTCGTGTGTGGGCCTCCGACTGACTTTTTTTCAAAAAATCCGGCGGACTAAAGTTTTAAGTTTTGTTTTAAAATTATCCGCTGGACTTGGCAGTCCGGCGGACAATACGGCCGTCTGTAGTATGGTCCGGCGGACCAAAAAGGACGCATGCTCAGTAGCAAGTATTTTTCTAGTATTTTTCTTTTTCTAGTCCCGTCGTACGTGCTGTACGTCATCGCGTGAACCGCCGGACTTTTAGCGTGATCGTGTGTGGTCAAGTCCGTTCGCTTTTTAGTCCGCCGAAGCCAGCTGGAAAGTCCGGCGGATTGTCCGCCGGACTAGGTCCGGCGGGAAAAGTCCCTTCGTGTGTACGCGGCATTAGTTTGACACCACTGCCTAATGAGCCCCACTTTTTTGTCTCCGTCTATTGGAGATATTTTTTCTTTATATATGTTTAGGGGTTGCACAGTGAGTTTCTTAGTAATGTGAGACCCATTTCAGTACCGAGAACAAGCCTCCTTTTTTCCATATTTTTGAAGACAACCAATCTTTCCACCAGAGCTCACCCAAAGCAGTCAACATGAGTCTCACCTCTTACACCCCCATTTGGTTTACTCAATAGGATTGCCATTTCATCCCTTTAAAACCGAAAACATTAATTACACAGGTTCTGTGGCTGATTAAGGTGGTAATTAAACTCACTGTGTAATTAACATGTGTTCGGGTTTAAAGGGATGAGGTGGCAAGTGCAACCCTATCACTCAAACAGTCATCTACCACATTCAGCAAACAACAACTTCCTGCAGCTTTAAGCTGCACTACCATACATGCGGCCAATATAGGATATATGAGAGTCACATTCACCCACTGCTGAGAAGTTCCAATTACTACTACTGCTATCCAGGATAGACCTCAGAGCTGACATTTCAGTAATCCACTTTAACTGAATAGTCCAGCAATCTAAAAAAAACATGGCTGGTTTCATGTTATAAAAATATCGTAAAGGATTATCAGAGTCACACTGATCCACCAGAGGATGGGGGTCCTCTGATGGACCTCTTCAGTGGACCTCAATCCATCACTTCCAGGACTTCTTTACACTGAAGATAGTTTTTAATGACATTGGCTGTATGTTTAGGGTGGTTGTTCTGCTGCAGAATAAATCTGGGGCCAATCACACACCTCCCTGATGGTATGGAATGATGTAGAAGTATCTGCCTGGATTTATCAGCTTTGAGGACACCATTGATTGGGCAATGTTGAGGAGCGTAGACACAGTGGTCGGGTAACATTGAGGAGCATAGACGCAGTGGTTGGGTAATGTTGAAGAGCCTAAACACAGAGGTCAGGTAATGTTGAGGAGCGTAGATGCAGTGGTTGGCCAGCATATGAAAGACACTTCATGCTTCCTTCCCATCTACATCAGAAGATATCCAGCAATACCATCGGCACAGAACTGGCGGAAACCAGTGGGACCCAGGTACCCCCATCTACTATCCGGAGAAGTCTGGAGGACACCAGTGGGACCCAGGTACCCCCATCTATGGTCCAGAGAAGTCTGGAGGAAACCAGTGGGACTCAGATACCCTCATCTACTGTCCAGAGAAGTCTAGAGAAAACCAGGGGGACCCAGGTATCTCCATCTACTGTCTGGAAAAGTCTGGAGGAAACCAGTGGGACCCAGGTACCCCCATCTACTGTGTGGAGAAGTCTGGAGGAAACCAGTGGGACCCAGCTACACTAACTACTGTTCTTAGAAGTCTGGAGGAAACCAGTGGGACCCAGATACAGCCATCTACTGTCCGGAGAAGTTTGGAGGAAACCAGTGGGACCCAGGTACACCCAGCTACTGTACAGAGAAGTCTGGGGGAAGCCAGTGGGACCCAGGTACCCCCACCTACTGTCTGGAGAAATCTGGAGGAAACCAGTGGGACCCAGGTACACCCAGCTACTGTACAGAGAAGTCTGGGGGAAGCCAGTGGGACCCAGGAACCCAACCTACTGTCTGGGGGAAACCAGTAGGACCCAGGTAACCCCATGTGCTGTCCAGGGAAGTCTGGAGGAAACCAGTGGGACCCAGGTACCCCCATCTACTGTGTGGAGAAGTCTGGAGGAAACCAGTGGGACCCAGCTACACTAACTACTGTTCTTAGAAGTCTGGAGGAAACCAGTGGGACCCAGATACAGCCATCTACTGTCCGGAGAAGTTTGGAGGAAACCAGTGGGACCCAGGTACACCCAGCTACTGTACAGAGAAGTCTGGGGGAAGCCAGTGGGGCCCAGGTACCCCCACCTACTGTCTGGAGAAATCTGGAGGAAACCAGTGGGACCCAGGTACACCCAGCTACTGTACAGAGAAGTCTGGGGGAAGCCAGTGGGACCCAGGTACCCCACCTACTGTCTGGGGGAAACCAGTAGGACCCAGGTAACCCCATGTGCTGTCCAGGGAAGTCTGGAGGAAACCAGTGGGACCCAGGTACACCCATCTACTTTACAGGAAAGTCTGGCCAGAAGTGGTCTTCATGGCAGAAAAATGGCAGCAGGTGCTCTGGACTGATGAGTCACAATGTGAAATATTTGGCTGTAGCAGGAGGCAGTATGTTGGGGGAAGGGCTGGATAGCATAGTGGGGGCTCCTCTCAAGTTTGAGGGCTGCATTTCTGCTAATGGAGTTGGAGATTTGTTCAGGATCAATGGTGTCCTCAATGCTGAGAAATCCAGGCAGATATTTCCCCATCATGCCATACCATCAGGGAGGTGTGTGATTGGACCCAAATTTATTCTACAGCAGGACAACCCCCCTAAACATCCAACCGATGTTATGAAGAACTATGTTCAGTGTAAAGAAGAACAAGGAGTCCGGGAAGTTATGGTTTGGCCCCCACAGATCCTTGATCTCACCATCATGGAGTCTGTCTGGGATGAAGGATTGGAGGCAGCCGACATCCACAGAAGATCTGTGCTTAGATGTACATAGAACAACCTACCTGCCAAGTTCCTTCAAAAACTGTGTGCAAGTCTACCTAGAAGAAGGCAAAGGGGCGGTCACCCTAAATATTGATTGGATTTGGAGTCCTCTTCATTTACTTTCCATTTTCTTCATTGATAAATATAAACTATTAACACTTTTATGTCTGGAAGACTTCTTTATTTACAGCACCACACCTGCCTAGGACTTTTGCACAGTACTGTGGATTCATTGACACTGATGTTTGGGAAAGAGCAGAGTCATGTGACATGAGGCTGCAGACACGCCACACACATACACAAGCAGTCCTGGACCATTCAGATTGCAGTAAATAGTTTCATTGTATTATGGAAATCTTTAGCAGTTCACAGACTGGTTGCATTTCACTTGAGGCGGACCTACCTGTCGTCATTCCATCCACACATGGGCGGACACCACTAATACTAGAAAAGAAGGTGGGGTTTAGATTCCATTCCATATTCCAATAGGGCTATATGATTAATGATATTATTATAATTGGCTCACCTGAGTCTGGTTGGTGACGGCTTAAACCCGACAATTCCACAGAAGCTGGACGGCAAACGGATGCTGCCACCAATATCCGTACCAATTCCTAGGATGGAGCCCCCACCTCCAATCAGGGCCCCCTCCCCTCCTGTGGAGCCTGCACAGGCTTTGGCTTTGTTGCGGGGGTTCCGGGTCAACCCATAGGTGGGGTTACTGGTCTCAAGGCTGGCAAACAATGAAAAAGATGAATTATTTGTAAACCAATGGATGGTGAGATGTGATTGGTGTCTATGGGTTCCTGAGCTCTGCCATTGGCTGCTCCTCACCAGATCAGGCTCTGCGGCACGTTGGTCTTGGCAAACACAACAGCTCCTTGTTTCTTCAAGACTTTAACCACGACGCTATCCTCCTCCTCCAGAACATCCAGATACTGAGCCAGGCCACATGTGGAGGGGTGACCCTGAAAATCCCACAGAGAAATGTTAGGACCCCCGATCCCAGGTGAAAATTCCACGGTGAACTCATAGGACCCCCAATCCCAGGTGAAAAGTCCACGGTGGACTCATAGGACCCCCAATCCCAGGTGAAAATCCCACAGAGGACTGTTAGGACCCCCGATCCCAGGTGAAAAGTCCACGGTGGACTCATAGGACCCACGATCCCAGGTGAAAATTCCACAGAGGACTGTTAGGACCCCCGATCCCAGGTGAAAAGTCCACGGTGGACTCATAGGACCCCCAATCCCAGGTGAAAATTCCACAGAGGACTGTTAGGACCCCCAATCCCAGGAGAAAATTCCAGGGTGGACTCATAGGACCCCCAATCCCAGGTGAAAATTCCACGGTGGACTCATAGGACCCCCGATCCCAGGTGAAAATTCCACGGTGGACTCATAGGACCCCCAATCCCAGGTGAAAATTCCACAGAGGACTGTTAGGACCCCTGATCCCAGGTGAAAAGTCCACGGTGGACTCATAGGACCCCCAATCCCAGGTGAAAATTCCACAGAGGACTGTTAGGACCCCCAATCCCAGGAGAAAATTCCAGGGTGGACTCATAGGACCCCCAATCCCAGGTGAAAATTCCACGGTGGACTCATAGGACCCCCGATCCCAGGTGAAAATTCCACGGTGGACTCATAGGACCCCCGATCCCAGGTGAAAAGTCCACGGTGGACTCATAGGACCCCCGATCCCAGGTGAAAATTCCACGGTGGACTCATGGGACCCCCAATCCCAGATACAATTTAAATCTTCAGCCTACGAAGCAGTAAATGTATACATACAGAAAACATAACCCAGCAAAAGACTACATCTGATACTAGAGGAAGGCAGAGAGGAAAAAAGAAAACAATTCCTTTTTTTAAATTATGTTATTATTATTATATTCATTCAATAAAAATGTATGAAACAAAAAAAAAAAGAAACCCCACAGAGGAAGGTTAGAATCCCCGATTCCAAATGAAAATTCCACAGAGGACAGTTAGGAACCCTGATCTCAGGTAAAAATTCCACAGAGGACAGTTAGGAACCCTGATCCCAGGTAAAAATTCCACAGAGGACAGTTAGGAACCCCGATCTCAGGTGGAAATCCCACAAAGGACAGTAAGGCCACCCTCCCCTGATCTCAGGTAGAAATACCACAGAGGACGGTTAGGACCCCCGATCCCAGGTGAAAATCTCATGGAAGACTGTTGGGACCCCCTGTTTCCAGGTGAAAATCCCACAGAGGACTGTTAGGACCCCCCGTTTCCAGGTGGAAATCCCACAGAGGACTGTTAGGACCCCCCGTTTCCAGGTGGAAATCCCACAGAGGACTGTTAGGACCCCCCGTTTCCAGGTGGAAATCCCACAGAGTACTGTTAGGACCCCCCATTCCAGGTGGAAATCCCACAGAGGACTGTGAGGACCCCCCGTTTCCAGGTGGAAATCCCATAGAGGCCTGTTTGGACCCCTGATTCCAGGTGAAAATCCCACAGAGGACTGTTAGGACCCCCGATCCCAGGTGAAAATCCCACGAGTACTGTTAAGACCGCCCCACCCCCACCCCCCCCCCCCGATTCCAGGTGAAAATCACACAGAGGATGGTTAGGATCCCCAATCCCAGGTGAAAATCCCATAGAGGACGGTTAAAACCACCCATCCAGGACAGCCCAGTAAGGTTAATAAAGAAATGGTCAATGTAAACATTTTATAGACCCCTCACAATAAAAACCTGGCCCCATGGCCCCATTGGTGCGTCTGTTCCTGAAAATCTTCCTACCAACACAAAGTCCTTCCCTGCAGAGCTAACACTCTAAAAACAGGCAGGCTTTTGTATCACACTATAAGAAAATATTGTAGGAAAATATGATTGTGCTGATATTATTACCTGGTAGCTGACATGCTCCTTTATGGACACCGGGACCCCGTACAGAGGGCCCCTCTCCTCTCTCTCCTGCAATTTCTTGATCTGAGTTTCACAGTCGGACATGAAGACAGTCACACAGTTCAGATCACTGTGTACCTCAAGGGCCTGTTGGGGAATATGATAAACATTATTGACCATGTCTAGTGTAGTGGTGTCCCTGCTTACCCACCTTGCCCAGCATTGGGTGTGGGGCCCCTTTAATTAATTTTCCTATAATCCCCAGGATTCCTAGACACACCCAGTGTATATAAATTCCACAGTTTCCTGCCGTGCTCAGAGACACCATGCCTGATGGGACAGCAGTCACTTGGTACTAAGAGTCACCAGGTGCTAGGGTTCCTCCTTTGTTGCTCCTAGAATGAGGGCCACCAGTGAAAGTGCAAGAGCCTGCAACTTCATATTAAGCCCAGTCACTGTGGGAGGCCCTGTGTTTCCTGGCCTCAGAATACTGCCTTTCCAGCCTGTCCGGAGATCCCCATGGGTGGAGTCTGTCCAGAGATCCCCATGGGTGGAGTCTGTCCAGAGTTCCCCATGGGTGGAGTCGGTCCAGAGATCCCCATGGGTTGAGTCTATCCGGAGATCCCCATGGGTGGAGTCTGTCCAGAGATCCCCATGGGTGGAGTCTGTCCAGAGTTCCCCATGGGTGGAGTCGGTTCAGAGATCCCCATGGGTTGAGTCTATCCGGAGATCCCCATGGGTGGAGTCTGTCCAGAGATCCCCATGGGTGGAGTCTGTCCAGAGTTCCCCATGGGTGGAGTCTGTCCAGAGTTCCCCATGGGTGGAGTCTGTCCAGAGTTCCCCATGGGTGGAGTCGGTCCGGAGATCCCCATGGGTGGAGTCTGTCCGGAGATCCCCATGGGTGGAGCCTGTCTGCAGATTCCCATGGGTGGAGCCTATCCTGGACCCCTATGGTTGACCCCCTGGGCTACTAGCTACAACTAGCATTCTTTTGAAAGAAATGTTCCCCCCTGAGAGCCGCATATGACTGTCTTTACACAAGACTGTACTGTGCTGTTTATTACTAAGGGGTTCCTCTTATACGCTGTTATTTTGTACTGTTCTGCCTGCTAGTGGCCCCTCTAGGCAGCCCTGCACTACAGTGATGTTACTGCCTGTTATACTTTGTCTTATGCTTGTTGCATAGCCCTGTAAGGAACTGCTTCAATCTACTGTCTGTATTGTAAAAAGCTGGTAATTAATAGATATCTTTAGTTATTTATAGATAGGTACTTCCTGTCCCTGCTAGCTGGATCAGAAACCCCTATTGGAAGACTGTGATATCTTATAAAAGGGACTTTCCACAAAGCAGAGACAGAATTGGACATCCAGACCAGAAGCAGAGACTATTAGTCAAGTGTTCCTGCGTTCTGTTCAGTTCAACTGTTGCAGCTTCTGTGTGTATCTGAAGTCTGGTAATAGAAGGGTCTCTGGCGTATTGTTATTATCTCACGTGCACAGTGCCAGATAGCCAGGGCTGTGCTACTGTATGAGTGTAGTGGTCACCATTCAGTATATTAGTAGGTGAACCTCTTTATTATTATAGCCAGCTCCTGTTACCTCAGTGAACTGGCCTCTTCTGGTCTGGGATTCTCTAGCTCAGGGCTCAGTAACCAGCATAGGGTAGGGTCAGGTTAGGCATCCGATGGCCTATAGACAGCTAGGGTTACAAGGTAGATCAGAAGCAGTCAGGGACTGAGAAGTAGAGTAGATAGGCTGACATTGAGTTCCAGAGTCATACCATAGACATTGTCCGTCAGCAGCTGCATTCTGGGCAGGTCGGTGCCGGATGGAGGATCTCCGAATCACCACTGATCCTGTATTCAGCTTTTCGGAAACCAAAATGGAGGCCGCGCCTATGATCTTCCCTAGGGGCCCAGCAACTGGACTAGCTGGAGGTATCTCTGCTAAATGACTGGATGTACCCAAGTAAATGTGCGCGACTCCCCTGGGACACTTGTTGGGTTAATTTGCGAATGTTTGCACCACATGTACGCAACTGCCCCAGAAGTGTGCTCCACCCATTTACCATTTATTGGCGCCATCAATGTATCTTGCATTCATACAGTAGACTTCAAGTTGCACATTACTGTTCAACTGGTCATCTGGCTGATAATTCTACATGACACTATCACCTACATCAGAGGCAACGCAGTAGTACTATACATCTGGGGGGGGGGGGGGGGGGGGGGACCATTATTGATCGATCTGTGATAGCTCCTCCCACCACAGATACAATTTATTGGAAGAATTTAGAATTTATTTCCTGGCTATTCTTTTCTCATCCGCCTGGATATGATAGGGGCTCCTTATTCAAGCCAAACATGAAGTTCACCTTCTCCACATAGACATAGAGAGCCGTCTGAGGAGATAGAGAGCCATCCTTCAGCTCCTCGACCAGTTCCCCCAACGTCAGATTCAGAATCCTCCTGTGGTCCACACTTGGGTTCTAGAAGAACACAAACATTTGATTTATTGATTTGCAGTCATTGGACAAAAAAAGGGTTAGTGTTGGTTGAACTAGATTGGACTTGTGTCTTCTTTTTTTTTCAACTAGACTAACTATGTAAGGGTTAGTGTTGGGGCCATAGCTATTGATAAAAACTGAAGCCTATAGCCTGGTGCTGGAGCCGAGTCCGGTTTGGTGCCAGGCCCATGGATTGGTGGTTGAGCATTTATGGACCCAACATCTGATTCTGGGGAAGTTGGTAGGCATATGGCCTGGTGCTCATACGGGTCTATAGCCTGTTTCTAGGGCTGGTTTTGAACGCATGGTGTGGAGGTGGTGTGGGGACCATAACATGGTTAAATGGCTATTTTGCTCATGGCCTTCGTCTACAGTTAGTGTTGGGCCCATGCTTGGTCCTATGGCTCATTTCATACCCATGGTCGGGTGCTGGTATTCGACCCATTGCTTGGTGCTGGGGCAGTTGTTAAGACCATAACTTGAGTCTGGTATTGAGACCTTAACTTAGTTCTATGCTAATGGCTTGGTGCTGGGGGTTGGTTAAGTTTGCAGCTTTGGACTGAGTTCAGTTACATTTATCATCACTGTCTGAGGCTCTGGAAAATGGACCCCTCTACCGGTTGACACCCCCTGGAACATGGGCCCCTCCACAGACTCTCACCCCCTGGAACATGGGCCCCTCCGCACATTGTCACCCCCTGGAACATGGGCCACTCCACAGACTCCTCCCCCCTCCCTTGGGAAATGGGCTCCTCCACAGACTGTCCCCCTACCTGGAACATGGGCCTCTCCACAGACTGTCATCCCCTGCAACATGGGCCCCTACACAGACTGTCACCCCTGGCACATGGGCCCCTCCACAGACTGTCACCCCCTGGAATATGGGCCTCTCCACAGACCTTCATCCCTGGCACATGGGCCCCTCCACAGACTGTCACCCCTGGCACATGGGCCCCTCCACAGACTGTCATCCTTTGTAACATGGGCCCCTCCACAGACTGTCACCCCTGGCATATGGGCCCTTCCACAGGCTGTCACCCCCCTGGAACATGGGCCTCTCCACAGACTGTCATCCCTGGCACATGGGCCCCTCCACAGACTGTCACCCCAGATTCTCACCCACTCGAACATGGGCCACGCCACAGACCGCTCCCCCCCTGGGATAAAGCCCCCTCCACAGACTGTCCCCCTACCAGGAACATGGGCCTCTCAACAGATTGTCAACCCCTGGAACAGGGGCCCCTCCACAGACTGCCCCCCCTGGAACAGGGGCCCCTCCACAGACTGTCCCCCCTAGAGCAGAAGCCCCTCCACAGACTGCCCCCCCCTCAAACAGGGGCCCCTCCACAGACTACCCCCTTTGGAATATGGGCCCCTCCCCAGACTGCCCCCCTTATTAAACTACTTTTGTGCAACATAAAGTAACCAGCTAGGTAGCAGTTTGTGTAGTTTGTATAGATACATTGTTATGTTTGCAGGCTTCATTAACTGATACATCGTTTTAATACATAATGTACAAGATGTAATTCTTAGCAAACCTTTGGTATATTTAGAAGTTGTTCTCAAAAGACAATTTTTGTTGTTATGAATAGAATATGGATGGGTTAGAATCCTGTCCTGGAGACACAACAGAGAGTTCTGGTGACAACTATCAAAGATTGGAGAAGTCACCAGAACTAGTGTCCCCATTGGAAGATTTCCCCTCTATTCCTGTTCTGGTGACACCTGTAATATTTTGAACCTCCTGACAGGGGTTCTAATCCTTCTCCACTCCACCCAACACTAAAAAAAGTTTTGACTTTAGAGACACTTAATTCTCTATAAACTCTTCCCTGTCAGGACAGGAAGTGATGGGAAATCTCTCAGACGGGGACACAATTTGAGTCTTTGTCTTCTTGTCCCCCATTTCTTGTACAGGTGTCACAGGGACAAGTGAGGAAATATCCACCCAATGGGGTCCCTCAGACATGAAGGAATGGCAGAAAGGTCAACTATTCATTAACTCTGGAGTCTTTATAAATGGAGGATTTGGGAAGCTGCACTGAGCTGCACTGTGCACAAGATGATGTATCAGTCAGGATATACCAGGAATTGTCCTTGTTCTGGGGGGATCATAGCACAGTCTGCTCCGGGGCCCTGTGTCACCTCTGCTGCAATACTGGATTTTGGATAGAGGGAGGGCCGGGTCGGTTTACAGGCTGCAGAACATTAACATCTGCCCTGTCATGAGACTGGGCTGCCAGCCAGAGGGGCCCAACCAGGGAGAACCGGGACGGCCAATCTCTATAGTGCTCAGTATTAATATTGCATACAGAAGATGAGCCGAGTACATAAGTGGAGGGGTGGGGGGCCCAACCAGGGAGAACCGGGACAGCCAATCTCTATAGTGCTCAGTATTAATATCGCATACAGAAGATGAGCGGAGTACATAAGTGGAGGGGCGGGGGGCCCAACCAGGGAGAACCGGGACAGCCAATCTCTATAGTGCTCAGTATTAATATTGCATACAGAAGATGAGCGGAGTACATAAGTGGAGGGGTGGGGGGCCCAACCAGGGAGAACTGGGACGGCCAATCTCTATAGTGCTCAGTATTAATATCGCATACAGAAGATGAGCGGAGTACATAAGTGGAGGGGTGGGGTGGGGCCCAACCAGGGATAACCGGGACAGACAATCTCTATAGTGCTCCAGGGCCGTTTTTAAGGCAGGGCAAAAGAGGCAGCTGCCCTGGGCCCTGTCATTGTTGTGGGGCCCAAAGCAGCTGCCTCATACTTGCCAACTATTCTGGTTTAAATTCCCTTGTCCCTTGAGGTTTTAGTCCTGTGCTGTGTCCCAATATCTCAGTGTGAAGTGCTGCTACTAATGCTGCCCAGCTCTGCCCTATTGTGTACAGATGACTCACCTGCAGACCCTGTGTTTACATGTAAATTATCAGCATTCATATGTAAATAGCGGCAGCCAGTGGCATTGATATGTATATCATGCCCCCATGAGGTCATATCCACAGTAATCTCTAGCAACCAATCAACAAGCAGAAATCATGCCCTCTGGCAACCAGTCAGTCAGCGGTAATGTTACACTGTAACCGCTGGCAACCAAACGCAATAGCTCCCTGATCTGATTCAGTAAACTGATTTTGAGTCTAGCTGCTATTTATTGTATGTCTCAGAGCAGGTGGAGAGCGAAACTGCATGGGGGGGGGGGGGGGGGCAAGAAAAGTTTTGCCCTGTATAGGAATCTGTATGCTGGATGAACGGAGAAGATATCAGGACTAATAAGCGTCTTGTCCCTCTGAGGGTCACCATAAACCTTACAATCTGACTATACAACCAACTTTTGATCTACCAAAACTATGTAATACGAGGACCTACTTAATATATGAACTGATCATTTCAGTACTAGAATGGCGGAAGGTCTTTACTATGGCGAGACATTGATTTATTTTCAGGATATATGATTATTATTGTTTCTATTAGTAGATGGTGGGCATGGAGGAAATGTACGAGTGGTCGTTGTGGGTTTCCCTCATTTTAGGATTGGTCGTTGTGGGTTCTCCTCATTCTAGGGTTGGCTGTTGTGGGTTCTCCTCATTTTAGGGTTGGCTGTTGTGGGTTCTCCTCATTCTAGGGTTGGCTGTTGTGGGTTCTCCTCATTCTAGGGTTGGCTGTTGTGGGCTCTCCTCCTTCTATGGTTGGTCGTTGTGGGTTCCCCTCATTCTAGGGTTGGCTGTTGTGGGTTCTCCTCATTTTAGGGTTGGCTGTTGTGGGTTCCCCTCATTCTAGGGTTGGTTGTTGTGGGTTCCCCTCATTCTAGGGTTGGTTGTTGTGGGTTCTCCTCATTCTAGGGTTGGCTGTTGTGGGTTCCCCTCATTCTAGGGTTGGTTGTTGTGGGTTCCCCTCATTCTAGGGTTGGCTGTTGTGGGTTCTCCTCATTCTAGGGTTGGTTGTTGTGGGTTCCCCTCATTCTAGGGTTGGCTGTTGTGGGTTCCCCTCATTCTAGGGTTGGTTGTTGTGGGTTCCCCTCATTCTAGGGTTGGTTGTTGTGGGTTCCCCTCATTCTAGGGTTGGTTGTTGTGGTTTCTACTCATTCTAGGGTTGGTTGTTGTGGGTTACCCTCATTCTAGGGTTGGCTGTTGTGGGTTCTCCTCATTCTAGGGTTGGCTGTTGTGGGTTCCCCTCATTCTAGGGTTGGCTGTTGTGGGTTCCCCTCATTCTAGGGTTGGCCGTTGTGGGTTCCCCTCATTCTAGGGTTGGTTGTTGTGGGCTCTCCTCCTTCTATGGTTGGTCGTTGTGGGTTCCCCTCATTCTAGGGTTGGCTGTTGTGGGTTCTCCTCATTTTAGGGTTGGCTGTTGTGGGTTCTCCTCATTCTAGGGTTGGCTGTTGTGGGTTCTCCTCATTCTAGGGTTGGTTGTTGTGGGTTCCCCTCATTCTAGGGTTGGTCGTTGTGGGTTCTCCTCATTCTAGGGTTGGCTGTTGTGGGTTCCCCTCATTCTGGGGTTGGTCGTTGTGGGTTCCCCTGCATTCTAGGGTTGGTTGTTGTGGGTTCCCCTCATTCTAGGGTTGGTTGTTGTGGGTTCCCCTCATTCTAGGGTTGGCTGTTGTGGGTTCTCCTCATTCTAGGGTTGGTTGTTGTGGGTTACCCTCATTCTAGGGTTGGCTCTTGTGGGTTCCCCTCATTCTAGGGTTGGTTGTTGTGGGTTCTACTCATTCTAGGGTTGGTTGTTGTGGGTTCCCCTCATTCTAGGGTTGGCTGTTGTGGGTTCTCCTCATTCTAGGGTTGGTTGTTGTGGGTTCCCCTCATTCTAGGGTTGGCTGTTGTGGGTTCCCCTCATTCTAGGGTTGGCCGTTGTGGGTTCCCCTCATTCTAGGGTTGGTTGTTGTGGGCTCTCCTCATTCTATGGTTGGTCGTTGTGGGTTCCCCTCATTCTAGGGTTGGCTGTTGTGGGTTCTCCTCATTTTAGGGTTGGCTGTTGTGGGTTCTCCTCATTCTAGGGTTGGCTGTTGAGGGTTCTCCTCATTCTAGGGTTGGTCGTTGTGGGTTCCCCTCATTCTAGGGTTGGCTGTTGTGGGTTCTCTCATTTTAGGGTTGGCTGTTGTGGGTTCCCCTCATTCTAGGGTTGGCCGTTGTGGGTTCCCCTCATTCTAGGGTTGGTTGTTGTGGGCTCTCCTCATTCTATGGTTGGTCGTTGTGGGTTCCCCTCATTCTAGGGTTGGCTGTTGTGGGTTCTCCTCATTTTAGGGTTGGCTGTTGTGGGTTCTCCTCATTCTAGGGTTGGCTGTTGTGGGTTCTCCTCATTCTAGGGTTGGTTGTTGTGGGTTCCCCTCATTCTAGGGTTGGCTGTTGTGGGTTCCCCTCATTCTAGGGTTGGCCGTTGTGGGTTCCCCTCTGTGACAGACCTAGCCGGGACAGAGGCTATTGGAGGGGACTGAATGCGAGCCTATTGCCTTGCGATTATGGGCCCTGGCATTTGGGGGAACGGTGCTCTTTGAGCTGCATGCCTGGGGACCCCTGAGCTGGTGTTACTTGGATTCAGGTCCATGCTGGCCCCCCAAGACACAGATACTCTGTATATGTATTTGGCATATTAGCAAGAGACTGAATGACACTGTTGGGACACAAGCTGTCAGATGCTAATATAATGAACTCCAGACAGCCTGTCTGTTGTGTAAATGAGCATAGTCTGGCTTGTAGGAGTGTTTCACCTATTGTTATGTGTGCTAATTAACCCTGCAATTGAATGAAGGAGTCCAGTGTTGATTAAGGATTGTGTGGTACCGGACAGAGGAAGCATTTACGGCGGACATCTTGAGTACGGGGTCTGTCACAGCCTCATTCTAGGGTTGGTCGTTGTGGGTTCCAATGCTTCTCCATTGTGGACAGTGAAGGGTGAATGGGTGTGCTGCCAATACTTCAATAAATGTTGTACAGAGGGCGGAGTTGGGTGGAGACGCCTCAGTGACGGGGATTGGTTGTCTATTACATTCCTGCCAGGACGGTTTTAGAATGAGAATTAAAAGTGAAGTCTGAAGAGATCAGATGATCCCTCTTCTCCTGGTGTTTGTAGTACAACTATACAGGCTGTACACTCCACTGGAGATCTTATGGATTCAAGAAGGGGGGGTTATGGATCCCAGAGAGAGGGGAGAGCCGATAGATCCCAGAGAGAGGGGAGAGCCGATGGATCCCAGGGCGAGGGACGATCTGATGGATCCCAGGGAGATGGACGATCTGATGGATCCCAGGGAGAGGGACGATCTGATGGATCCCAGGGAGAGGGACGATCTGATGGATCCCAGGGAGAGGGGAGAGCCAATAAATACAAAGGAGAGTTGATGGATCCGAGGGAAAGGGGAGACCCAATGAATCCCAGGGAGAGCTGACAGATCCCAGGGAGAGGGGAGATCCAATGGATCCCGGGAAGAGAGCTAATAGATCCCGGGGAGAGGGGAGATCTGATGGATCCTGGGGAGAGCTGATGGATTCCAGGTATATGGGAGATCTGATGGATGCCATGGAGAGGGGAGAGCCAATAAATCCAAGGGAGAGCCAATGGATCCCAGTGAGAGGGGAGATCTGATGGGTCCCAGGGAGAGCTGATGGGTCCCAGGGAGAGGAGAGAGCTGATGGATCCCGGGGAGAGGGACGAGAGCCAATGGATCTTAGTGAGAGGGGGGATCTAATGGGTCCCAGGGAGAGCTGATGGGTCCCAAGAGAGGAGAGAGCTGATGGATCCCGGGGAGAGGGGAGATCTAATGGGTCCCAGGGAGAGCTGATGGGTCCCAAGAGAGGAGAGAGCTGATGGATCCCGGGGAGAGGGGAGATCTAATGGGTCCCAGGGAGAGCTGATGGGTCCCAGGAGAGGAGAGAGCTGATGGATCCCTGGGAGAGGAGAGAGCTGATGGGTCCCAGAGAGAGGGGAGAGCCAATGGATCCCAGGGCGAGGGGAGAGCCGATGGATCCCAGGGAGAGGGACGATCTGATGGATCCCAGGGAGAGAGACGATCTGATGGATCCCAGGGAGAGGGACGATCTGATGGATCCCAGGGAGAGGGACGATCTGATGGATCCCAGGGAGAGGGACGATCTGATGGATCCCAGGGAGAGGGACGATCTGATGGATCCCAGGGAGAGGGACGATCTGATGGATCCCAGGGAGAGGGGAGAGCCAATAAATACAAAGGAGAGTTGATGGATCCGAGGGAAAGGGGAGACCCAATGAATCCCAGGGAGAGCTGACAGATCCCAGGGAGAGGGGAGATCCAATGGATCCCGGGAAGAGAGCTAATAGATCCCGGGGAGAGGGGAGATCTGATGGATCCTGGGGAGAGCTGATGGATTCCAGGTATATGGGAGATCTGATGGATGCCATGGAGAGGGGAGAGCCAATAAATCCAAGGGAGAGCCAATGGATCCCAGTGAGAGGGGAGATCTGATGGGTCCCAGGGAGAGCTGATGGGTCCCAGGGAGAGGAGAGAGCTGATGGATCCCGGGGAGAGGGACGAGAGCCAATGGATCTTAGTGAGAGGGGGGATCTAATGGGTCCCAGGGAGAGCTGATGGGTCCCAGGGAGAGGAGAGAGCTGATGGATCCCGGGGAGAGGGGAGATCTAATGGGTCCCAGGGAGAGCTGATGGGTCCCAAGAGAGGAGAGAGCTGATGGATCCCTGGGAGAGGGGAGAGCCAATGGATCCCTAGGAGAGGGGAGATCTGATGGGTCCCAGGGAGAGCTGATGGGTCCCAGGAGAGGAGAGAGCCAATGGATCCCTGGGAGAGGGGAGATCTGATGGGTCCCAGGGAGAGCTGATGGGTCCCAGGAGAGGAGAGAGCTAATGGATCCCTGGGAGAGGGGAGAACTGATGGATTCCAGGGAGATGTGAGATCTGATGGATCGAAGGGCGAGTGGTGAATTGACTGTTTAATACTTTGTTGGAGAGTCTAGAAGGCCAATGTGCAGTATTCATGCCGCATGCAGAAGTTGGGCGTAGCAAATACCTGGAGAGGTGTGGCGGTCCCTGGGGGAGATGTTTGGAGGTGGGGGGGGGGAGGGGGTTCTGCAATGCATGTCCCCTGGAGTGTCCCTGATATCTTTGTAGAATGGGGAAGTTTGCTGGGTGAGGGTTTCACAGACAAAGTCCCCCCCCCCCCCCTCCTGTTCCTCCTTCTCTGCCAAACCCGACCACAGGACCTCCCCCCTCCTGTGACCAAGAGAACATCCAACGTGTATCATTCCCAGCTGCCATGTGAAAATGCTAATCACCTGGCTTCATCCAACTTCAGTGCACAAAGTGTGTCACAGACCTGGAAGAAGTATGCAGCAAATTCCTGATCTGGATACTGCAGATCTCCCAACTGTCCCTGGTTTTCGAGGGACTGTCCCTCTTTCCTCCTCATTAGTCCCTCATTTTGGTCTCATCTCTATAGTTGTATATAAAATGCACGTTTTTACTTTCAAAAAGTGTTTCCCAGCGCTAAATCTTTCATCCAATTTCTAAATTGCTGCATTTCGTAAATATCAAAAGCCACTATAAAGGAATAATAATAATAAAGGAATAGTAATGGTAAAAAAAAAGCACTTGTGGGTTTAACCAATCATATTTTTTAAATTGAATTCTCCTTTAAGGTGGCGTGGCAGGGGGGCGTGTCCTATGCCTACCAACTTTTGCTAATAGGTGTCCCTCGTGCCCATCTCAGAAAGTTGGGAGGAATGATACTGTTCTGGATCAGAACTTAAAGTACTGAAGCCATTGGATAAGCATGATGGAAAACAGACCCTGATTGGTCCATGTATAGTGGGGCTCATCTGCAGGTAGTGAGGCCACAGGAGAGATCCTAATGTTTGTGTACCTGGAGGTGAAATTTGCGCAGAGCCTCCTGCATGAGGCGCACACTGTCCTCCCGCCTCTCCCTCTCCTCCTCTATCCTCCTGAGGATACGGCGCCTCTTCCTCCATCTCAGGCCGTACACCGACGCAGCTAGGAGGCATCCCACGGTGGCCAAGAGCTTGCACTCTAATGAGTGTTCTGTAAGCAGATGATCCAGACTCTCTCTCATGGCGTCTGTGTGATGAGCAGGGGGAAGGGGACGCCTCTTATACTTCCCAACCTGGCCCCACTCCAGGGGACTTAAAGGGCCAATGTCAAAGATCAGGATAATGACATGACAGACAAATATTAAATAACTTTATTCCTCAGACAGGCCGGAGACACTCTGCGGGTTTCTACTACAAAGACACCAATGGATTTATTCAGGTTTACACTTTTTAGAACTTTTTTGTTTTTATATCTTTTTTATTATTTCCATAAAATTAAAAAAATGATACAATGTAAAGTAGTGAGTATAGTAAGTGTAGCTAAGTAAATATAAGTATAGTAAGTGAGTATAGTAAGTGTAGCCAAGTAAGTATAAGTATAGTAAGTGAGTATAGTAAGTGTAGCCAAGTAAGTATAAGTATAGTAAGTGAGTATAGTAAGTGTAGCTAAGTAAGTATACAGTGGTGTGAAAAAGTGTTTGCCCCCTTTCCTCATTTCCTGTTCCTTTGCATGTTTGTCACACTTAAGTGTTTCGGAACATCAAACCAATTTAAACAATAGTCAAGGACAACACAAGTAAACACAAAATGCAATTTGTAAATGAAGGTGTTTATTATTAAAGGTGAAAAAAATCCAAACCATCATGGCCCTGTGTGAAAAAAGTGATTGCCCCACTTGTTAAAACATACTATAACTGTGGTTGTCCACACCTGAGTTCAATTTCTCTAGCCACACCCAGGCCTGATTATTGCCACACCTGTTCACAATCAAGGCATCACTTAAATAGGAGCTGCTTGACACAGTAAGGTCCACCAGAAGATCCTTAAAAGCTACACATCATGCCGAGACCCAAAGAAATTCAGGAACAATTGAGAAAGAAAGTAATTGAGATCTATCAGTCTGGAAAGGGTTATAAAGCCATTTCCAAAGCTTTGGGAATCCAGCGAACCACAGTGAGAGCCATTATCCACAAATGGCGAAGACATGGAACAGTGGTGAACCTTCCCAGGAGTGGCCGGCCGCCCAAAATTACCCCAAGAGCGCAGCGACGACTCATCCAAGAGGTCACAAAAGACCCCACAACAACGTCCAAGGAACTGCAGGCCTCACTTGCCTCAGTTAAGGTCAGCGTTCATGCCTCCACCATCAGGAAAAGACTGGGCAAAAATGGCCTGCATGGCAGAGTTCCAAGGAGAAAACCACTGCTGAGCAAAAAGAACATCAAAGCTCGTCTCAATTTCTCCACAACACATCTTGATGATCCCCAAGACTTTTGGGACAACATTCTGTGGACCGATGAGACAAAAGTGGAACTCTTTGGAAGGTGTGTGTCCAAGTATATCTGGCGTAGAAGGAACACTGCATTTCAGAAAAAGAACATTATACCAACAGTAAAATATGGTGGTGGTAGTGTGATGGTCTGGGGCTGTTTTTGCTGCTTCAGGACCTGGAAGACTTGCCGTGATAAAAGGAACTATGAATTCTGCTGTCTACCAAGAGATCCTGAAGGAGAATGTCCGACCATCTGTTCGTGTACTCAAGCTGAAACGAACTTGGGTTCTGCAGCAGGACAATGATCCTAAACATACCAGCAAGTCCACCACCGAATGGC
Source organism: Lithobates sylvaticus (assembly GCA_028564925.1). Taxonomy (NCBI): domain Eukaryota; kingdom Metazoa; phylum Chordata; class Amphibia; order Anura; family Ranidae; genus Lithobates; species Lithobates sylvaticus. The sequence goes on from CM053032.1 coordinate 274,709,962, forward strand.
TGAAGAAAAACAAAATGAAGACTTTGGAGTGGCCTAGCCAAAGTCCTGACCTGAATCCTATTGAGATGTTGTGGTATGACCTTAAAAAGGCCGTTCATGCTCGAAAACCCTCTAATGTAACTGAATTAGGACAATTCTGCAAAGATGAGTGGGCCAAAATTCCTCCAGGACGCTGTAAAAGCCTCATTGCACGTTATCGCAAACGCTTGGTTGCAGTTGTTGCTGCTAAGGGTGGCCCAACCAGTTATTAGGTTTAGGGGGCAATCACTTTTTCACACAGGGCCATGATGGTTTGGATTTTTTTTCACCTTTAATAATAAACACCTTCATTTACAAATTGCATTTTGTGTTTACTTGTGTTGTCCTTGACTATTGTTTAAATTGGTTTGATGTTCCGAAACACTTAAGTGTGACAAACATGCAAAGGAACAGGAAATGAGGAAGGGGGCAAACACTTTTTCACACCACTGTAAGTATAGTAAGTGAGTATAGTAAGTGTAGCTAAGTAAGTATAAGTGTAAGTAAGTAGAAGTGAGTATAGTACGTGTACAGCTTGTTTAACAGTGTAAATTTGCTGTGCCCTCAAAATAACTCAACACACAGCCATTAATGTCAAAACCGCTGGCAACAAAAGTGAGTACACCCCTAAGTGAAAATGTCCAAATTGGGGCCCAATTAGCCATTTTCCCTCCCCCTGTGTCTTGTGACTCGTTAGTGTTACAAGGTCTCAGGTGTGAATGGGGAGCAGGTGTGTTAAATTTGGTGTTATCGCGGAGGATTGCGTACGTGAGGGAGGGGCCTGACCGCAGAGCCGACGGAGTACACGAGGAGACCCAGGGAAAGCGGAGAGACAGCTGTGCCCCCTCATATGAAGACCCAGCGCCCCCTCTGGAAAGCCGCTATGGATCCCGCAACCAGGCGAAGTGACAGACATCAAGCCTAGGTGCGATGATATGCCCGAGGACTGCCTTCCTCCACCCGCACCCCCGCTGCTTTATACAGACCTCTCCGGACAGAAAACGATCCCGGCTCAGCATCTGTTAAAACAGACGCCCGGGAGAGGTAAGAAGCTGTTTGACCCGAGAGGAGAGGAAATCAGCAACTCGGAGGACCTATAGAAGTCCCAGGATTGGGGGGGGGGGGGTAAGTGGTTCCCTGAATGATCGGTGTCATCAGCAGGGCCGTCTTTAATATTGATTGGACCCTGGGCAAAACTTTTCTTGCCCCCCCCCCCCCCCCCCATGCAGTTTCGCTCTCCACCTGCTCTGAGACATACAATAAAAATAGCAGCTAGACTCAGAATCAGTTTACTGAATCAGATCAGGCAGCTATTGGTTGCCAGAGGTTACAGTGTATCATTACCGCTCACTGACTGGTTGCTAGAGGTCACAGCACACATTACGGCTCACTGATTAGTTGCTAGAGGTCACAGCACACATTACGGCTCACTGATTAGTTGCTAGAGGTCACAGCACACATTACGGGTCACTGATTAGTTGCTAGAGGTCACAGCACACACTACGGCTCACTGATTAGTTGCTAGAGGTCACAGCACATGATTTCTGCTTGTTGATTGGTTGCTAGAGATTACTGTGGATATGACCTCAGGGGGTCATGATATACATATCAATACCGCCGGCCGCCGCTATTTACATATGAATGCCGGTAATGTACATGTAAACACACAGGGTCTGCGGGTGAGAGTCATCTGTACACAACAATAGGGCAGAGCTGGGCAGCATTACTAGCAGCACTTCATTCAGATAGCCTGATGAAGGAGCACGCATGCTCCGAAGCGCCGCTCACATGACCCGTTCCCGGAAGTGATCACACCGCTGCATCACCAAACAACTAAGCAGCATACAGTCTCCACAGTCTTCTCTCCAGCCACCCGGAAAAAGCTGGGAACCCACAGCGCCACCGGACCAGCAAAGAGACTAAAAAGACACAGGAGATAAAGACATCTAAAGACATCCAGTGACCTTCGTTCCACCCGGGATAAAAAAAAACGGATGAAAGATTAACCCTTGATATGCCTTGATGATACATCTCCTTTGTGAGTGTTTTTAATTAATTTGTATTAAATTGATTTTAACTTTGCTGCCCTTAGAGGGCGCCGTCTCTCTCTTTTTCTTTCTAGCAGCACTTCACACTGAGATATTGGGACACAGCACAGGACTAAAACCTCAAGGGACGAGGGAATTTAAACCAGGATAATTGGCAAGTATGAGACAGCTGCTTTGGGCCCCCACAACAATGACAGGGCCCAGGGCAGCTGCCCCTTTTGCCCTGCCTTAAAAACGGCCCTGATCAGCAGACAGAAAAGCAGGACAGTACAGGAACAATGTACTGTTGCATTTTTGAATAAAAACTGGAAATGTATTATAACTGATGAGAGTATACATCGATACATAGCTATATTGACTTTTCAAGAGGTAAAAGGTGCAAGAACTATTATATGGCAGTTTAAAAAGAAAAAAAAGGGGGGCAACTGTATACTCCACCAGCAAGTTATATATCTGTGCAAAACACCAGGACATCTTGAGTCTTTTCCTATGATAATAACCATCTGATCAACAGCTGATTACACTGGAGGACATTGTGATTAAAGCTGGAGGAAACCATAATATGTACCCAAAACTGGAGCTTTAAAACAACGTGCAAACATGCCATATAGCAGTTATACATTGGTTTGCATGCTAGTAAAATCCAATATACATCTCTAGGGACCAGTTTATACCTGCAGAGAAGTGGAGGAAAAAGGGAGAGAAAGAGATAAAGGAGAAGGAAAATCTCTCTGTTTTCTCCCCCCCCCCCCCCCCCCTTGAGAAGTGAACCCCCAGGGCCCGGGATTTTTATATATAAGGTAAAAAGTGCAGCGCTAAAAAAATTAATTCAATTGATGTACCTGCTACACTTAAAGTGGTGGGACACCCTGAAAAAAGAAACTTTAAAAAAATGTTAATAAGAATTTAAAATAAAAAAAAAAATAAAACATTTTTTTTTTTTTACTTACCAGAAATGGCTGTTGCTAGGCAGATCGTCCTAATCTGCCTCTTTCAGCGCCGCGGTGATCTTCTCTCCTTCCGTCTTCTAGTGAATGGGGCGCGGTGTGTTGTGGGAACTGTGTCCCACAACACATCGCGTTCCCCATTCACAAATTAGAGTCGCGCATGCGCAGTAGGAAACGTGAAGCCGTTTCCCTTACTGAGGATGGCGGCGCTGGAGCCGGATCGCCGAGGGACAGCTCGTCCTCCACGAACGACATCGCGGGCGCCCTGGGAGGGTAAGTGTACTTATTAAAAGTCAGCAGCTACTTTTTTTTTTTTTTTAATTTTGTAAGGTGAAACACCGCTTTAAGCTACATTTTTTTATTGCTTTATACCCTTATTGTCTGGAGGGGAAAATTTATCTACAAATACATTTTTAAGTCGGACTTACATCATGAGGAGATACCGTATATACTCGAGTATAAGCCGACCCGAATATAAGCCGAGGCACCTATTTTTACCACAAAAAACTGGGGAAACGTATTGGCTCGAGTATAAGCCTAGGGTGAGAAATGCGCAGCTACTGTAAGTGGAAAAAGAGGGTCAACAATGCCCATTTGTAGCCTCACTGTGCCCATTTGCAGCCTCACTGTGCCCATTTGCAGCCATAGGTCCCCCGAACTTCAAACTTGGTAGTTAAGGGTTCCTAGATGCCCCCTATCTGCAGCCAATTTGGAGTCTCTGGACCCAAAGGGTCCCGAAATGACATTGCTGCAGATGGAGCTGGGGTTCCTAGCACTAAGTGGCCACGAAAATACGGGACCCCAAACGTATTGACTCGAGTATAAGCCTAGGGTGAAAAATGCGCAGCTACTGTAAGTGGAAAAGAGGGTCAATAATGCCCATTTGCAGCCTCACTGCCCGTTTGCAGCCATAGGTCCCCCAAACTTCAAACTCGGTAGTTAAGGGTTCCTAGATGCCCCCTATCTGCAGCCACAATTTGGGGTCTCTGGACCCAAAGGGTCACGAAATGACATTGCTGCAGATGGACACAGTTGACCAAATTCCGGGCACCGTATCGCAGGGCCACTTGGAGCTAGGAACCCCAAATTTAGATATGTCGTAGTGTTGGGTATGCACACCAAATTTGGGGTTCCTAGCACCAAGTGGCCCCGACATACGGGGCCCCAAAGTCGGGTCGGAAAATGTCAAGCACTTTTCCGCAGCAGAGAATGACATTTTCCGAACCGACTTTGGGGCCCCCCGTATCTCGGTGCCACTTGGTGCTAGGAACCCCAAATTTGTATATGTTGTAGTGTTGGTTCCACTGGGTATGCACACATTTTGGGGTTCCTAGCACATACAGGGCTCCAAAGTCGGGTCGGAAAACGTCATTCTCAGCTGCAGAAAAGTGCTTGACTCCAGTATAAGCCGAGGGGGGCACTTTCAGCACAAAAAAAATGTGCTTCTACTCGAGTATATACGGTACTCTCTTTTTTCCATGTCATAACCTTGATACGTTTGCGGTGAGAACCACGATCGGGGCTTCGTATCTTTTTGCCTGTCCATACGAGCAACTGGAAACACCATTGCGGTGAATAGGAGGGTGTGATCACCCACAAACCACCCAGAGGTTACAGCCGGCCTCATTGCAGCCTCCAAAATTCCGGTCGTTCCGGTCCATGCCCGTATGACTCACTGCCAGGGGCGGACTGACAACTCATGGGGCCCCCGGGTAATAGGAGATTATGGGGCCACACAGTATATACACACACAGTATACACAGACATGTTTCTATTGGCTGAGAAGGTACTGGAGAGGTGGGGCAGCTATAATCTCGGGATTTTTAGACCAAAAGGATGTCGGTAAGGAACATTTCAGAGACAGATGTAAAAAAAAACACAGATTTTTACATACTGTCCCTGGTTTTACTGAGGCTGGCAACCCTGATGGGGCCCCCTAGTGGCCCGGGGCCCTCGAGCAGTGCCCGAGTGGCCGAATGGTCAGTCCGCCCCTGCTCACTGCCCACGGCCTGTGAGTCCACCATCTCTGGTAAGAGTACCACAGCTTTACCCTTTCCTGTCTGTGGGGAGATCTCACCGTAGTGTTTGGGCCGGCCTGGGTCCATAATATCCATGGATATATAGAAACGCAACACTATCCTGCTGGCCTACTATAGAAGGCGTGTTATATATATTGTTTTGGACTTTATTGTTCACAATATAAGGACTATTGATTGTTTTGATTGTAAACACACAGCTCCACGTCCTGTCACTGGAGAGGAGACCGATGGTGTGTTCCCGGTACAGAGGAACATCGATCGGTCTCCTCCCCTTGTGAGTCCCCTCCCCCCACAGTTAGAATCACTTGCAGGGAACATAATTAACCCCTGCAGCGCCCCCTAGTGTTAACCCCTTCCCTGCCAGTCACATCTACACAGTAATCAGTGCAATTTTATAGCAACGATCGCTGTGTAAATGTGAATGGTCCCAAAAATGTGTCAAAAGTGTCCGAAGTGTCGGCCGCAAAGTCGCAGTCATGAAAAAAAATAGCAGATCGCCGCCATTACTAGTAAAAAAAATAAAAAAATAAAAATGCAATAAATCTATCTCCCCTTTTGTAAACACTATAACTTTTGCGCAAACCAATCAATAAACGCTTTACAAAAAATATGTAGAAGAATACTTATCGGCCTAAACTTAGTAAAAAATTTTGTTTTTTTCCAAAAAATGGGATATATATATGTATATATATATATATAATTTTCTTTTGTTTATGTTGCAAAAAATAAAAACCGCAGAGGTGATCAAATACCACCAAAAGAAAGCTCTATTTGTGGGGAAAAAAAGGACGTCAATTTTGTTTGGGTGCAACGTCGCATGACCGCGCAATTGTCAGTTAAAGCGACGCAGCGCCGAATCGCAAAAAGTGCTCTGGTAAGGAAGGGGGTAAAATCGTCCGGGGCTGAAGCGGTTAAGATGCTGGAGTCACGTGTTCGGGGTTCGTTAGGCCAGAGCTGCCTGTTCCTGGTTCTGGGCCAGGGTAGCCCTGCGAGGGGTCCCGGTCAGGGTAGTGTGTGCCGCCCCTTAACATGGTTGGTTTGACAAGCCCCATAGACCCGCTTGGTCTGGGGCAAGGATCCATCTGTTCCCGAGTCTCGGAACCGGCTGGTCCGAGGCGCAGTGACTGAGGGAGGATTCAAGGCGTCCGGGTGCGCTCTCAACTTGGAGGGGCACCGCAGCTCGTGTAAGCGACCGGGGAGGACTCTTCGGAGGAGGGCCAACAAGCTGGCATCTCAAGAAGAGCCTGGGAGCTGAGTTGTCAAGGACACTAGAGAATCCACGCTTCCCCAGTACTGTCAAGGTGTCAGGAAATGTTCCATCCGCTGGTAATATCTGCCTTTTGGCATGCAGTACTGCGGTCCACCAGCAGGTGTCTCCTGGCAGTTTGGAACTGTCAGGAGAGACTTTCCCTGCTGCTGTATCATCATTGGGCTGCAGTACTGGCATCCACCAGCGGATGGATCCTGGCAGTATGGGGCAGACAGCACCTCCTGCGCTCAGGTGTCACTTGAGAACAATTAGTTCACTCTTATAAATACCCGGCAAGCCCATACATGCTTGCCTTGGTATCGCTCTCTCCAGGTGGCCCCTGCCGTATTATCTGTACCTGAATCTGACCCGACCCGACCCGACCCGACCCGACCCGACCTGACCTGATCTATCCCAATCCCATCCTGGACCTGTCCCTCCTGTCTCCTGCCTACCTTGGATCCCTGCTCTGCAGCCCATCCATCCGTCCTCTCCCTCTCCTGCTGGTTCCCCAGCCTTACCCATCTACTGACCCCCTTGTGTATGACCTCGGCCTGGCTTTTCGTTTACGATTCTGGTATTGCCCATTTATTGTATATATTATTTTATTTGTAGTTTGTGGTTGGTAGTGCACTGTTTGTTTTCACTTCTTGCCATTTATTTAAATAAACACTTATTATTTTACTTACATGTGTTTTGGGTTTCCTCTGTGCAGTCCACACAGTCTGGTCTACTAATTCCCTGATACAAGGAGACGGATAACAATCCAGGTACTGAGGAAAGGTTCCTGTTTTGTTTCTGAGTGCCACTTTGATTCAAGGTCAGAGACTTTGCAAATTTTGTAATTCAAGTGCCGACTGCCATTATCTCTGGCTAGAGATTTGTTCAGCCTGGAAGCACCCAGCTGCGAGTGGCTACTCTCTGGGTTGGCAAATAGAGGCTTTCGTATACTTAGCAGTGCAATGTGCCTGAGTTTTCTTCATCCTTATGCCGCGTACACACGGTCGGAATTCTCGTCGGAAAAAGCTCTGATGGTTTTCCCGTCGGAATTCCGACGGAATTTCGCTCAAACTGTCTTGCCTACACACGATCACACCAAATTCCGACGGTCAATAACACCGCGCCTTAAAAAACGTTCAACTGCACTATAAAAAGGGAAGTTTAATGCTTCTGAGCATGCGTCGAATTGTTTCCGAGCATGCGTCGGAATTTTGCGTGTCGGAATTGCATACACAGGATCGGAAAAATTAAGAACAGGTTCTCAATCCAAAGTCCGTCGGAAATTCCGACAGAAAAAGACCGATGGGCGTACACACGGTCGGAAAATCCGTTGAAGAGCTCCCATCGGACTGTTTCCATCGGAAATTCCGACTGTGTGTACGCGGCATTACCCTCTGTTCCCACATAAGACTGGGTCTGTTGGATGTTACCCGTGCAAATAAAAACCTTTCAAAAGGACTTTTATGGTGTCAGCGTCCAAAGTCGTTGGGTACTAACCCTGGGAACCCCTAGACCTGGAGGAACAAGCCGAGCGGAGGTAACCGGTAAGCCCAAAAGTCAAGGCTGCCCCATCGAGGGTTATGGCCGGTACATTTTATTTTTTTATGTTTTTTCTGTTTTGCAAAACTCTCGGACAGCAGATAATCCCAAACCGAACAGGGATCAGGGACTCCTGCATAAAGCTGCCTGAAATAGCATCTCCAGGTCAAAAGCATTAAACTAAGGGGCGGTAAACTTCGGCAACGTAGGCCTAGTTAAAAGGAGTTAAGCACGTTGCGCTGACTAAATCGGGCCGGCTATAATAAACATCATCAGCCTTGACAATCTGATAACCGGCGAGATCACTGGTTTTCTCCCCCTCAGTACAAATGCGGACTCTATTCTAGTTATCCACTTAAAGACCAGCCTCGTTTTGGATTTTATTACATTATATATTGTTTTTTTATATATTGTTTTTTTTTTTTCTAACACCCTAGAGAATAATATGGCGGTCGTTGCAATACATTTTTTCACACCGTATTTGCGCAGCGGTCTTACAAGCGCACTTTTTTTGCATGTTTAGAGTTACAGAGGAGGTCTAGAGCTATAATTATTGCTCTCGCTCTACCGATCGCGGCGATACATCACATGTGTGGTTTGACCACCGTTTTCATATGCGGGCGCTACTCACGTATGCGTTCGCTTCTGTGCGCGAGCTCGTCGGGATGGGGCGCTTTTTTTTTCTTATTTATTTTATTTATTTTTACACAGTTTTTTTAAAAAAAAATTCATTGAGTCACTTTTATTCCTATTACAAGAAATGTAAACATCCCTTTTAATAGAAAAAAAGCATGACAGGTCCTCTTAAATATGAGATCTGGGGTCAAAAAGTCCTCAGATCTCATATTTGGATTTAAATGCAAAAAAAATATAAAAATAAATTGTCATTTGAAAAAAATGACAACAGAAAAATTGTTCCTTTTAAGAGGTATGGGCGGAAGTGACGTTTTGACGTCGCTTCAGCCCTGCTATGGTATAGAGACGGGTGGGGGCCATCTTAGCCTCACTCATCTCCATACCAAGGAAGTGACAGGACCCGATCGCCTCCGACGGCTCCGGTAAGTGGCGGAGGGCGCGGGAGAGCGGCGGGAGGGGTGGGGGCACCTCTACCGCCGCCGATAACAGTGATCTCGTGGCGAATCCGCCGTGGAGACCACCATTATCGTAAACACGACCCGCGCCTGAAGGGATGGATATCTCGGTTGTGGCAGCAGCTGCTGCCGTTATCGAGATATCCCTCTTCAAAAAAAGGACGTACATCGTCGTGCGCTGGTCGTAAAGTGGTTAACATAACAGATAGAAATCGAAAGTGGAATTATCAATAAAGTGAACATTCAGTCTACTGGCAGATTTGGGGATCCCTAAACCCAGGTACGTTTTTATGGTGGCGCAGTAGTAAGATCTGCAAACGATTTTGACGTTAGGAAGAAAAAAGAGACATTAAACTGGGGAAACGTAAAATCATAAATAAAAAAAAAACAGCATGAAAGGGAAGACCACGAAGGGAAGTGACCCCAAAACCCCTAAGGCCCCTTTCACACCGGGGCGGGGAGCCGCGGTGACGGTAAAGCAGCGCTATATTTAGTGCTGCTTTACCGTCGTTTTAAACCGCGGTATTCGGCCGCTCGCGGTGCGGTTTTAACCCGCCGCGAGCGGCCGAAAAGGGGTTAAACACCCCCCGCAGAGCGCCGCCGTAGCGGCGCTTTGCGGCGGTATTACCGCGGTTTCACCGCGGTGTCCCATTCTATTCAATGGGAAGGAGCGGTATAGGAGCGGTGAATACACCGCTCCTATCCCGCTCCAAAGATGCTGCTAGCAGGACTTTTTTTGTCATCCTGCTAGCGCACCGCTCCAGTGTGAAAGCCCGCCGGCTTTCACACTGGAGTTAAAGGGGCAGGATTTTTTCATGCGGTGAACAGGCGCTATTTTTAGCGCTGCACCGCATGAAAAACGCCCCGTGTGAAAGGGGCCTAAAGAAAAAGCAAATACAAGCACTATTAAACAATATATGGTAAAGGGGTTAAGCCCTAAAAGTCCAGGACCTGAAAAACAACAGCCGGCGAAACAAGATAAGAAGAAAGAACCCACAAAGAAAAAAGGAGATAGCTCTGATCTCTCTAGAGAAGATATATGCACAGAAAGTGAAACAGAGATTAGCAAGATGGAAGAACAGAATGCAAGTGCTCAAATTCCAACAAAAACAGAAATGTCAGAGATGTTAATGAGATTAGAAAATTCAATCAAAGGGGAAATCATGGCGCTACGAACAGATTTGGGACATCTGCTGACTCGAGTGGAAGAGATAGAGTAGAAAACGGATAATCAAGCACAGGAACTTTCTAAATTAAAAGACCAAGTTAGATCAACTAAGATAAATCAGAGGAGAATCCTCTATAAACTAGAGGACCAAGAAAACCAAAGTAGAAGAAAAAAAATCTGAGAATCCGAGCCTCCCAGAGGTAAACGGCGAAGACTTGAGTAAAATTGTGAATTTGATATTTAAACCCCCGTTGAACAAAGGTGCAGAGGAATGCTTGAAATTTGATGGAATCCATCGTGTTAGAAACATTATAGCCAGATTTCAGAATTATGAAGAGAAGGCAGAAATATGGAGCAACCTGAGGAGAAGACCTCCACTGAAGTTTGGAGGAGCGGACCTTCAAATTTTTACGGACTTAGCACCGGAAACATTAGTCAGGAGACAATTTCTTAAACCACTTTTAGAGCAAATGCGAACAGTAAACATTGAATACAACTGGGGATTTCCGGCATGTCTGATAGGTCATAAAGATGGCAGATCCGCAAGACTAAGGTTCCCAGAAGAACTGCAGGAATTTTGTAACGAATTGGACTTACAAGCTATAGAGATACCAGAATGGTCAGATAGAGAAAGTTTAAAATAGGAAGATGGTCATTAATGATTTCCTCGAAAATTCTCTCTTCCTTTTTTTTTTTTTGAGAAGGGAAGAGAGAAAATGCAGTGCAGGCGTGCCCCGCTTTTGAGTACGCTGTGGGGTCTGTTTGCGGGGGCTGGGGGGTGCGGGGTCGGGCTCACTTCTGCGTGGTGGCAGGGAAAAAAGTGAAAAATGGGTTAAAATAGAAAATAATATTAGTGGAGCACGATTGAATAGGATCATATGGAATCCTCCACAATATAGAGGATTGGGGGAAAATACACATGAGATGACACGACATGCACTTAAAATATGGGACTTGGTTCACAAACAATTTAAATGGAAATATAAATCACCTCAGTGGCGTCGCTAGGGGGTGGCTTTTGGGGCTATAGCCCCGAATCTGGGGCCCATAGCCCTGAGTCCCAGGGGTCCCCAAGGGGAGGGGAGGCTCTCTGGGGACCATGATGTAAGTGGGGGGCTCTCTGGGGACCCTAATTTTAAGGGAGGGGCTCTCTGGGGACCCTGATTTAAGGGGGAGGCTCTCTGGGGACCCTAATGTAAGGGGGGCTCTCTGGGAACCCTGATGTAAGTGGGGGGGCTCTCTGGGTACCCTGATGCAAGGGGGAGGCTCTCTGGTGGGGACTCCAATGTAAGGAGGAGGCTTTCTGGGGACCCTGATGTAAGGGGAGGCTCTCTGTGGACCCTGATATAAGGGGGATCTCTGGGAACCCTGATGTAAGTGGGGGGGGCTCTCTGGGTACCCTGATGCAAGCGGGAGGCTCTCTGTGGACTCTAATGTAAGGAGGAGGCTCTCTGGGGACCCTGATGTAAGGGGAGGCTCTCTGGGGACCCTGATGTAAGGGGGGCTCTCTGTGGACCCTGATATAAGGGGGCTCTCTGGGAACCCTGATGTAAGTGGGGGGGGCTCTCTGGGTACCCTGATGCAAGGGGGAGGCTCTCTGGGGACTCTAATGTAAGGAGGAGGCTCTCTGGGGACCCTGATGTAAGGGGGGGCTCTCTGTGGACCCTGATATAAGGGGGCTCTCTGGGAACCCTGATGTAAGTGGGGGGGCTCTCTGGGTACCCTGATGCAAGGGGGAGGCTCTCTGGGGACTCTAATGTAAGGAGGAGGCTCTCTGGGGACCCTGATGTAAGGGGAGTCTCTCTGGGGACCCTGATGTAAGGAGGGGCTCTCTGTGGACCCTGATGTAAGAGGGCTCTCTGGGGACCCTGATGTAAGTGGGGGGCTCTCTGGGGATTTATACACACACACACACACGTATATTACTGTATATACATGTGTATGCCCGCCCAAGCGTATGACTCTTTTCTACGCTGCTATGGGCTCTAGCCCCTGATCTTTTGCAGACCTAGCAACGCCCCTGATTCGCCTTTAATTTTTTTTGAAAGATAACAAATACTTTTTGCCTGGGAAAAGAGTTATAGGAGGGAATTGGGTCAGGGAAAGTACACAATTAAGAGATATAACTAATAAAGGGAAAATAAATACACTTTCTGAGTTACAACAAAACATGGATTTAATCGTAATAAATGAATGGCACTACCTCCAGTTGAAGCATTTTGTGGAGAAACCAACAATAACCAACCAATAAGAACAGTGGATGAATTAACATCATTGGAACGACTATGTATGGCTGGGGGAGTAAAAAAGGATACCGTATATACTCGAGTATAGGCCGTCCCGAATATAAGCCGAGGCCCCTGATTTACCACAAAAAAACTGGGAAAAGTTTTTGACCCGTGTATTAGCCGAGGGGGGAAATGGAGCAGCTACTGTAAGTGGAAAAGAGTGTCAGCAAATGCCCATCTGCATGTCCCCTGTGTCCTATACAACCCCCCGTGTCCCCAGTGCAGCCTACCTGTGCCGATCGATCTGTCTCCCGCCGATCTGTGTCAGATCGCTGGCTGTCCGGTGACCGGTGTCCGCTGTCCCGTGTCCCGCTGTCCCATGTCTGGTTTCCCCCCCATTGCTGATCCTGGCGATCAGCGTACACGCTGAGGCGCGAGGCGCCATTACATGTTTGAAAGCCGCGCCTCCTCCTCGTCCGTGATAGGAGGAACACTCGGTTTTCCCAGCAGTCAGTGTGCAGTGTTCCGCCTATCACGGACATCCTCTCATCCTCGTCCATGAGATGAGAATGACAGGCCATCCGTGATAGGCGGAACACTGTACTGCTGGGAAAATTAGTGTCCGCCTATCACGGACGGGCGGGAGGAGGCGGCGCGGCTTTTGAACACTGCCGTCTGTCTACATGACAAGCTGTTCATGTAGGCAGACCGCACTGACTCGAGTATAAGCCGAGAAGGGGACTTTCAGCCCTAAAAAAAGGGCTGAAAATCTCGGCTTATACTCGAGTATATACGGTATATCCCGGTTATTGAAAATATTATTGACAAATGAGGAACTGGAGGTACCGCCATTCTTTAAAAAATGGGGTAAAGAATTAGAACCACTTGAATATAAACATAAGATAAGGAAAATCTTGAAACTAATGCAGCGTACACACGGTTGGAATTTCCGATGGAGACAGTCCAATGGGAGCTTTTCATGTATGCCCATCAGTCTTTCTCTGTCGGAATTTCCGACGGACTTTGGATTGAGAGCCTGTTCTTAATTTTTTCCGACGGAAAACCTTTCTATCGGATTTTCCGATCGTGTATTTGCAATTCCGACACGCAAAATTCCGACGCATGCTCAGAAACAATTCGACGCATGCTCGGAAGCATTAAACTTCCCTTTCATAGTGCAGTCGAACGTTTTTTTAAGGCGTGGTGTTATTGACCCTCGGAATTTGGTGTGACCGTGTGTAGGCAAGACAGTTTGAGCGAAATTCCGTCGGAATTCCGACGGGAAAACTATCAGAGCTTTTTCCGACGTGTGTACGCGGCATTACACACAGTTCGGCTATTGACACTAGAACGGCTGAAATGAATTATAAGTGCTTGACAAGGTGGCAACACCAGATAGAGTCAGTAAATATCAACCAGAGAAATTTGGTGGAATTGTTCTAAAATTAAAAAATATTCGAAAGAAACTGTACCTGAGGACCCGTGGATATGTATTTTCCACGAAATAGTGGGCTAAGTGAAACAATATAACAAAACATCAGTGCCCTATATGCTTAATGCAGCGAACAGACTCATTCCCAAAAGATGGCAGGAAGAAGAAGGCCACAAAATGATAGATTGGGTTTTGGCTATTGATGGAACATACTACCTGGAGAGTCTGAGATCTAGCGGGGAAGAAGGAAAGGAGGGGGTGATGGATAAATGGGGATGCTGGCAGGAATTTAAGAAGACGTGGAGGTATGTCAAAATAATAACTCAAAATGAGTAGATGTAATAAGCTATTAAAGAGGAAAAATATATAGAATTTATCACGACGAGAGGTGGGAGGGGAAAGGGAGGGGATATAATGTATTGATTAAAAGAACTGTGTTGTGAAGTCATATGTTTCTTTTTTTTTAAATCGTGACATATGTAATGGAAAAAATGTAATAAATAAATCATTTAAAAAAAAATTTGGTGTTATCGCTCTCACTCTCTCATACTGGTCACTGGAAGTACAACATGGCACCTCATGGCAAAGAACTCTCTGAGGATCTGAAGATAAGAATTGTTGCTCTACATAAAGATGGCCGAGGCTATAAGAAGATTGCCAAGACCCTGAAACTGATCTGCAGCACGGTGGCCAAGACCATCCAGCGGTATAACAGGACAGGTTCCCCTCAGAACAGGCCTCGCCATGGTCCACCAAAGAAGTTGAGGTCACGTGCTCAGCGTCATATCCAGAGGTTGTCTTTGGGAAATAGACGTATGAGTGCTGCCAGCATTGCTGCAGAGGTTGTAGGGGTGGGGGGGGGTCAGCCTGTCAGTGATCAGACCATACGCCGCACACTGAATCAAATTGGTCTGCATGGCTGTCGTCCCAGAAGGAAGCCTCTTCTAAAGATGATGCACAAGAAAGACCACAAACAGTTTTCTGAAGACAAGCAGACTAAGGACATGGATTACTGGAACCACGTCCTGTGGTCTGATAAGACCAAGATAAACGTATTTGGTGTCAGATGGTGACAAGCGTGTGTGGGGGCAACCAGGTGAGGAGGACAAAGACAAGTGTGTCTTGTCTACAGTCAAGCATGGTGGTGGGAGTGTCATGGTGGTGGGAGTGTCATGGTGGTGGGAGTGTCACGGTGGTGGGAGTGTCACGGTGGTGGGAGTGTCATGGTCTGGGGCTGCATGAGAGCTGCCGGCACTGGGGGGCTACAGATCATTGAGGGAACCATGAATGCCAACATGTACTGTGACACACTGAAGCGGAGCATGATCCCCTCCCTTCAGAGACTGGACCGCAGGGCAGTATTCAAACATGATAACCACCCCAAACACACCTCCAAGATGACCACTGCCTTACTAAAGAAGCTGAGGGTAAAGGTGATGGACTGGCCAAGCATGTCTCCAGACCTAAACCCTATTGATCATCTGTGGGACATCCTCAAACGGAAGGTGGAGGAGCGCAAGGTCTCTAACATCCACCAGCTCTGTGATGGAGGAGGGGAAGAGGACTCCAGTGACAACCTGTGAAGCTCTGGTGAGCTCCATGCCCAAGAGGGTTGAGGCAGTGCTGGAAAATAATGGCGGCCACACAAAATATTGAAACCTGAAACCTTGTAACACTAACGAGTCACATGACACCGGGGAGGGAAAATGGCTAATTGGGCCCAATTTGGACACTTTCACCTTTGTTGCCAGCGGTTTAGACATTAATGGCTGTGTGAATATAATATGTATCTCTGCGCTAGCCTTCTGTGTAGTACTAAGGTTTATTACTGCGGCACACGCTGAAAGGAATTTTCGGGTCCAATAATAGATATGTAAAAGAGGTAGTGCTGCGCTGTATACTAAAGGTGCAAATATATAAGTGCAATAAAATAAATATACGGTGCTTAAGAGGACAACATTCACTTATTGGTGAAAAGTGACTATAAGTGCCTCCTGTGCAAAATGATAGCTTAGTATAAAATCCAAATCTAAAATCAAAAATCACATGTGAAAATAGCGAAGTAAAAATACTGTTTCAGATATAAAATATATAGTGTACTGCTATTAAAGGATCTTCATATGTGTAGTTCATAAGAGTTCATAGTATGCTGATTGCTTCAGATAAAATGGCATAAGATCACATAAAATCGCATAATGTCGCACTAAATCGCATAAAAATGCATAAAAACGCATAATAACTAAAATCGTTGGTATAAGTGGAGTAAAAGATTGCAGATCTTAATATGCAGTGAATCTAAAAACTAGTGGTAAGTAAAAGGTGGTAAATAAAGGGTGATATGGGTCCGTGAGTCCTGTCCCGTCTCAACTTGACCCCAAGGTGCAGCTTGTTGTGACTTTAGTGTCATAAAAATACACATTGCAGGTGAATCAAAGGTGATGCTGGTGGTGCATAAGAGATTTGTTCTCCAAGGGGTGGTGCCCTCGGTGGTTTCTGTGCCTCTCTTGGCTGTAGTATAGGTGTCCACTTACCTTACTGCTGTAAGGTAACAGCAGTCCCACGTTGCACAGTACTGGGTTCCCCCTATCACAACCAATGTATCTGAAGATTTTATTGGCCCTTGGCCCCTAGGAGCCCCATACAGAATGTGCACAGGGCTATACTCCACCACCATAACCAACGTGTCTGGCAATTTTGTTGGCCCCTACCCTATACAGATTACAGAACATGTACATTACTGCCCCCCCCCCCTCTATATAAACCAATGTATCTGAAGATTTTATTGGCCCTTGGCCCCTAGGAGCCGCATATAGAACACGCAAAGTGCTGGGCTCCTCCCACCATAACCAATGTATCTGAAGATTTCATTGGCCCTTGGCCCCTAGGAGCCGCATATAGAACACGCAAAGTGCTGGGCTCCTCCCACCATAACCAACGTATCTGAAGATTTCATTGGCCCTTGGCCCCTAGGAGCCCCATACAGAATGTGCCCAGGGCTATACTCCACCACCATAACCAACATGTCTGGCAATTTTGTTGGCCCCTACCCTATACAGAACATGTACATTACTGCCCCCCCCCCCCCCATCTATATAAACCAATGTATCTGAAGATTTTATTGGCCCTTGGCCCCTAGAAGCCACATATAGAACACGCAAAGTGCTGGGTTCCCCACATCATAACCAATGTATCTGAAGATTTTATTGGCCCTTGGCCCCTAGGAGCCGCATATAGAACACGCAAAGTGCTGGGCTCCTCCCACCATAACCAATGTATCTGAAGATTTCATTGGCCCTTGGCCCCTAGGAGCCCCAAACAGAATGTGCACAGGGCTGTACTCCCCCCCACCATAACCAATGTGTCTGTCAATTTTGTTGGCCCCTACCCTATACAGAACATGTACAGTACTGCTCCCTCTATAACCAATGTATCTAAAAATTTCATTGGCCCTTGGCCCCTAGGAGCCCCATACAGAACATGCACAGGGTTGGGCTCCCCCACCATAACCAATGTATCTGAAGATTTAATTGGTTCCTGGGAGCCGCATATAGAAAATGTACAGGGCTGGACAAAAGTTCATAGTATGCTGATTGCTTCAGATAAAATGGCATAATATCACATAAAATCGCATAAAGTCGCATAAAAACGCATAATAACTAATCGTTGGTATAAGTGGAGTAAAAGATTGCAGATCTTAATATGCAGTGAATCTAAAAACTAGTGGTAAGTAAAAGGTTGTAAATAAAGGGTGATATGGGTCCGTGAGTCCTGTCCTGTCTCAACTTTACCCCAAGGTGCAGCTTGTTGTGACTTTAGTGTCATAAAAATACACATTGCAGGTGAATCAAAGGTGATGCTGGTGGTGCATCAGAGATTTGTTCTCCAAGGGGTGGTGCCCTTGGTGGTTTCTGTTCCTCTCTTGGCTGTAGTATAGGTGTCCCCTTACCTTACCCAGGGCCATCTTAAGAGCATCATAGGCCCCCGGGCAATACAGTGCACTGGGGCCCTGTCTACACGCTCACACACCAGAATAAAAATGCAAATTATCAATAAGGCTATATTGGTACTTCCAACAAAATCAGTGTTTAAACATTAACACAACGTTTGGACAATATAATACGAGTTTGATGGGCACAGTGGCAGCATTTGATGGGCACGGCGGCAGCGTTTGGGCACAGTGGCAGCGTTTGATGGGCATAGTGGCTGCGTTAAATGGGCACAGTGGCAGCTTTTGATGGGCACAGTGGCAGCTTTTGATGGGCACAGTGGCAGCTTTGATGGGCACAGTGGCTGTGTTTGATGGGCACAGTGGCAGCTTTTGATGGGCATAGTGGCTGCGTTAAATGGGCACAGTGGCAGCTTTTGATGGGCACAGTAGCAGCTTTTGATGGGCTCAGTGGCAGCTTTGATGGGCACAGTGGCTGTGTTTGATAGGCACAGTGGCTGTTTGATGGGCACAGTGGCTGTTTGATGGGCACAGTGGCTGTGTTTGATGGGCACAGTGGCAGCTTTTGATGGGCACAGTGGCAGCTTTGATGGGCACAGTGGCTGTGTTTGATGGGCACAGTGGCAGCTTTGATGGGCACAGTGGCTGTTTGATGGGCAAAGTGGCTGTTTGATGGGCACAGTGGCTGTTTGATGGGCACAGTGGCTGTGTTTGATGGGCACAGTGGCAGCTTTTGAGGGGCACAGACAGTGGCTGTGTTTGAGGCACAACTTGAACTTACTTAAGTAGACTTATTTGAGGCCGCCAGCCTGGTGCAGTACAGTGTGTCACTCACAGCAGCAGGGCAGCGCCAGCTATCAAGGACCGTCTTACGGCTCCCTCTCCATGCTGTCTGAAGAACATGGCAGAGGTGGGCGGAGCCTGTTCACTAGCCACTGGGGCAGCCGCAGTGCGTTCTGAATGCTGGGGCGGCCACGGCCTCTGACGTCACTGGTTGCTAGCTAGATGCCGGCCGGCGAAGTGAGCAACCAGTGCAGTCAGTCAATTTAAGCAGCAGATTGCAGCTCTGAGGATCAGCCCTGGATGGGGCCCTCCAGACAAGTGGGGCCCCCGGGCAACTGCCCAGCATGCCCAGTGGAAAAAAACGGCCCTGACCTTACCGCTGTAAGGTAACAGCGTTTATAGATGTATAGGCTCCGGAGGGGCCTCTGCTTTTCCTGGGTGGCGTCCCCCCCCAAAATATGGCTCTCCTTAGGTCCTGGTAGCTGTGTCTCCTAGCCGGCGTCCCCTCTGTACCCGGCGCTGGTATGTGTGCCTCGCAGGATGGGTGGAAAGGAATGCTCGATAGTCTAGTATTTTTAGTACAAATAATTTATTTCCAAAAACATAATAAAAGACACTCACATTTGGTAAAGGTAAAATTGTATGGAACAACGAGCGGCGAGCTCGTACCTCACGTCCGGTATCTCAGCAACGTGGGACTGCTGTTACCTTACAGCAGGAAGGTAAGGGGACACCTATACTACAGCCAAGAGAGGAAAAGAAACCACTGAGTGCACCAGGACTTACCTCACGGACCCATATCACCCTTTATTTACCACCTTTTACTTACCACTAGTGTTTAGATTCACTGCATATTAACCACTTTCAGCCCCGGACCAATTTGCAGCCAAAGGACCAGGCCCCTTTTTGCGATGCGGCACTGCGTCGCTAACTGACAATTGCGCGGTCGTGCGACGAGGCTCCCAAACAAAATTGGCGTCCTTTTTTTCCCACAAATAGAGCTTTCTTTTGGTGGTATTTGATCGCCCCTGCGGTTTTTATTTTTTGCGCTATAAACAAAAATAGAGCGACAATTTTGAAAAAAATGCATTATTTTTTACTTTTTGCTATAAAAAAATATCCCCCAAAAATATATAAAAAAACTTTTTTTTTCCTCAGTTTAGGCCGATACGTATTCTTCTACATATTTTTGGTAAAAAAAAAAAAATCGCAATTAGCGATTATTGATTGGTTTGCGCAAAAGTTATAGCGTTTACAAAATAGGGGATAGTTTTATAGCTTTTTTATTATTTTTTATTTTTTTTTACTAGTAATGGCGGCGAGCAGCGATTTTTATTGTGACTGCGACATTATGGCGGACACATCGGACATTTTTGGGACCATTGTCATTTATACAGCAATCAGTGCTATTTAAATACATTGATTCCTGTATAAATGACACATGCAGTGAAAGAGTTAACCACTAGGGGGCGGGGAGGAGTTAGTGTGACGTGTTGTGTTTTTTTTACATTAGGGGGCGGGGCTGACGTCTGACGTCATTGATCGGCTTTCCCGATGACCGGGAACAGCCGATCAGTGACAGGCAGTGTAGGAAGCGCGGGGAGAGGTTTGTTTACACAGATGTATCAAATGTATCTGAAGATTTTATTGTCCTTTAGCCCCTAGGATCCCCATACAGAACATGCACAGGGTTGGGCTCCCCCACCATAACCAATGTATCTGAATATTTAATTGGATCCTGGCTCCTAGGATCCCCATGTAGAAAATGTACAGGGCTGGACCCAGGGCTGCTGCAAGGATTTTTTGACACCCTAGGCGAAACCTAATTTTGCCGCCCCCCTTCTCTCCACCCCTGACCCCACCCCCTTTTCCCTGCCCATGTAAACCCCACCTTTTTAACGAAGCGCCCATAAAATGCAGCCCACCATCGCCCATCAATGCAGCCTACCAGCGCCCATCAATGCAACCTACCAGCGCCCATCAATGCAACCTACCAGCCCCCATCAAATGCAGCCTACCAGCGCCCATCAAATGCAGCCTCACCAGCGCCCATCAAATGCAGCCTACCAGCGCCCATCAAATGCAGCCTACCAGCGCCCATCAAATGCAGCCTACCAGCGCCCATCAAATGCAGCCTCACCAGCGCCCATCAAATGCAGCCTACCAGCGCCCATCAAATGCAGCCTACCAGCGCCCATCAAATGCAGCCCACCAGCGCCCATCAAATGCAGCCTCACCAGCGCCCATCAAATGCAGCCTCACCAGCGCCCATCCATGCAGCCTCACCAGCGCCCATCACACCAGCACACATCAATGCAGCCTCACCAGCGCCCATCACACCAGGACCCATCAAATGCAGCCTACCAGTGCCCATCAATGAATGTTTGCTTGCTTCCATTCATTCAGGAGTCGGGACACAGACACAGTCCTTCACTGCCGCTGCGCCTCTGACACTATCTGTGAACAGAGGGGTGGCTGCCTGCTGATGCTGAGACTTAGTTACTTGCTGCAGAGAGAAGAGAGTAGGAAAACCAGTGGCCGGGCGCCCCCTAGGCATCATGGTGCCCTGGGCGGCTGCCTAGTTTGCCTAGTGGTAGCACCGGCCCTGGCTGGACCCCCCCCCACCAATGTATCTGAAGAACATGCACAGAGCTGGACTTCCCCTCCATAACCAATGTATCTGAAGATTTATTTGTCCCTTGGCCCCTAGGAGCCCCAAACAGAACAAACACAGTACTAAGTTCCCCCCATCATAACCAATGTATCTGAAGATTTTATTGGCCCTTGGCTCCTAGGAGCCGCATATAGAACACGCAAAGTGCTGGGCTCCTCCCACCATAACCAATGTTTCTGAAGATTTCATTGGCCCTCGGCCCCTAGGAGCCCCATATGGAATGTGCTATAGAGAGATCCACCGCGCCAGGGTGGTCCACCCAACCCTCGATTTCACAGCTGTTCCAATGGTTAGAGAACCCAGGTGCAGGCACGGCACAAGCACACTACCAAGAGTGCTTACTCATAGTTATGAGTAAGCTATGAGTAAGCACTCTTGGTAGTGTGAAACGCGTTAGCTATTTTCTTGCTTTGCTGTGACCCATTTTTGTGTGATTCAACATTTTACCAATAAAGGCTTTTGAATTTTTCTTGGAGTGCGGCCGTTCAGAGTCCTCAATTTGCATCTCCATACAGAATGTGCACAGGGCTATACTCCACCAGCGCCCAGTTGAAGCTACGCAACTTTGCCTTGCGAAACGCGTTGGCCCCTGTGGTATCCCCTAAAAATCTCCTAGAAATTCCTCAGATTTGGAGACTAAAAGGACTGTCAGCAATGGACGTTTTTTTTCAATGTGCCTGGCTAATTGTCTCTA
The DNA here is from genome assembly GCA_028564925.1 of Lithobates sylvaticus. Taxonomy (NCBI): domain Eukaryota; kingdom Metazoa; phylum Chordata; class Amphibia; order Anura; family Ranidae; genus Lithobates; species Lithobates sylvaticus. The sequence goes on from CM053032.1 coordinate 274,731,818, forward strand.
CAACGAACACATGCGGTCTGTCTTATGCTGCTGACTGGGACGTGCATGGTGTGTGCGGTGACTGTTTAAAGTGGTTCGGCACACATTTCATTTAGTAAATCTCTTTGCCTTCCAAATCAGGCAAAGAGTACTAAATGAAGTGTGTTTTTTTTTTTTTCACTTACCTTGTAATCGATGTCCTCTGTCTCTGCGGGGGTGGGTGGGGTCTGTGCGGGGATCCTCGTCATGCCGCACTATCTCCTGGGATCTGGTGTCATTGATCCCAGGAGTCTGTGCGGGCAACTTCCGAAATCTCGCGAGATTTCGGACACATCTTCCGAAATCTCGCGAGATGTCGGCAGATGTGCCGACATCTCGCGAGATTTCGGAGAACGTGAGCTGCACTTTGCCGTTACTGCGCACGCGCGAGCTCGGCGCAGTAACGGCGGTGCATGCTGGGCCATCTAAAGTGCCTGTGGGGTTTCCCATGCCCACAGGCAAGATGGCCCCCAGCAGAGAAGCAGCATATAAAGAATTTTATCGGAGGAAAACCGGATGCGATCGAGATGGAAGATGGAACAGGTGAGTCCCCCAATTTAGCTATTAATCCTTTGCATATTCCCCCCAAAAAAATAAAAACGCAGTGCAGAACCGCTTTAAGCTGTGGGATGTTTTGGATTGCATAATAGAACATCTTTAGGTCTCTTTGTCGGACTATTACAACGGTAACGGAAGAGAGATATGGAACGTGCCTTCCCCCACTTTGGTTCTACTTGAAAGATAAAAGATACCAACACAAACTTCTGTCCGAGAAGACCGCAAGGAGTGGCAACGTAACAACTCTCTCATGTTTCAGCTTGCAGTCTGTATTTAGTAGCCAGTGCCCACCGCTTGACACATTATATACCAGCATTAATCTCTACATAGAAGATCAAGTCAAAAGCAACATCTTTTACCTGATATTGAAAACAGATATATTGCCTTTTGACATATATTTTGTTGATCTCTTCTTGCTGATTATCAATAATGACAATGCTCCATAGAGAAAAAAAGGAAAAACGGATCACTACTCCCTAGTGAAAATAGCAACTCTTAACAGCCGAGAAATGGAATCGCATTAACCATTAGATACCCACTTTTGGGTTTGCTCATCATCCTATTGGACTGCCATTCAGCTAAATCACTAGGAAAATATAATTTAGGCTGACGTGAAGTAATCTCCTTAACCACTTTCAGCCCCGGACCAATTGGCAGCCAAAGGACCAGGCCCCTTTTTGCGATTCGGCACTCCGTCGCTTTAACTGACAATTGCGCCGTCGTGCGACGTGACTCCCAAACAAAGTTGGCGTCCTTTTTTTCCCACTAATAGAGCTTTCTTTTGGTGGTATTTGATCGCCCCTGCGGTTTTTATTTTTTGCGCTAGAAACAAAAATAGAGCGACAATTTTGAAAAAAATGCAATATTTTTTATTTTTTCTTATAATAAATATCCCCAAAAAAAATGTATAAAAAAAATTTTTTTTTTCCTCAGTTTAGGCCGATACGTATTCTTCTACATATTTTTGGTAAAAAAAAATCGCAATAAGCGATTATTGATCGGTTTGCGCAGAAGTTATAGCGTTTACAAGATAGGGGATAGTTTTATAGCATTTTTATTAATATTTTTTTTTTTATTAGTAATGGCGGATATCTGCGATTTTTTTTGTGACTGCGACATTATGGCGGACACATCGGACATTTTTGACACATTTTTGGGACCATTGTCATTTTTACAGCAATTAATGCTATTTAAATGCATTGATTTCTGTATAAATGACACTGGCAGTGAAGGGGTTAACCACAAGGGGGCAGTGTAAGGGTTAAGTATGCCTAGGGGTGTGTTTTTTACTGTGGGGGGGCGTGGCTGTCAGCTAGTGAATGCTGATCTCTGCTCCAATCACAGGGAGCAGAGATCGGCGTCACTAGTTGCTAGGCAGAACGGGGAGATGCTGTTTATCTCGGCATCTCCCCGTTCAGCCGCCCCGCGAGACGATCGCGGGGGTCCCCGCGGCGATCGAGTCCGCGGGGACCGCGATCGGACTCACGGGGGTCCCGACCGGCGCGGGAGCGCGCCGCTCCCGGCGCGCTCCCGATGGCACGGACAGGCAGAAAGGAGGGACTTATATATACGCCCTCCTGCCTGTAGGTGCCATTCTGTCGACGTATATCGTCGTGCGCCGGTCGGCAAGTGGTTAATACATCACATTTTTGATTACCCTAGGGACCATATACATGCGATTTTGTAGACTAATTGTAACCAATAAGGTATACACTTAATACTACTCCCTTTTTTTCTGGAAAAATCGCATGTAATGGTATTTGAGGCGCCTCAACCGCAAGTGTTATATGTGTGTGATATATGTTTGTTGGTGTCTGTTAAATGTTATAGGTATAGATAATAGGGACAATATATGTACATTTAGGGAATTTATACAGGTATATGGTATGATATGGCTTTTACATGCCTGGGCTAACGATTTTAATAAATACAATTGCCTTGTTACTTAATAAACCAATTTTTGATAAATTAACTCACATTGGTGACATACTTTATTAGTCGTAGATATTAATGGTAGCCATCTCTTTCTTTCTCATTTTGGAGTGCCATAGTCATACAGGTGCCCCTTTTTGGCAAAGTATTTTTTCTTTCTATACTCCACCACCATAACCAACGTGTCTGGCAATTTTGTTGGCCCCTACCCTATACAGAACATGTACATTACTGCCCCCCCCCCCTCCATAACCAATGTATCTGAAGATTTTATTGGCCCTTGGCCCCTAGGAGCCGCATATAGAACACGCAAAGTGCTGGGTTCCCCACATCATAACCAATTTATCTGAAGATTTCATTGGCCCTTGGCCCCTAGGATCCCCATACAGAATGTGCACAAGGCTATACTCCACCACCATAACCAACGTGTCTGGCAATTTTGTTGGCCCCTACCCTATACAGAACGTGTACATTACTCCCCCCCCCTCCATAACCAATGTATCTGAAGATTTTATTGGCCCTTGGCCCCTAGGAGCCCCATACAGAACATGCACAGGGTTGGGCTCCCCCACCATAACCAATGTATCTGAAGATTTTATTGTCCTTTAGCCCCTAGGAGCCCCATACAGAACATGCACAGGGTTGGGCTCCCCCACCATAACCAATGTATCTGAATATTTAATTGGATCCTGGCTCCTAGGATCCCCATATAGAAAATGTACAGGGCTGGACCACCCCCCCCCCCCCTTACCAATGTATCTAAGGAACATGCACAGAGCTGGACTTCCCCACCATAACCAATGTATCTGAAGATTTTGTTGGCCCTTTTCATCTAGAAGGGGTCCACACAGAACATGCACAGGCCAGGGCTCCCCCACCATAACCAATGTATCTAAAGATTTCATTGGCCCTTGGCCCCTAGGAGCCCCAAACAGAACATGCACAGTACTGGGTTCCCCCTATCATAACCAACGTATCTGAAGATTTCATTGGCCCTTGGCCCCTAGGATCCCCATGTAGAATGTGCACAGGGCTATACTCCACCACCATAACCAACGTGTCTGGCAATTTTGTTGGCCCCTACCCTATACAGAACGTGTACATTACTCCTCCCCCCCTCCATAACCAATGTATCTGAAGATTTTATTGGCCCTTGGCCCCTAGGAGCCCCATACAGAACATGCACAGGGTTGGGCTCCCCCACCATAACCAATGTATCTGAAGATTTCATTGGATCCTGGGAGCCCCATATAGAACATGCACAAGACTTGACCAATGTATCTGAAGATGTAATTTACCCTTGGCCCCTAGGATCTTCACAGTGCTGTACTCCCCCACCATAACCAATGTACAATTCAGGGAGAATTCGGCACTCCACCAATAGTTACATCACATTCCATGTTGGAAAGAAACAATCCGGAAACTTGCAAATGTTTTTTATTTCTAACAAGGAAATCTCTTTCCAGGTTGGACATTTCTTCCTCCATGAATGATTGTTCCAGAACGCAAAGTGGAGATCTACCGGGACAAAACCAATCCACCCCGGGGGCTGGAGGTTGCCAGATAGAAAGCAATGAGACCTCCTGACTCGGCTTCACCAGACACCAACACTGGAGGGTCATCAGGAGGACAGAAGTCCAAAATCTTTATGTGGGGGGAGGATGGAAGCCAATGGACCACAATGACGAGGGATGCCAGGGGATGAGGGGGGGATCAGTGATTGGTGTGGTTGGTGAGGGGTGGAGGATCAGTAACTGGTTCGGGGGGGGGGGGGGGGGGGGGGGGGGGGGGGGATAATTGGTGATTAGTACGGGAGAGGGAGGGCATCAGTGATTGTTGTGGTTGGTGGGGGAGAGGGAGGATCTGTGGAAGGATCGGTGGTTGGTTTGGAAAATAAATGATTATTCTGGGGGGGAGGGGGGGTCAGTGAGTGCTGTGGTTGGCTGGCAGGGAATTCAAAAACTGTTGGGGTTGGGGGGGCAGTGTTTGTTGTGGTTGATGGGGGGGGTCATTGATTTTTATGGGAGAGGGGGATCAGTGATTGATGTGGTTGGAGGGGATCAGTGATTGTTGTGGTTGGAGGGGATTCAGTGATTGTTGCGGTTGTTGGGATGGGGGCAATGATTGTTGTGGTTGGAGGGGGGAGGGGGTTCAGTGATTCTTGTGGTTGGGTGGGGGGGGCAAGTGATTATTGTGGGGGGATCAATGATTGTTGTGGTTGGAGAGGGAGGGAGTTCAGTGATTATTGTGGTTGGCTGGGGGAGGGGCGGGTTAGTGAAGTTTTTATTCACTGTGGGCGTCATCACTTGTTCGCATTCTCGCGGGTAACACTTTCCACTTCCTTCATCAGGCGGAGGCACTGCTCTTCCTGCCACTGTAGTGCCACACACTGCACCGCCACCGGGAGGCCGACACCCCCCTCCATCCCCTGGAAGACAAAGATGGACAACATTCAGAATGACATCACATAGGCCTGAGATTCTGTATGTTGACATCACATAGGCCTAAAATTCTGAAAACAGAGCTGTCAGTTGGTGGGGTGAGATTCTGTCAGTGAGACGGAGTCATCAATCAGTGGGGTGGAGTCATCAGTGGGGGGAGTCATCAATCAGTGGGGTGGAGTCATCAGTAGTTGGGATGGAGTCATCAGTGGGGGGGGGAGTCATCAGTCATTGGGGTGGAGTCATCAGTCATTGGGATGGAGTCATCAGTGGGGGAGTCATCAATCAGTGGGGGGAGTCATCATTCGTTGGGATGAAGTCATCAGTGGGGGGAGACTCATCAGTGGGGAGGAGTCATAAGTCGTTGGGATGGAGTCATCAGTGGGGGGGGGGGGGTCATCAATCATTGGGGTGGAGTCATCAGTCATTGGGATGGAGTCATCAGTGGGGGAGTCATCAATCAGTGGGGGGAGTCATCATTCGTTGGGATGAAGTCATCAGTGGGGGGAGACTCATCAGTGGGGAGGAGTCATAAGTCGTTGGGATGGAGTCATCAGTGGGGGGGGGGTCATCAATCATTGGGGTGGAGTCATCAGTCATTGGGATGGAGTCATCAGTGGGGGAGTCATCAATCAGTGGGGGGGAGTCATCATTCGTTGGGATGAAGTCATCAGTGGGGGGGGACTCATCAATCAGTGGGGAGGAGTCATAAGTCGTTGGGATGGAGTCATCAGTGGGGGGGGAGTCATCAATCATTGGGGTGGAGTCATCAGTCATTGGGATGGAGTCATCAGTGGGGGAGTCATCATTCGTTGGGATGAAGTCATCAGTGGGGGGAGACTCATCAATCAGTGGGGAGGAGTCATAAGTCGTTGGGATGGAGTCATCAGTGGGGGGGGGAGTCATCAGTGGGGTGGAGTCCTAAGTCGTTGGGTGGAGTCATCAGTGAGGGGGGAGTCATCCATCAGTGGGGGAGAGTCATCAATCAGTGGGGAGGAGTCATCAATCAGTGGGGAGGAGTCATCAATCAGTGGGGAGGAGTCATAAGTCGTTGGGATGGAAGAGTCATCAGTGGGGTGGAGTCCTAAGTCGTTGGGTGGAGTCATCAGTGAGGGGGAGTCATCCATCAGTGGGGGGAGTCATCAGTCATTGGGATGGAGTCATCAGTCGTTGGGAGTCATCAATCAGTGGGGGGAGTCATCAATCAGTGGGGGAGAGTCATCAATCAGTGGGGGAGAGTCATCAGTCGTTGGGATGGAGTCATCAGTGGGGGGTCATCAATCGGTGAGGGGTTGTCATCAATCGTTGGGATGGAGTCATCAGTGAGAGGGGAGTAATCAATTAATGGGGGGTTGTCATCAGTCGTTGGGATGAAGTCATCAGTGGGGGGGGAGTCATCAGTCGTTGGGATAGAGTCATCAGTCATTGGGATAGAGTAATCAATCAGTGGGGTGGAGTCATCAATCAGTGGGGTGGAGTCATCAGTCGTTGGGATGGAGTCATCAGTCGTTGGGATGGAGTCATCAGTCGTTGGGATGGAGTCATCAGTCAGTTGTTTAGATGGAGTCATCAATCAGTGGGGTAGAGTCATCAATCAGTGGGGTGGAGTCATCAGTCGTTGGGATGAAGTCATCAGTCGTTGGGATGGAGTCATCAATCGTTGGGATGGAGTCATTAATCAGTTGGGTGGAGTCATCAGTCAGTTGGGTGGAGTCATCAGTCGTTTGGATGGAGTCATCAATCAGTGGGGTGGAGTCATCAATCAGTGGGATGGAGTCATCAATCAGTGGGGTGGAGTCATCAGTCGTTGGGATAGAGTCATCAATCAGTGGGGTGGAGTCATTAATCAGTCATTTAGATGGAGTCATCAATCAGTGGGGTGGAGTCATCAGCTGTTTGGATGGAGTCATCAATCAGTGGGGTGGAGTCATCAGTCGTTGGGATGGAGTCGTCAATCAGTCGTTTGGATGGAGTCATCAATCAGTGGGGTGGGGTTGCGGAGTCAGTGGTCTGTGACCCCCCCCCCCCTCACGTTGGGTGATGGGGTTGTACGGCAGATCTCGGGACGCACTGACCTGGACCATCTCTTTGTCCCAGAGGTCGTTGTAATATCCTTTATAATGTTTCAGCTCCTCCTCGTCCTCGGCACTGACCGTGGTGACGGGAAGAACTCCGGCTGGGAAATTCAGCATATTGAAGAGCATGGTGAAGCAGAATCCGGCTGGAAAACAGCAAAAACAAAAGTGAGTGTGCGCCACGGTGTAGGAGTGCGATACAAACCAGACCCGTCCAACATCCTGCTGGAAGTCACCATGTGACCACAGACCTCCAAGTTTACCACCCAGAATGCAGCACGGCCATCACACAGAGCCAGATAAGACCCCCACCCAGCTCTGCACACATAGATGACCATATTGGACGGGATCCGGACTCTCCACACCCATCCTCAAGAAAATCTCCCCCCATCATCGCCAACATGGGCCATAGCGCACACATAGCCCAGAAGCCAATGAGTACCGTTCATATCTGTGCGGCTTCAAAGTAGTCCCTGCACTACTTTGGTCCCACTTTGATGCGACTTGAGGTCCATAGACCTCAAAAATACACAGGCATTGCTTCAAGTCGCGGCAAAAAATCATGGCAAAAAATTGCGGCAAAATCACGCGACTTTGGGGTTGCAATAGTGGAAACCAAGCCTGATGCCGCGCGCACACGGCCGGAATTTCTGATGGAAACTGTCCGATGGGAGCTTTTCATCGTATTTTCCGACCGTGTGTACGCCCATCGGTCTTTTTCTGTCGGCATTTCCGACGGACTTTGGATTGAGAGCCCGTTCTTAATTTTTCAGACGGAAAACCTTCCTATCGGAAATTCCGATCGTGTGTATGCAATTCCGACACGCAAAATTCCGACGCATGCTCGGAAGCATTAAAATTCCCTTTTATAGTGCTGTTGAACGTGTTGTATGTCGCGGTGTTATTGACCGTCGGAATTTGGTGTGACCGTGTGTAGGCAAGACAGTTTGAGCGAAATTCCGTCGAAATTCCGACGGGGAAAACCATCAGAGCTTTTTCCGACGAGAATTCCGATCGCGTGTACGCGGCATTAGAGTGACTAGGCTGGAGTTCCCCTTTACTAGATCATTCCTGACCATAACACTGGCCAGAAAAAAAAAAACGTGCAGGAATGGAAGGAGCGCCAGACTAGAGGATCCCCAAGAGACCAAATTTGTTTCTTCATTTCTACTATAACATAAATACCAGGCAACGCGTTTCGAGGGGACAGAAACCACGCCCCCTTCATTAGGGCTTCAGTAAAGATAAAAGCCTGGAATTGGCTGAGAATGAAATGTTCCTCTGGGGATCTGTATAGGAAGCCGATTGCTGATCAGGAGAGGTAAGTTGGCCCTACATGGATTAAGGTTCAGCAGGAATTGGCCAAAATTTCCATTTATCTATGGCTGTTCCCGTTCGCGAGAAGTCAATTTAAATCGACGGGCTTTTCATGAATGGGCTTGTTGGAAAATTTCTGCTCAATCGGCACTGCAGCCAATGTATTCTGAAGGCGGGGCGGGGCGGGGCAGGGGGTGGGGTCCAACTGACACAGCGCAGGTCTTCCCATCCACATCAATCGAGGAAGCTTATGCTGGGGGCCCGGGATGATCACAGGTGTGGAGATTTTAAACAGCGTGTCTTGATTAGACATGTGCAGAACGAAAAAAAAATTTGGTTTCATTTCGATTATTTACATTAATTTGTTTAGTTAAATTCGTTTTCGGAATTAGTTTTGTTTATTCATATTCAAATCGACTCGAATAGTTTTCGAATTCGACTCGTTTTCCAATTTCCAAAGAGAATAACATAGAATAGACTCTAAAGGAATAGAATAGAAAAAAATATAACAGAAAATAATAGAATATAATAGAGTAAAACACGGCAAAAGAGAACAGAAAAGAAGAGAATGGAATAGAATAGAATAGAAAGAAAAAAAGAATAGAATTAAATAGATTACAGCCATCTTCTATAATTCAAATAGAATAGAAAAGAATAGAATTAAAAAAAAACAATAGAGAATAAAAGAGAACAGAATCTAAAGGAATAGAATAGAAAAAAATATAACAGAAAAGAATATAATGGAGTAAAACAGGACACAAGAGAATAGAAAAGAAGATAATATAATGGAGTAGAGTAGAAATGAATAGAATGAAAAAAAGAATAGAATTAAATAGATTACAGCCATCTTCTGAAATTCAAATAGAATAGAAAAGAATAGAATTAAAAAAAAAACAATAGAGGATAAAAGAGAATAGAATAGAATATAATCTAAAGGAATAGAATAGAAAAAAATATAACAGAAAAGAATATAATAGAGTAAAACAGGACAAAAGAGAATAGAAAAGAAGATAATATAATGTAGTAGAATAGAAATGAACAGAATGAAAAAAGAATAGATTACAGCCATCTTCTGAAATTCGAATAGAAAAGAATTAAAAAAACAATAGAATAGAAATAATATAACCCTTTTCCAAAACTTAAATAGAATCAATTCGAATAGAATGGAAAAGAATAGCGTGGAATAGAATAGAAAATAACACAATAGTATAGAAAAAAAACAACAGAATAGAATAGAACGAATAGAACCATCTTCTTATTCTAATCTATTCTTTTCTATTCTAATTGATTCTATTAGAATTTTGGGAAATGGTTATATTCTTTCTATTCAGGTTTTTTTTTCAGTTATTTTCTATTCTATTATAGTATATTCTATTCTTTTTTTTTCTATTATATTCCTTTTCTTATGTATTCAAATTTAATTGTATTTTATTTGAAATTAGAATTTCAAAAGGTGGTTATATTCTATGTTATTCTACTCTATTTTTTTCTATTATATTCTAGTCTATTCTGTTCTTTTGTCTTCTATACTATTTTGTTCTGTTTTACTCTATTAAAATATATTCTTTTATTTTCTGTTCTTTTCTTTTCTTTTCTATTCTATTTTTTTAGTCTATTCCTTGATTTTCTATTCTATTTTATGCTCTTTGGGAATTCGAAAAATATTCAAAAAGTATTTGCATTTGAAAAACTTTTGGAATTTTCGAATAGCAGCAACTTTAAACGAATCCGAAATAACGAAAAAAAAAATCGTTTTCGAATACTTTTTCGAATTTGAAAAGTTTTTGAATAGTTTTCGAATTTCCAAAGAGAATGAAATAGAATAGAAAATCAAGGAATAGAATAGAACAGAAAATAAAAGAATGGAATACAATAGAGTAAAACAGAACAAAATAGTATAGAAAACAAAAGAACAGAATAGACTAGAATAAAATACAAACAAATAGAGTAGAATAACATAGAAAGAATATAATCATCTTCTGAAATTCGAATTTCCAATAGAATACATTTGAATTCGATATACATCCGAACTTCCGAAAAAATGAAAATTCGCCTTTTCGCCATTTCAATTTGGAATGAAACGAACCGCACATGTCTAGTCTTGATGCACTTGCAGGGAGGAGCTCCAGGTGTTTAAAGATCATATATGAAAAGGTGAGAGGCCTCGTAGTGTAAATCAGATAATTTTATTTTAAAAATATAGAGATAAACTTACAGAAAGGTTAAAAAATTCCAGCACAAACGATATCTCCAGGACCGTCTTTAACACAGGGCAAAAGGGGCAGCTGCCCCGGGCCCAGTCATCGTTTCCACACAACTGTCTACTGGGAAATTGATCCAGTAGACAGTTGTGTGGAAACGCGTCGGATCGGAGAGAACTTGCAGCGCTATTCTATCTAGTTGGCAGACTGACATCGCCACTAGAGATATCTTGGATCGTACCTGTATGAGCTCCGCTCCCGGCCATCAGCTGATTTCTCTCCTGCCTTGTCTCTCCGACTCACAGCTGCAGTGGGCGGGGCTGAGCCCTCCCGCTGACGTCAGCTGGGGAGGAGGGGGGAAGAGAGGAGAGACAGAGCTCCGAGTCCGCCCGACAATCAGCTGAGCGCCGGGAGCGGAGCTCATACAAGTACAATTGTGCATTTTTTTTTTTTTTTACAGAACACAGGGACAGGGACAATTATTATAAAGGTGCAGAGAGGATGTGGGAGCATGTAATATGTGAAATGAGAGCAACGGGGGGGGGGGGGCAGGGTTGCGGGGGAGGGGGGCACTGGTATAACAGAGACAGACAGAGGGGGGAGAAGGACACAGGAGGCTGCGGATGACGGAATCACGCAAACAGACCACGATGTCAGGGCTCAGCAGCCATGATTATTGTGGTCAGTTTGCAGAGGGGAGGGCATAGCTATAGCTAGGAAGGATCAGACAGGTATTTCAGGTGATACGGGGGGGGGGGGGGGGGCAAGCACTGTGTTGTATAACATGCTTTAAAGGAACAGAATCTTTATTTTATTTTTTTGTATGGTTTAACAAACGCTTTAGCATATTTTTTTTTTTTTTTTTTTTACACACTGAAATTTTTTGTGCACTTTTTTTGCACATTGACATTTTGAATGATGCATTTCTTATGACATCTGTTATTTGCATCACTAAGTTGCCATCACATTGTCTACACACACTCTATGTTTGAACACTTAGGTAGATATTTTGTTTATTATCACATCAGTCACTATTTAGCCCTTCAATACCGGCTGCACTCCCCCCCCCCCCCCTCCTGCCCAGGCCAGATTTCTGCTTTCAGCGCTCTTACACTTTGAATGACAATTACGCGGTCATGCTACACTGTACCCATATGACATTGTTATCATTTTCTTTACACAAATAGAGATTTATTTTGGTTGTATTTGATCACACTGGAGTTTAAAGACCGAAATTTTGGAGAAAAATAAAAGTTTTTTCTTTGTTTCTGTTATAAAATGTAGTTTTCTCCTTCACTGACGGGCACTAATATGTACAATTGATGGACACTGATAGGGGGCACTGGTGGGCACTAATAGGCGGCACTGATAGGCGGCACAGATGGGCACTGATGAGGAGGCACTAATATATAGAATTGATGGGCACTGATAGGGTACACTGATATGCAGCATCGATAGGCGACACTGATGGGTACTAATAGGTGACACTGATAGGCGGCACTTATGGGCACTGATATGTGGCACTAATATGTAGAAATGATGGGCACTGATAGGCTACACTGATATGCAGCACTGATGGGCACTGATAGGTGGCACTAATATGTAGAAATGATGGGCACTGATGGGCACCGATAGGCTACACTGATAGGTGGCACTGATGGGCACTGATAGGCGGCACTAATATGTAGAATTGATGGGCACTGATATTTAGAAATGATGGGCACTGATAGGCTACACTGATTTGCAGCACTGATGGGCACTGATAGGCGGCACTAATAGGTGGCACTGATAGGTGGCACTGATAGGTGGCACTGATGAGGAGGCACTGATATGTAGAATTGATGGGCACTGATAGGTGGCACTGATGGGCACTAATATAGGGCACTGATAGGCAGCAATGATGAGGAGGTACTGACAGGCGTTACTGATGGGCACTCATTGGCGATTTGGGTGGGCACTGACTGGCACTGATAGGCTACACTGATAGGTGGCACTGATGGGCACTGATAGGCGGTACTGATGGGCACTGATAGGCGGCACTAATATGTAGAATTGATGGGCACTGATATTTAGAAATGATGGGCACTGATAGGCTACACTGATTTGCAGCACTGAGGGGCACTGATAGGTGGCACTTATTGGTTGCCACTGATGGGCACTGATAGCTGGCCTTGATGAGGAGGCACTAATATGTAGAATTGATGGGCACTGATATGCAGCACTGATAGGCGGCATTGATGGGCACTGATAGGTGGCACTGATGGGCACTAATATAGGGCACTGATAGGCAGCAATGATGAGGAGGTACTGACAGGCGTTACTGATGGGCACTGATTGGCATTGTGGTGGGCACCTCTGATGGGGGCTGGGCTTATAATTAATTTACTGATTATCAGTGCACCCCCCCCCCCTTGACAGGAGAGCCCCGCCGATCGTTTCTCCCTGTCAGCACGAACCAAGAAAAGCCGATTACCGGCACTTTCTGGGTCACACTGTGATTGGTCACAGCTGATCACGTGGTAAAGAGCCTCCATCAGAGGCTCTTTACCATGATCGGAGACGTGGCACGTCAGAGTGACACCCCCCCACGATCGCCATGCTGCGCGCCCCCACGGCTTGTCTTGCTAGACGTCATATGACGCCCAGTCAGGATATCTGAACCACTTCCCGGCCGTCATTCTGCTATAGGCCGGGTGGGACGTGGTTAAAGGAATAGCGCACCATTAGCCATTTCTATTCATTTATCCTTTCCAAGATTTGAGTAGCAGCAGTTCCATACCAGACTAGCGCAGAGATATTGTTACCTATTTCCCCATCCACATGGAACGTTTGGATGGGGGGGGGATCGGCTGGCTGAGCGAACGTACGCCATGCCATATATGGGCAGAAGGATCTGTGTGTTCAGTCAGGATACGAAGAATATCACTGACCGGACTGTGCGAGGGCGATCACAAAAGAACCGACACCAATTATGTTGTCACCCTGAAAATGTTAACAGCTGGCAGGACAGCGCTGTGACGTCACAGAGGGAGGAGCTATTGCAGAGGAGTCTGGGAGTTACCAAAGAGTTTCCCGGGGGATCCGATATTGAAGGCCGGACTGAGCGAAGGACACAGCAGAACGTCCAGACCGAGCTTCTTCCATTCACAGACGAACTCGCTGCGATATTCCTGAAATCAGAGGCGATGGTCAGTCACCCGTCCAACCGGCACCATCTATTCTTTGCAAATCACCAACAGAGTCACCTGACCTACCTGAATAGCCGTGTAATGTTTCCAGAGACTCTTCACCGAGCTGGGGGGAGGGGAGAAGAGGAGAAATTAGAGGACAACCAGGGCACAGACTGGTATACAAATACATTGGGCACAAACTGGTATACAGCGCATCCGGAAAGTATTCACAGAGCTTCAGTTTTTCCACATTTTGTTATGTTACAGAAAAAACACCCCCTCTGACGTCACATGGCGTCAGAAGGGGGCGGGGTCACTCGTTACGTCACTGGGTGGCCCTTGCCTATATAAACAGCTGTCACAGCGAAAAAGACAGCAGTCGGGGGATGCCTCCCATGGAGGCGGAGATTCTTTTTTTTTCTATTTTTCCATTGGTCCATCGGGCGGCGTGATTGAAGATGGATGGGCATCGCGGGACACTATTTTTTTTCTTTTTTAATAAAAGAATTGTCAAAAACTGTCTGTTGTGGTTTTTACTTTTTCACACTTTTTTTGTGTGTGGGTAGGGGTACAATACAGGATCTGGAGGCCCCCTTGTGAAAAGGGGCTTCTAGATTTTTATAAGTCCCCTCCCACCAGACCCCGACAACCAATGGCCAGGGTTGTCGGGAAAAGGTCCTTGTCCCCATTAAACAACATGGGGACAAGGTGCTTTGGGGGTGACCCTAAAGCACCCTTCCCATGTTGAGGGCAAGTGGCCTGGTATGGTTTGGGGGGGCTCGCTCGTCCCTCCCCCTTCCTGGTCTGGCCCCTTCCCGGTGTGTATATATATATATATATATTAATACATTGCCTGCACTGTATATATTCTACACTGACTGCACTCTATGTATATATATATATATATATATATATATATATATATATATATATATATATATATATATATATATATACTGCCTGCACGCCACTAACTAACCTGCCTCTAGCTTACATTCTCTCAATCATAACACAATATACAGCCGCTGTGTAAGCAGCCTTATATAGTGTGGGGCGTGGACTTAGCCCCCTGAGCCATGACTGGCCAAAGGCACCCTGCCTTTGGCCAATCATGGCTCTCACAGCAGATCGCGCTGTGATAGGCCATAGCATGCAGGTCAGGTGAACTCTTTGGCCAATCAGCAGCCGTCAATGCACCGCGATCTCGCAGTGCATTATGGGGCGCGCAAATTTGCCGCGTCTGTCCCATATGTTGGGTTCGTTTGCTGACAAATGAACAACCGATGTTCAAGTCAAACTTACGTTCGATTCGAACATCGGAACCATCCCTAATCAGTGGAAACAGGATGCACCTGAGATCAATTTTGAGTGTCATGGCAAAGGATGTGACTACTCATGTACAGAGATGGGTTTGCTTTAAGAGCATATTAAATAAGGGCATTAGCCAATGCATCCCATTGGGTAATAAATTTAAGAGCAAACAAAAGTCATGGATGGCTTAACTCCAATGTAAAAATGCATATAAAAAGGAGAAAGCCTTCAAAAAATACAAGGATGAGGGATCATCATCAGCATTCAGACTTTATAAAGAATGCAACAAGAAATGTAAGGGTGCAATAAGGACGGCTAAGATAGAACACGAAAGACACATAGCGGAGGAGAGCAAACAAAAAATCCCAAGAAATTCTTTAGGTATGTAAACAGTAAAAAAGGGAGGACAGACCATATTGGCCCCATAAAGAATGAGGAAGGACATCTGGTTACAAAGGATGAGGAGATGGTGAAGGTATCGAATTTATTCTTCTCCTCAGTCTTCACGAAGGAATCGGGAGGCTTCAGTAGCCAAAACTGCAGTGTTTATCCTCCTGACACATCACAGGAAGCACCTCCATGGCTAACAGAGGACAGAATTAAAATTAGACTTGGGAAACTTAACATTAATAAATCACCGGGACCAGATGGCTTGCACCCGAGGGTACTTAGGGAACTCAGTCAAGTAATTGCCAGACCATTGTTCCTATTTTTTACTGACAGTCTACTGACTTGAATGGTACCAGCTGATTGGAGAAAAGCCAATGTAGCACCAATATTTAAAAAGGGCCCAAAATACATCCCTGGGAATTACAGACCAGTTAGCCTAACATCAATAGTATGTAAACTCTTGGAGGGGATGATAAGGGACTAAATACAAGATTTTAGTAAGGAGAACGGTATCATTAGCAGTAATCAGCATGGATTCATGAAGAATCGTTCTTGCCAAACCAATCTACTAACCTTCTATGAGGAGGTGAGTTGCTATCTAGATAAAGGAAGGCCCGTAGACGTGGTGGATCTGGATTTTGCAAAAGCATTTGACACAGTTCCCCATAAACGTTTAATGTACAAAACAAGGTGCGTTGGCATGGACCATAGGGTAAGTACATGGATTGAAAACTGGCTACAAGGGCGAGTTCAGAGGGTGGTGATAAATGGGGAGTACTCGGAATGGTCAGGGGTGGGTAGTGGGGTCCCCGAGGGTTCTGTGCTGGGACCAATCCTATTTAATTTGTTCATAAATGACCTGGAGGATGGGAATGGGGGAAACAGTTCAATCTCTGTATTTGCAGACAATACTAAGCTAAGCAGGGCAATAACTTCTTCGCAGGATGTGGAAACCTTGCAAAAAGATCTGAACAAATTAATGGGGTGGGCAACTACATGGCAAATGAGGTTCAATGTAGAAAAATAATGCATTTGGGTGGCAAAAATACAAATGCAATCTATAGAATGGGGAAGAACCTCTGGGGGGATCTAGGATGGAAAAGGACCTTTTGGTCCTAGTAGATGATAGGCTCAGCAATGACATGCAATGCCAAGCTGCTGCTAACAAAGCAAACAGAATATTGGCATTAAAAAGGGGATCAACTCCAGAGATAAAACGATAATTCTCCCGCTCTACAAGACTCTGGTCCAGCCGCACCTGGAGTATTCTGTCCAGTTCTAGGCACCAGTCCTCAAGAAGGATGTACTGGAAATGGAGCGAGTACAAAGAGGGGAAAAAAAACTAATAAAGGGTCTGGAGGATATTAGTTATGAGGGAAGGCTGTGAGCACTGAACTTATTCTCTCTGGAGAAGAGACGCTTGAGAGGTTAACAAGACTCGTGGCCACTCATTAAAATTGGAAGAAAAGAGGTTTAACCTTAAACTATGTAGAGGGTTCTTTACTGTAAGAGCGGCAAGGATGTGGAATTCCCTTCCACAGGCGGTGGTCTCAGCGGGGGGCATCGATCGTTTCAAGAAACTATTAGATAATCACCTGAACGACTGCAACATACAGAGATATACAATGTAATACTGACATATAATCACACACAGAGGTTGGACTGTCTTTTTTCAACCTCACCTACTATGTAACATGGGAGGAGTCTGTGATACTTATGTACATGGGAGGAGTCTGTGATACTTATGTACATGGGAGGAGTCTGTGATACTTATGTACATGGGAGGAGTCTGTGATACTTATGTACATGGGAGGAGCCTGTGATACTTATGTACATGGGAGGAGTCTGTGATACTTATGTACATGGGAGGAGCCTGTGATACTTATGTACATGGGAGGAGCCTGTGATACTTATGTACAGGGGAGGAGCCTGTGATACTTATGTACATGGGATTTTTTCATTTTTTATTTTTTATAAATTTCCAAAGATTTCAAACAAACTTCTTTCACGTTGTCATTATGGGGGATTGTTTGTAGAATTTTGAGGAAAATAATGAATTTAATCCATTTTGGAATAAGGCTGTAGCATAACAACATGTCTAAAAAGCGAAGCGCTGTGAATATTTTCTGGATGCACTGTATCCATACACTGGGTACAGATTGGTATACACTGGGCATAGACTGGTATATAAATACATTGGGCACAGACTGGCATAAACTGGGCACAGACTGGTATAAGCATACATAAGGCGCAGGCTAGTATAGCCATATACTGAGCACAGAATGGTATACAGTGGGCACAGACTGATATACACTGGGCACCGACCGATATATCTATACACTGGGCACAGACTTGTATACACTGGGCACAGACTGGTACATCCATACACTAGGCACAGACTGGTACATCCATACACTGGGCACAGACTGGTATAGCCATAGACTGGGCAGACTGGTATACACTGGTATAGTCATAGACTGGGCACAGACTGGTATACACTGGGCACAGACTGATATATCCATACACTGGGCACAGATTGGTTTACACTGGGCACAGACTGGTACATCCATATACTGGGCATAGACTGGTACATCCGTATACTGGGCACAGACTGGTATATCCATACACTGGGCACAGACTGGCATACAATGGACACAGACTGGTATATCCATACACTGGGCACAGACTGGTACATCCATACACTCTTGCTGGCGGTGTGTGGAAATGAATTATAGCAGTTAATGGAAAACAAGTCAGCTGGCGGTCAGTAGATTGGCGGTTAGAAAAGCTTGCTTAGCATTATGGGTAAGAAGTCACACCTCACCTACCCCACTCCGCTGTGCGCCTCCAGGTGGTTGGCAATTCGCGGGTACTATGAGGAGATATTGATGATGAGGAGTCTGTAGGTGGCGCTATAATGACCTCTCCTATCCCTCATCTGTAACACTGCAGCCATTCCATCTCACCTCCTATCTGTAACACAACTGCTATTCCATCCCCCCTCCTATCTGGAACACAACTGCTATTCCATCCCCCCTCCTATCTGGAACACAACTGCTATTCCATCCCCCCTCCTATCTGTAACACTGCTGCCATTCCATCTCCCCTCTCCCCTGGCACTCCACTGCCACTCCATCCCCCCTCCCATCTGTGACACTGCTGCCATTCCATCCCCCCTCTCCCCTGGGACACTGCTGCCATTCCATCCCCCCTCTCCCCTGGGACACTGCTGCCATTCCATCTCCCCTCTCCCCTGGCACTCCACTGCCACTCCATCCCCCCTCCCATCTGTGACACTGCTGCCATTCCATCCCCCCTCTCCCCTGGGACACTGCTGCCATTCCATCCCCCCTCTCCCCTGGGACACTGCTGCCATTCCATTCCCCCTCTCCCCTGGCACTCCGCTGCCATTCCATCCCCCTTCCTATCTGGGACACTGCAGCCTATACATCCCCCCTCTCCCCTGGCACTCCGCTTCAATTCCATCCCCCCCTCCCATCTGTAACACTGCTGCCATTCCATCCCCCCTCTCCCCTGGCACTCCGCTGCCATTCCATCCCCCCTCCTATCTGGAACACCACTGCCATTCCATCCCCCCTCCTATCTGGAACACCATAGCCATTCCATCCCCCCTCCCATCTGTAACACTGCTTAAATTCCATCCCCCCTCCCATCTGTAACACTGCTTAAATTCCATCCCCCCTCCTATCTGTCACACTGCTGCCATTCCATCCCCCTTCCCGTCTGGTACACCACTGCCACTCCATCCCCCCTCTTCCCTGGCACTCCGCTGCCATTCCATCCCCCTTCCTATCTGGGACACTGCAGCCTATACATCCCCCCTCTACCCTGGCACTCCGCTTCAATTCCATCCCCCCTCCCATCTGTGACACTGCCGCCCTTTACATCCCCCCCTCCCATCTGGCACATTGCTGCCATTCCATCCCCCATCTGTAACAGCGCTGCCATTCCATCCCCCCTCCGGTCTGGGACAGTGCTGCCATTCCATCCCCCCTCTCCTCTGGGACTCCGCTTCAATTCCATCCCCCCTCCCATCTGGGACACTGCAGCCATTCCATCCCCCCTCACATCTGGGACACCGTTGCTGTTCCCTCCCCCCTCCCATTTAGGACACCTAAGACATTCCATACAAAATTTGGTGCAAGGAATCCATAATGGTGGCATCCGCAGCACCCTAACAGTCCTTTTCAGAGTCCCAGGAGGAGGAGAAGATTTGAGCCGTACAATTTCATCATCAGCTCAGCCTTCATGATGTGAGATCTACTCACCATGGGCCTCATGAAGAACGCTCCGATCTTCTTCAGGATGGCCGGAATTCTCCAGAGGAGGAGCGTCTGCTTCAGGTGTGGATCCACCACGTCCGGCTTACTGCGCGGGAGAGACACAATCTATACACTGGATATACATGGAGAACCCATACATAGTATATATACCGACACCCCATACAATGTATATACATGGAGAACCCCTACATAGTGTATATATACTGACACCCCATACATTGTATATACATGGAGAACCCATACATAGTATATATACTGACACCCCATACAATGTAAATACATGGAGAACCCATACATAGTATATATATACACTGATACCCCATACAATGTATATACATGGAGAACCCATACATAGTATATATATACTGACACCCCATACAATGTATATACATGGAGAACCCATACATAGTGTATATATACTGACACCCCATACATTGTATATGCATGGAGAACCCATACATAGTATATATACTAACCCCCATACAATGTATATACATGGAGAACCCATACATAGTATATATATACTGACACCCCATACAATGTATATACATGGAGAACCCATACATAGTGTATATATACTGACACCCCATACATTGTATATGCATGGAGAACCCATACATAGTATATATACTAACCCCCATACAATGTATATACATGGAGAACCCATACATAGTGTATATACACTGACACCCCATACAATGTATATACATGGAGAACCCATACATAGTGTATATACAAACACCACCATACAATGTATATATACTAACCCCCCATACATTGTATATACATGGAGAACCCATACACTGTATATATCTAATTATATATATACCGGTATATATATATTGCAGTACACAGTTCATATGACACCATCAGGAGATGCACACTGTCACCACACACGTCATTATGACCATCCAGGCTCAGCAATCTGACTGCTCCGCCATCAACTCACAATTTCTCTACCAGAGTCTTCCCCCCGTCAGCGAAGAATCCACGGATGCAGAGCTCGTTCAGGGCGTATTCAATTCTAGGGGGAGTAAATGGAACCAGCTGGGGGGAAAAACAATATAATATCCAATCAGTTATAATGTATAGAACCCCTCACCTCTCTCCACTCCCACTTCACCTCTCCTGTACCTCTCACACCTCTCACCCCTCCCACACCTCACCCCTCCCACAACTCACCCCTCTCACAACTCACCCCTCCCACACCTCTCACCCCTCCCACACCTCTCCTGTACCTCTCACCCCTCCCACACCTCTCACATCTCACCCCTCCCACACCTCACCCCTCCCACACCTCTCTCCACTCCCACACCTCCCACACCTCTCACACCTCACCCCTCCCGCACCTCTCACATCTCACCCCTCCCACACCTCACCCCTTCCGCACCTCTCACATCTCACCCCTCCCACACCTCACCCCTCCCGCACCTCCCACACCTCACCCCTCCAACACCTCTCACACTTCACACCTCCCACACCTCACCTCTCCTGTACCTCTCACCCCTCTCACTCCTCTCCCTTCCCGCACCTCTCAAACTTACCCCTCCCACACCTTCCACACCTCACCCCTCCTGCACCTCTCCTGTACCTCTCAAACCTCACCCCTCCCGCACCTCTCACACCTCACCCCTCCTGTACCTCTCACCCCTCCCACACCTCACCCCTCCCGCACCTCTCCTGTACCACTCTAGCCTCCCACACCTCACCCCTCCTGTACCTCTCACCCCTCCCGCACCTCTCCTGTACCTCTCCTGTACCTCTCACCCCTCCCGCACCTCACCCCTCCTGTACCTCTCACCCCTCCCACACCTCTCGCACCTCTCCTGTACCTCTCACCCCTCCCACACCTCACCCCTCCTGTACCTCTCACACCTCACCCCTCCCACACCTCTCCTGTACCTCTCACCCCTCTCACACCTCACCCCTCCTGTACCTCTCACACCTCACCCCTCCTGTACCTCTCACACCTCACCCCTCCCACACCTCTCCTGTACCTCTCACCCCTCTCACACCTCACCCCTCCCACACCTCTCCTGTACCTCTCACCCCTCCCGCACCTCTCCTGTTCATCTCACCCCTCCCACACCTCTCACACCTCACCCCTCCCACACCTCTCACACCTCACCCCTCCTGTACCTCTCACACCTCACCCCTCCCGCACCTCTCCTGTATCTCTCACCCCTCTCACACCTCACCCCTCCTGTACCTCTCACACCTCACCCCTCCTGTACCTCTCACACCTCACCCCTCCCGCACCTCTCCTGTACCTCTCACCCCTCTCACACCTCACCCCTCCCACACCTCTCACACCTCACCCCTCCTGTACCTCTCACACCTCACCCCTCCCACACCTCTCACACCTCACCCCTCCTGTACCTCTCACACCTCACCCCTCCCACGCCTCTCCTGTACCTCTCACACCTCACCCCTCCTGTACCTCTCACCCCTCTCACCTCCCGCACCTCACCCCTCATGTTATGTTTGTATTATTTTGGATATCATGTGTTCTAACATCTCCAGCATGGGAAAGCCTCCACCTTCATTTACTTAGTTTTCTGCTATAAATAAAATTAGAGTGACGGATAAAACTTGTAGGAGACGTTATGGGGACGCACCTTGTGTCCGGCCTCCTCCAGGAGGGTTTTCGTTTCCTGGATTGCTCGCCTGGCGCTCGGATGGGGCAGCAAATATCCATCGGTGTCATAGAATCCAATGGTCAGACGCTTTGTGGATTTATAGATCTGCAAGAAAAAAAAAAATGATAAATAACAAACAAACGTTCCAGAAACATCTCGATCTTTTCTTACTGACTCTGAGAGGTGACAAGAGAGGAGATATTGTCCCTGCTTCAAAGAACAAGGGAAGGGCCCCAGAGGAGACACATCAGAGGGGCCCCAGAGGAGACACATCAGAGGGGAGAGGGGCCTCAGAGGAGACACATCAGAGGGGAGAGGGGCCTCAGAGGAGACACATCAGAGATGAGAGGGGCCTCAGAGGAGACACATCAGAGATGAGAGGGGCCTCAGAGGAGACATATCAGAGATGAGAGGGGCCTTGGAGGAGACACATCAGAGAAGAGAGGGGCCTCGGAGGAGACACGTCAGAGATTACAGGAGCATCAAAGGAGACATATCAGAGGGTAGAGGGGCCCCATAGGAGTCACATTAAAGATGAGAGGGGCTTCAAGGGAAACATATCAGAGGGGAGAGGGGCCTCAATGGAGACCTATCAGACAGGAGACACATCAGAGGAGAGATGAGCCCCAGAGGAGACATATCAAAGGAAAGAGGAGCCCCAGAGGAGACATATCAAAGGAGAGAGGAGCCCCAGAGGAGACATATAACACAAGAGACACATCAGAGATGAGAGGGGCCTCAGAGGAGACACGTCAGAGAGGAGAGGGGCCTCAGAGGGGACACATCAGAAAAGAGGGGCCTCAGTGGAGATACTTCAAAGATGAGGGGGGCCTCAGAGAAGACACATCAGAGAGGAGAGGGGCCTCAAATGAGACACATCAGAAAAGAGAGGTGCCTCAGAGGAGATACTTCAGAGATGAGAGGGGCATCAGAGGAGACATATCAGAGGGGAGAGGGGCCTCGGAGGAGACATATCAGAGGGGAGAGGGGCCTCAAGGGAAACATATCAGAGGGGAGAGGGGCCTCAGAGGAGACACATCAGAGATGAGAGGGGCCTCAAATGAGACACATTAGAAAAGAGAGGGGCCTCAGAGGGGATACTTCAAAGAGGAGAGGGGCCTCAAGGGAAACATATCAGAGGGGAGAGGGCCCCAGAGGAGACACATCAGAGATGAGAGGGGCCTCAGAGGAGACACGTCAGAGAGGAGAGGGGCCTCAGAGGAGACACGTCAGAGAGGAGAGGGGCCTCAAATGAGACACATCAGAAAAGAGAGGGGCCTCAGAGGGGATACTTCAGAGGGGAGAGGGGTCTCAGAGAAGACCTATTGAACAGGAGACATATCAGAAGGGGGAGGGGCCCTATAGGAGGCATATCAGACAGGAGACATATCAGTGGAGAGAGGGGCCCCAGAAGAGACATATCAGACAGAAGACACTTTAGATGGGGAGAGGGGTCCCAGAGGAGACCTATCAGAGGGGATGGAGCACAGCCTAGTCATCTTGGATCCAGAGAGAACCTCACAGCAAAGATCAGATGATCACTGTTCGTACCTCGTCTCTGAACGGTAGAGGGGGGATGGTGGAGTCCATCTGGAAAAATTCATCGCAGAGCACGGCTTTCATAAACAGGGCCAGGCTGTCCACATCTCGTGCCATGGGTCCTGGCATATTGACAACTGGGGACACCAAACACACAATGTGAGATCTTATCAGAGACAACATACAGCTCTGTCTACAGAATGTCATGTCTGATCTACATGCTGATGGAGGGCAGAGGACAACACACACAGCAGATGATATCCATAGTACAGTGTAGGATGTATTAATATGGGTTCAGCAGTTTTATCTAAATGTTCTTGATAAAATTATACAAATGGCTGACCTGATTTCATCCCGCTGACTGGAGACAGCAAACCTTTCTCACTAGAAAACACAGAAATGACATTAGAGGACAAACGGAGACACAAACTGTCCTATAATGAAAAGTGCTGCATCCATACTAATAATACCAAGCATTGCGAGGACCCTTCTACACCTTCCAGTAAATTCTCTGATGTCTGTAAAGGTTCTCATGGATTCAGGTCATGGGATATCTAGTAGTAGTTGGTCTCATGGATCCAGGTCACAGAATATCTAGTAGTAGTTGGTCTCATGGATCGAGGTCATGGGATATCTAGTAGTAGTTTCATGGATCCAGGTCATGGAATATCTAGTAGTAGTTTCATGGATCCAGGTCATGGTATATCTAGTAGTAGTTGGTCTCATGGATCGAGGTCATGGGATATCTAGTAGTAGTTTCATGGATCCAGGTCACAGAATATCTAGTAGTAGTTTCATGGATCCAGGTCATGGAATATCTAGTAGTAGTTGGTCTCATGGATCCAGGTCACAGAATATCTAGTAGTAGTTGGTCTCATGGATTCAGGTCATGGGATATCTGGTAGTAGTTGGTCTCATGGATTGAGGTCATGGGATATCTAGTAGTAGTTTCATGGATCCAGGTCATGGTATATCCAGTAGTAGTTGGTCTCATGGATCGAGGTCATGGGATATCTAGTAGTAGTTTCATGGATCCAGGTCACAGAATATCTAGTAGTAGTTTCATGGATCCAGGTCATGGAATATCTAGTAGTAGTTGGTCTCATGGATCGAGGTCATGGGATATCTAGTAGTAGTTTCATGGATCCAGGTCATGGAATATCTAGTAGTAGTTTCATGGATCCAGGTCATGGTATATCTAGTAGTAGTTGGTCTCATGGATCGAGGTCATGGGATATCTAGTAGTAGTTTCATGGATCCAGGTCACAGAATATCTAGTAGTAGTTTCATGGATCCAGGTCATGGAATATCTAGTAGTAGTTGGTCTCATGGATCCAGGTCACAGAATATCTAGTAGTAGTTGGTCTCATGGATTCAGGTCATGGGATATCTAGTAGTAGTTGGTCTCATGGATTGAGGTCATGGGATATCTAGTAGTAGTTTCATGGATCCAGGTCATGGTATATCTAGTAGTAGTTGGTCTCATGGATCGAGGTCATGGGATATCTAGTAGTAGTTTCATGGATCCAGGTCACAGAATATCTAGTAGTAGTTTCATGGATCCAGGTCATGAAATATCTAGTAGTAGTTGGTCTCATGGATCCAGGTCATGGAATATCTAGTAGTAGTTTCATGGATCCAGGTCATGGAATATCTAGTAGTAGTTGGTCTCATGGATCCAGGTCACAGAATATCTAGTAGTAGTTGGTCTCATGGATTCAGGTCATGGGATATCTAGTAGTAGTTGGTCTCATGGATCGAGGTCATGGGATATCTAGTAGTAGAAAAAATAAAAGCTAACACCGCGCTAATCCCTAAATATAACAAATGGTGAGTACTATATAGATATACCTATATAGAGATTGATGCATATGCGTGTATCAGAATGTAAATAAAATAATAAGTAGCAGCAGCTAATAGATGTGAGATAGACACATAAACCAAAAATATATACAGTGAAAAAAGCCGCGCTGGCTTTTTTCACTGTAGATATCTAGTAGTAGTTTCATGGATCCAGGTCATGGTATATCTAGTAGTAGTTGGTCTCATGGATCGAGGCCATGGGATATCTAGTAGTAGTTTCATGGATCCAGGTCACAGAATATCTAGTAGTAGTTTCATGGATCCAGGTCATGGAATATCTAGTAGTAGTTGGTCTCATGGATCCAGGTCACAGAATATCTAGTAGTAGTTGGTCTCATGGATTCAGGTCATGGGATATCTAGTAGTAGTTGGTCGTATGGATCCAAGTTAGAGAATATCTTTTAGTAGTCTCATGGATCCAGGTCATGATATTTTTAGTAGTAGTTCAGTGATGGCGAACCTTTTTGAGCCCGAGTGCCCAAACTGAACAAAATACATTGGTTTTGTGTTGCAAAGTGCCAACACGGCAATTCGCGAGAAAGGGGGGCTGAGCGAAAGAGAGGGGTTGTGTTAGAGAGAGGAGGTGTGAGAGAGAGAGAGGGGTGTGTGAGAGCGAGAGAGAGGGGACAGCGAGAGTGAGGGGTGTGAGAGAGATGCTGAGAGGGAGGGGGGCTGAGAGAGAGGGGGGCGAGAGATATGCTGAGAGAGAGAGGGAACAGAGGGAGAGGGAGAGGGGCTGAGAGAGAGGGAGGGGGCAGAGAGAGAGAGAGGGGTGTGAGAGATATGCTGAGAGAGAGGGGGAACAGAGAGAGGGAGAGGGGCTGAGAGAGAGGGGACAGAGAGAGAGAGAGTGGTGTGAGAGAGATGCTGAGAGAGAGGGAGAGGGGCTGAGAGAGAGAAGTGTGAGAGAAATGCTGAGAGAGGTGAGCTGAGAGAGAGGAGGAACAGAGAGAGGGAGGGGGGACAGAGAGAGAGAGAGATGGGGGACAGAGAGAGAGGGGTGTGAGAGAGGGGGAACATAGAAAGAGAAGGGGGACAGAGAGAGAGAAGAGGGACATAGAGAGAAGGGTGCAAGAAAGATGCTGAGAGAGGGGTGAGCTGAGAGAGAGGGGGAACAGAGAGAGGGGGACACAAAGAGGGGGGAATGGAAAAAGAAGGGGGATGAGAGGGAGGGGGGCTGAGAGGAGAGAGAGACCTCTAGCTCTGTCTTGGACCCTCTCGTGTGCCCACAGAGATGGCTCTGCGTGCCATAGGTTCGCCATCACTGTAGTAGTTGGTCTCATGGATCCAGGTCATGGTATTTTTAGTAGTAGTCGGTCTCATGGATCCTGGTCATGGTATATCTAGTAGTAGTTAGTATCATGGATCCAGGTCATGGTATATCTAGTAGTAGTCGGTCTCATGGATCCTGGTCATGGTATATCTAGTAGTAGTTAGTATCATGGATCCAGGTCATGGTATTTTTAGTAGTAGTTGGTCTCATGGATCCTGGTCATGGTATATCTAGTAGTAGTTAGTATCATGGATCCAGGTCATGGTATTTTTAGTAGTAGTTGGTCTCATGGATCCAGGTCATGGTATATCTAGTAGTAGTTAGTATCATGGATCCAGGTCATGGTATATCTAGTAGTAGTTGGTCTCATGGATCCTGGTCATGGTATATCTAGTAGTAGTTAGTATCATGGATCCAGGTCATGGTATATCTAGTAGTAGTTGGTCTCATGGATCCTGGTCATGGTATTTTTAGTAGTAGTTAGTATCATGGATCATGGTCATGGTATTTTTAGTAGTAGTTGGTCTCATGGATCCTGGTCATGGTATATCTAGTAGTAGTTAGTATCATGGATCCAGGTCATGGTATATCTAGTAGTAGTCGGTCTCATGGATCCAGGTCATGGTATATCTAGTAGTAGTTAGTATCATGGATCCGGGTCATGGTATATCTAGTAGTAGTTAGTATCATGGATCCAGGTCATGGTATTTTTAGTAGTAGTTGGTCTCATGGATCCAGGTCATGGTATATCTAGTAGTAGTTGGTCTCATGGATCCTGGTCATGGTATATCTAGTAGTAGTTAGTATCATGGATCCAGGTCATGGTATTTTTAGTAGTAGTTGGTCTCATGGATCCTGGTCATGGTATTTTTAGTAGTAGTTGGTCTCATGGATCCAGGTCATGGTATATCTAGTAGTAGTTAGTATCATGGATCCAGGTCATGGTATATCTAGTAGTAGTTGGATTAATGGATCCAGGTCACAAAATATCTAGTAGTAGTTAGTATCATGGATCCAGGTCCGGGTATATCTAGTAGTAGCTGGTCTCATGGATCCAGGTCATGGTATATCTATTAGTAGTTGGTTTCATGGATCTAAGTCATGGTATTTTTTAGTAGTAGTTGGTCTCATGGATCCTGGTCATGGTATTTTTAGTAGTAGTTGGTCTCATGGATCCAGGTCATGGTATTTTTAGTAGTAGTTGGTCTCATGGTTCTAGGTCAGGGTATATCTAGTAGTAGTTGGTCTCCTGGATCCAGGTCATGGTATATCTAGTAGTAGTCGGTCTCATGGATCCTGGTCATGGGATGTCTAGTATCACAGTGCAAGTCCCCAGTTCACTATGGTAAGTCCAGGGCATATAAGGTGAAAAGAGACCTCCCGAGGTAACACCTTATCCTGGACATCTGAGAGCTTTGATTGGCTGAGGTCAGTAAATGATTCCCAGTATTCAGTATTTATAGGGATACAGAAGCACTGACCTCAGCCGGTCTCCAGAGGGTTTGAGGCCGCAGATT
The DNA here is from genome assembly GCA_028564925.1 of Lithobates sylvaticus. Taxonomy (NCBI): domain Eukaryota; kingdom Metazoa; phylum Chordata; class Amphibia; order Anura; family Ranidae; genus Lithobates; species Lithobates sylvaticus. The sequence goes on from CM053032.1 coordinate 274,760,366, forward strand.
CCACAGAAACTACACGGCATTCTGATACTTCCCAAAACGTCAGTGCCCACCCCGAGGAGGGCTCCGCCCCCTGCGACCAGAGCACCTTCACCTCCGCTAGAGCCCCCACATGTCTTCTTGTGATTGTGCGGGTTCAGAGTCTGTCCGTAGATGGAGTTACTGCAATCAAAGCTGAAAGAACAAAAAATAATCACCATTTGTGAATGTATTCACTACCAAAAATGTATATCCAGAAATATTCTACAGAATTCCCAATCCTTGAAGACAACTTCAGAAAAAAAATAATTATCCGATATTCACCTTCACAGTCAGGACTGAATCCCAACATTCACTACACAGTCAGGACTGAATACCAACATTCACTACACAGTCAGGACTGAATCCCAACATTCACTACACAGTCAGGACTGAATCCCAACATTCACTACACAGTCAGGACTGAATCCTAACATTCACTACACAGTCAGGACTGAATACCAACATTCACTACACAGTCAGGACTGAATCCTAACATTCACTACACAGTCAGGACTGAATACCAACATTCACTACACAGTCAGGACTGAATCCCAGCATTCACTACACAGTCAGGACTGAATACCAACATTCACTACACAGTCAGGACTGAATCCCAGCATTCACTACACAGTCAGGACTGAATACCAACATTCACTACACAGTCATTTCCACTACACAGTCAGGACTGAATCCCAACATTCACTACACAGTCAGGACTGAATCCTAACATTCACTACACAGTCAGGACTGAATCCCAGCATTCACTACACAGTCAGGACTGAATCCCAGCATTCACTACACAGTCAGGACTGAATACCAACATTCACTACACAGTTAGGACTGAATCCCAGCATTCACTACACAGTCAGGACTGAATACCAACATTCACTACACAGTCAGGACTGAATCCCAGCATTCACTACACAGTCAGGACTGAATCCCAACATTCACTACACAGTCAGGACTGAATCCCAACATTCACTACACAGTCAGGACTGAATACCAACATTCACTACACAGTCAGGACTGAATACCAACATTCACTACACAGTCAGGACTGAATCCCAGCATTCACTACACAGTCAGGACTGAATCCCAGCATTCACTACACAGTCAGGACTGAATCCCAACATTCACTACACAGTCAGGACTGAATCCCAACATTCACTACACAGTCAGGACTGAATCCCAACATTCACTACACAGTCAGGACTGAATCCTAACATTCACTGCACAGTCAGGACTGAATCCCAACATTCACTACACAGTCAGGACTGAATCCCAGCATTCACTACACAGTCAGGACTGAAGCCTAGCATTCACTACACAGTCAGGACTGAATCCCAGCGTTCACTACACAGTCAGAACTGAATCCCAACATTCACTACACAGTCAGGACTGAATCCTAACATTCACTACATAGTCAGGATTGAATCCCAGCGTTCACTACACAGTCAGGACTGAATCCCAGCATTCACTACACAGTCAGGACTGAATCCCAACATTCACTACACAGTCAGGACTGAATCCTAACATTCACTACACAGTCAGGACTGAAGCCTAGCATTCACTACACAGTCAGGACTGAATCCCAGCGTTCACTACACAGTCAGGACTGAATCCCAACATTCACTACACAGTCAGGACTGAATCCCAGCATTCACTACACAGTCAGGACTGAATCCCAACATTCACTACACAGTCAGGACTGAATCCCAGCATTCACTACACAGTCAGGACTGAATCCTAACATTCACTGCACAGTCAGGACTGAATCCTAACATTCACTACACAGTCAGGACTGAATCCCAGCATTCACTACACAGTCAGGACTGAAGCCTAGCATTCACTACACAGTCAGGACTGAATCCCAGCGTTCACTACACAGTCAGGACTGAATCCCAGCATTCACTACACAGTCAGGACTGAATCCTAACATTCACTACACAGTCAGGACTGAATCCCAGCATTCACTACACAGTCAGGACTGAATCCCAGCATTCACTACACAGTCAGGACTGAATCCCAACATTCACTACACAGTCAGGACTGAATCCTAACATTCACTACACAGTCAGGACTGAAGCCTAGCATTCACTACACAGTCAGGACTGAATCCCAGCGTTCACTACACAGTCAGGACTGAATCCCAACATTCACTACACAGTCAGGACTGAATCCCAGCATTCACTACACAGTCAGGACTGAATCCCAACATTCACTACACAGTCAGGACTGAATCCCAGCATTCACTACACAGTCAGGACTGAATCCTAACATTCACTGCACAGTCAGGACTGAATCCTAACATTCACTACACAGTCAGGACTGAATCCCAGCATTCACTACACAGTCAGGACTGAAGCCTAGCATTCACTACACAGTCAGGACTGAATCCCAGCGTTCACTACACAGTCAGGACTGAATCCCAGCATTCACTACACAGTCAGGACTGAATCCTAACATTCACTACACAGTCAGGACTGAATCCCAGCATTCACTACACAGTCAGGACTGAATCCCAGCATTCACTACACAGTCAGGACTGAATCCCAACATTCACTACACAGTCAGGACTGAATCCTAACATTCACTACACAGTCAGGACTGAATCCCAGCATTCACTACACAGTCAGGACTGAATCCCAGCGTTCACTACACAGTCAGGACTGAATCCCAGCATTCACTACACAGTCAGGACTGAATCCCAGCGTTCACTACACAGTCAGGACAGGATCTCAGAATTCAGAATATTGCTTTGTTCAGGGACACTGGTGATTGAAATGACGTAATTTAGACTCCACATTTTCTGGGTGAACATTTGCGGACATTGCGGTGCAGTGATTACTTGATCAGGGATTGGGGAACGTTGGTTTTCACGAATGGGATGGCTCCCTGTTTTTTCAGCACATGGACCAGCGCACTGTCCTCGGCATCCAGAGTTCCCAGGAAATGGACCAGACCGCAGTGCTTGTTATGTCCCTGCAAAAAGATAAATCCCGGAGTCATTCCTCCACAAAAAACATCACTCCAGACTTCCACCTGTTTGACTGAATGAGCCACATGGTGAAGGACCAGCGTTACTGCCCATAGGAAATAGAGGATATGCTGGTATGGGGATTGGAACAGGTGAGGAATGTGCTGAATTTATTAGTGGTATGGAAATTGGATGACGGTATAAGAGAGGAGCATACACTATGGTGGTATGGAAATTGGATGACGGTATAAGAGAGGAGCATACAATATGGTGGTATGGGATTGGATGGAGGTACAAGAGAGGAGCATACACTATGGTGGTATGGGATTGGATGGAGGTACAAGAGAGGAGCATACAATATGGTGGTATGGGATTGGAGGGAGGTACTGGAGAGGAGCATACAATATGGTGGTATGGGATTGGATGATAGTATAGGAGAGGAGCATACAATATGGTGGTATGGGATTGGAGGGAGGTACAGGAGAGGAGCATACAATATGGTGGTATGGGATTGGATGATAGTATAGGAGAGGAGCATACAATATGGTGGTATGGGATTGGATGATAGTATAGGAGAGGAGCATACAATATGGGAATTGTAAGGAGGTTCAGGACAGGAATGTACACTCTGCTGGTGGTATGGGAATTGAATGGAAATACAGGAAAGGGTACATACAATCTGTTGGCGGTATGGGATTGGATGGAGGTACAGGAGAAGAGTATACAATATGGTGGTATGGCCATTGGATGGAGATACAGTAAAGGGAACATACAATCTGTTTGTGGTATGGGAGCTGAATTTAGGTACAGAAGAGGAGCATACAATATGGTGGTATTGGATTGGATGGAGGTACAGGAGAGGAGCATACAATCTGTTGTTTTTTGGGAATCAGATTGAGGTACAGGTGAGGAGCATACCATTTGATGGTATGGGATTGGATGGAGGTACAGGAGAGGAGCATACACTATGCTGGTATGGGATTGGATGGAGGTACAGGAGAGGAGCATACAATATGGTGTTATGGGATTGGATGGAGGTACAGGGGAGGAGCATACACTATGATGGTATGGGATTGGATGGAGGTACAGGAGAGGAGCATACAATATGGTGGTATGGGATTGGATGAAGGTACAGTAGAGGAGCATACAATATGGTGGTATGGGATTGGATGATAGTATAGGAGAGGAGCATACAATATGGTGGTATGGGATTGGATGGAGGTACAGGAGAGGAGCATACACTATGATGGTATGGGATTGGATGGAGGTACAGGAGAGGAGCATACAATATGGTGTTATGGGATTGGATGGAGGTACAGGGGAGGAGCATACAATATGATGGTATGGGATTGGATGGAGGTACAGGAGAGGAGCATACAATATGGTGGTATGGGATTGGATTGAGGTACAAGAGAGGAACATACAATATGGTGGTATGGGATTGGATGGAGGTACAGGAGAGGATCATACAATATGGTGGTATGGGATTGGATGGAGGTACAGGAGAGGCGCATACAATATGGTGGTATGGGATTGGATGGAGGTACAGGAGAGGAGCATACAATATGGTGGTATGGGATTGGATGGAGGTACAGGAGAGGAGCATACAATATGCTGGTATGGGATTGGATTGAGGTACAAGAGAGGAACATACAATATGGTGGTAAGGGATTGGATTAAGGTACAGGAGAGGAGCATACAACAGGGTGGTATTGGATTGGACGGAGGTACAGGAGAGGAGCATACAATATGGTGGTATGGGATTGGATGATAGTACAGGAGAGGAGCATACAATATGATGGTATGGGATTGGATGGAGGTACAGGAGAGGAGCATACAATATGGTGTTATGGGATTGGATGGAGGTACAGGGGAGGATCATACAATATGGTGGTATGGGATTGGATGGAGGTACAGGAGAGGAGCATACAATATGGTGGTATGGGATTGGATGGAGGTACAGGAGAGGAGCATACAATATGGTGGTATGGGATTGGATGGAGGTACAGGAGAGGATCATACAATATGCTGGTATGGGATTGGAGGGAGGTACAGGAGAGGAGCATACAATATGGTGGTATGGGATTGGATGGAGGTACAGGAGAGGAGCATACAATATGGTGGTATGGGATTGGAGGGAGGTACAGGAGAGGAGCATACAATATGGTGGTATGGGATTGGATGGAGGTACAGGAGAGGAGCATACAATATGGTGGTATGGGATTGGAGGGAGGTACGGGAGAGGAGCATACAATATGGTGGTATGGGATTGGAGGGAGGTACAGGAGAGGAGCATACAATATGGTGGTATGGGATTGGATGGAGGTACAGGAGAGGAGCATACAATATGGTGGTATGGGATTGGAGGGAGGTACAGGAGAGGAGCATACAATATGGTGGTATGGGATTGGATGGAGGTACAGGAGAGGAGCATACAATATGGTGGTATGGGATTGGAGGGAGGTACAGGAGAGGAGCATACAATATGGTGGTATGGGATTGGATGGAGGTACAGGAGAGGAGCATACAATATGGTGGTATGGGATTGGAGGGAGGTACAGGAGAGGAGCATACAATATGGTGGTATGGGATTGGATGGAGGTACAGGAGAGGAGCATACAATATGGTGGTATGGGATTGGATGATAGTACAGGAGAGGAGCATACAATATGGTGGTATGGGATTGGATGGAGGTACAGGAGAGGAGCATACAATATGGTGGTATGGGATTGGATGATAGTATAGGAGAGGAGCATACAATATGGTGGTATGGGATTGGATGGAGGTACAGGAGAGGATCATACAATATGGTGGTATGGGATTGGATGGAGGTACAGGAGAGGAGCATACAATATGCTGGTATGGGATTGGAGGGAGGTACAGGAAAGGAGCATACAATATGGTGGTATGGGATTGGATGGAGGTACAGGAGAGGAGCATACAATATGCTGGTATGGGATTGGAGGGAGGTACAGGAGAGGAGCATACAATATGGTGGTATGGGATTGGATGGAGGTACAGGAGAGGAACATACAATATGGTGGTATGGGATTGGATGGAGGTACAGGAGAGGAGCATACAATATGGTGGTATTGGATTGGATGGAGGTACAGGAGAGGAGCATACAATATGGTGGTATAAGAAAGGGAGGGAGGTACAGGAGAGGAGCATACAACATGGTGGTATTGGAATGGATGGAGGTACAGGAGAGGAGCATACAACATGGTGGTATGGGATTGGAGGGAGCTACAGGAGAGGAGCATACAACATGGTGGTATGGGATTGGATGGAGGAACATACATTATGGTGGTATGGGATTGGATTGAGGTACAGGAGAGGAGCATACAATATGGTGGTATGGGATTGGATGGAGGTACAGGAGAGGAGCATACAATATGGTGGTATAAGAAAGGGAGGGAGGTACAGGAGAGGAGCATACAATATGGTGGTATGGGATTGGATGATAGTACTGGAGAGGAGCATACAATATGGTGGTATGGGATTGGATGGAGGTACAGGAGAGGAGCATACAATATGGTGGTATGGGATTGGATGGAGGTACAGGGGAGGAGCATACACTATGATGGTATGGGATTGGAGGGAGGTACAGGGGAGGAGCATACACTATGATGGTATGGGATTGGAGGGAGGTACAGGAGAGGAGCATACAACATGGTGGTATGGGATTGGATGGAGGTACAGGAGAGGAGCATACAATATGGTGCTATGGGATTGGATGGAGGTACAGGAGAGGAGCATACAATATGGTGGTATGGGATTGGATGGAGGTACAGGAGAGGAGCAAACAATATGGTGGTATGGGATTGGATTAAGGTACAGGAGAGGAGCATACAACATGGTGGTATGGGATTGGATTAAGCCTAAGGTACAGGAGAGCAGCATACAACATGGTGGTTTGGGATTGGATGGAGGTACAGGAGAGGAGCATACACTATGGTGGTATGGAATTGGATGGAGGTACAGGAGAGGAGCATACAACATGGTGGTATGGGATTGGATGGAGGTACAAGAGAGTAGCATACAACATGGTGGTATGGGATTGGAGGGAGGTACAAGAGAGTAGCATACAACATGGTGGTATGGGATTGGATTAAGCCTAAGGTACAGGAGAGCAGCATACAACATGGTGGTATGGGATTGGATGGAGGTACAGGAGAGGAGCATACAATATGGTGGTATGGGATTGGAGGGAGGTATGGGATTGGATGGAGGTACAGGAGAGGAGCATACAATATGGTGGTATGGGATTGGATGGAGGTACAGGAGAGGAGGATACAATATGGTGGTATGGGATTGGATGGAGGTACAAGAGAGGAGCATACAATATGGTGTTATGGGATTGGAGGGAGGTACAGGAGAGGAGCATACAATATGGTGGTATGGGATTGGATGATAGTACAGGAGAGGAGCATACAATATGGTGCTATGGGATTGGAGGGACAGGTGAATAAAGTGGTTTATATGGAGCCACCCAAGAACACCACACCTTGTATCCAATGTTGTCCTTCAGTGAGATTGGTACTCCATAGAGAAGACCTTTCTCCGGCTGCTTCTTCAGCTCCTGCAGCTGCGTCTCACACTCTGCCAGGAACTCTGTCACACAGTTGACTTCTCGTGTCACTTCCAAAGCCTGAACCATAAATAAGACACAATGGGATTTACGAACACGGAGGAAACTGTTGTCATCACAAGTTATTGGTGTCACATGGGCCTGGACGTCTCAGAATTGAGTTCTAAAAGAATAGAAGTTCTCCAATCTCTTGATCTGTGAATGGGGGCGTCTATCTATACACAGGCGATGTAACACATCGTAGAATATGATACCAATGAAGAGGAATGTCCTCCTGTACCCTACGTGAGGCCAGTCCATAGATGGTCCCCAATGTGAACAGCAGGAGCCAGACATTGGCTGATGGCTGAGGAAAGTAGAGAGATAGTGCTGGACTTGCAGGGTGATCTCACTGGTATTGATATCTTATGATATTGATGTTGACATAATGATCTGTCCCCTGGACAGGCGGCTTCGACACCCCAGTGGATCTCCCCAGTGGTGCCACACCCTTGCTAAGAGGTCCAAATACAACTTTATTCAGATAAAAGTCAGGGAGGACAATCTACAAGGTATCCAATGCATTTTGGGGGGCGAAGAGTTCCCCCTCCCCCTCATCAGGGCTAAAAAGAACATGAGAACGTCTCCATATCAACCCAATGCCAATATATGATTGGATTGATGTGGAGATGTTCTTTATAGCCTTGATTGGGGGGGGGGGGGGGTTAAGACAGAGTTAGGTTGTATCCTATTAGATTGTGAGCTCTTCTGAGCAGGGCCCTCTTACTCCTCTTGTATTGTATTGTAACTGTATTGTATCCCTTTTATATTGTAAAGTGCTGCGTAAACTGTTGGCACTATATAAATCCTGTATAATAATAATAATAATAATAATAATATCTGAACCTCCTGGCAATGGTGTGACCTTTCAATTTCTATATTGGGTGATGGTTGAATGTGCTGACCCCCAAAGAAGAGGAATTTCCTCCTGACCACTACATGAGCCCAGTCCATACATGACTCCCAATGTGACCAGTGGGAGCCAGACATTGGCCGATGGTTGGATGTGCTGACCACCAATGAAGAGGAATTTCCTCCTGACCACTACCTGAGCCCAGTCCATACATGACTCCCAATGTGACCAGCGGGAGACAGACATCGGCTGATGTTTGGATGTGCTGACCACCAATGAAGAGAAATTTCCTCCTGACCACTACCTGAGCCCAGTCCATACATGACTCCCAATGTGACCAGCGGGAGCCGGACATTGGCCGATGGTTGGATATGCTGACCACCAATGAAGAGGAATTTCCTCCTGACCACTACATAAAACCCAGTCCATACATGACTCCCAATGTGACCAGTGGGAGCCAGACATTGGCTGATGGTTGGATGTGCTGAACACCAATGAAGAGGAATTTCCTCCTGACCACTACATGAGCCAGTCCATACATGACTCCCAATGTGACCAGCGGGAGCCAGAGATTGGCTGATGGATGTGCTGACCACCAATGAAGAGGAATTTCCTCCTGACCAATACCTGAGCACAGTCCATACATGACTCCCAATGTGACCAGCGGGAGCCAGACATTGGCTGATGGTTGGATGTGCTGACCACCAATGAAGAGGAATTTCCTCCTGACCACTACATGAGCCCAGTCCATACATGACTCCCAATGTGACCAGCGGGAGACAGACATCAGCTGATGTTTGGATGTGCTGACCACCAAAGAAGAGAAATTTCCTCCTGACCACAACATGAGCCCAGTCCATACATGACTCCCAATGTGACCAGTGGGAGCCAGACATTGACTGATGGTTGGATGTGCTGACCACCAATGAAGAGGAATTTCCTCCTGACCACTACATGAGCCCAGTCCATACATGACTCCCAATGTGACCAGCGGGAGACAGACATCAGCTGATGTTTGGATGTGCTGACCACCAAAGAAGAGAAATTTCCTCCTGACCACTACATGAGCCCAGTCCATACATGACTCCCAATGTTACCAGCGGGAGCCAGAGATTGGCTGATGGATGTGCTGACCATCAATAAAGAGGAATTTCCTCCTGACCACTACATGAACCCAGTCTATACCTGACTCACAATGTGACCAGTGGGAGCCAGACATTGGCTGATGTTTGGATGTGCTGACCACCAATGAAGAGGAATTTCCGCCTGACCACTACATGAACCCAGTCCATACCTGACTCCCAATGTGACCAGCGGGAGCCAGACATTGGCTGATGGTTGGATGTGCTGACCACCAATGAAGAGGAATTTCCTCCTGACCACTACATGAACCCAGTCTATACATGACTCCCAATGTGACCAGCGGGAGCCAGACATTGACTGATGGTTGGATGTGCTGACCACCAATGAAGAGGAATTTCCTCCTGACCACTACATGAGCCCAGTCCATACATGACTCCCAATGTGACCAGCGGGAGCCAGAGATTGGCTGATGGATGTGCTGACCACCAATGAAGAGGAATTTCCTCCTGACCACTACATGAGCCCAGTCCATACATGACTCCCAATGTGACCAGCGGGAGCCAGACATTGGCCGATGGTTGGATGTGTTGACCACCAATGAAGAGGAATTTCCTCCTGACCACTACATGAGCCCAGTCCATACATGACTCCCAATGTGACCAGCGGGAGCCAGACATTGACTGATGGTTGGATGTGCTGACCACCAAAGAAGAGAAATTTCCTCCTGACCACTACATGAGCCCAGTCCCTACATGACTCCCAATGTGACTAGCGGGAGCCAGACATTGGCCGATGGTTGGATGTGCTGACCACCAATGAAGAGGAATTTCCTCCTGACCACTACATGAACCCAGTCTATACCTGACTCACAATGTGACCAGTGGGAGCCAGATATTGGCTGATGGTTGGATGTGTTGACCATCAATGAAGAGGAATTTCCTCCTGACCACTATATAAAACCCAGTCCATACATGACTCCCAATGTGACCAGCGGGAGCCAGACATTGGCTGATGGTTGGATGTGCTGACCACCAAGGATCTTTGGGTTCATATGGTTGGCTGGAGTGTGAAGGTCTATGGAGGAGGAGTGGGCAGCTGAGGAATAATACCCCCAATAGGGCTGATTTCCACCATCTCTATAAAGGTTCTTCCAGAGGCAGCCCCGGAGCCATTCATAGAAATGAAGATGATCAGAACGGACTATGGAGTATTTCATTGCTAGGAGTATCCTAATACTGACAGACCAATCAGCATTCTGCACTGAACAGTCTGGAATGAATTAGATAATCAATGCTAAGACCTGATAGGTTGTTCTGAATTACATCACTTTGGGAGTAAATGACCCCCCCAAACATTGTCACCTTCTCTATGTAGACGTGCAGCACGGTCTCCGGAGACAGCGAACCGCTCCTCAACTGACTGGCCAGCTCACTCATGGACAGCGAGAGGATCCGACCCGCATCCACGTCACCGTGCTGAAACAAGACAACAGGAAGTGACATCACAAAGATGGAGGAGCATTGTATATCCAGCGCAAAGGCAGATGTTGTCACTACTGTACAGGAAGTGATGTCACGCATGCAGAGGGAGGAGCTATGTATGTCCTGAGCAAAGCAGATATTGTCACCACTGTACAGGAAGTGACATCACACATACAGAGGGAGGAGCTATTATTATACAGAGCAAACCATATTGTAACACTCACCTTTCTTGCGTCCCCTCTTTGGTGCACAGCTGCTGGGGGTTCTAGGTTACCCCAGACTGACAGTGCTGTGACCAATCAGAAAACATCTGATTGGTGCAGATGGTAAAGAAGAAGTGACTCTTTAAATGTAGTTCTTCCAGGGTGTATCCCGCCTGAGCTGAACTGATATTTCTGCCTGTTGCTGGGGAGAACCCCAGGCAATCCAATAACCCACGATATGAATATTTATGCATCTCAATGGGAAAAACCACTAGGACGGGGTATTGCCGTGCTGGGGGAGGGTATTCCTATCTGGGGGAACATTGTGGGAGCTCTCCTTCCTCCCAGACTCTGATTACTCCTCACCTCCCAGAGAGAAGCAGAACTGGGATTGGGAAAGACTTTTTAGCGTCCTTCAGTCACTGTGATGGGAGGAATGTTGACAAATGGTTGGTGCCTCCAGACTGCGCTAACAGTGGGAGGGGCTTAAAGGGAAATGGTTAAATAAAACCTGAACCTACTTTTAAACACACAGAGCACTAAGTGTGGGGGTCAGGAGTACAGTCTCTGTACCAGAGGAGCTTACACTCTAATGTCCCTCCCCCCACAGTCACACACTATTATTATACATTTATATAGCTCTGACATATACCGCAGTGCTGTACAGAGATCACTGAGCCATTTACATCAGTCTCTGTACCAGAGGAGCTTACACTCTAATGTCTCCTCCCCCCACAGTCACACACTATTATTATTATACATTTACAGTATATAGCTCTGACATATACCGCAGTGCTGTACAGAGGACACTGGCATTGGGGGGGGGCCCCAGATTGCGGGGCCTCATAGTGGGGACCCCCGGACCCCTCTCACCTGCTCCATATACTGCAGCACTGCCTTCTCCATGAGCTGCAGGGAACGTTCTCTCTCCATCACGGCGCTCCCAATCTTCTGATCACACCGCCTTCGAACCGCCCATCGTTTGAGCAGAAAACCGACTACCACAGCGCACAGGACGGCCGCCAGCAGGTGGGTGACCGCCATCCCGGACAGGAGGAACCGCAGAGAGTTCAGCATCTCCCCGAACACTGCGCCACCGTCCTCAGACAAAGAGAGAATGGGCACTACCCTCTGCCTGGCACAGACAATGGGGGCCAGAAATAGTCTCTGCCAGCCCCGCCCCCCCTCTTATTATAATTCATCTATAATCTCCGGATCACATGAGTCATATCTCCCACAATGAGGGCAGAAAATAGAAACAACACCCCACCCGGGATTTACCCCCCCCCCCCTTCAATCCTCACCACTAAACTCATATGAGGAGCCTAAAACTGTCACTTTATTAATAGAGACACTCATAGGGAGCAGTGTTGGTCATCTTACTTTAAAAAAGTAATTAGTTAAGTTACAAATTACTTCTCCCAAAAAGTAATTGCGTTAGTAACTCAGTTACTACATTGGAAAAGTAATTAGTTACGCAGCAAAGTAACTGCCTTTTTTTTAAATATTCTATACGTGTAACTAAGGGGCGGGTCTAGTATTACTGTAACCAAGTGGTGCATTTATTATTATTGTTATATATCGTGTAACCACAAGGGGCTGCTCTATTATTACTCTAACCAAGGGGCAGATCTGTTATATCGTGTAAGCAAGGGGCGGGTCTATTATTATTATATCGTGTAAGGGGCGGGTCTATTATTATTATATTGTGTAAGGGGCGGGTCTATTATTATTATATCGTGTAAGGGGCGGGTCTATTATTATTATATCGTGTAAGGGGCGGATGGCTACAGAAGAGGGCGAATGTTAAATTAATGGGCAGAGCTCGATATATAACAATAATAATAATAAATGCGCCCCTTGGTAACAGTAATACTAGACCCGCCCCTTAGTTACACGATAGACGCCCCTTGCAGAGTAGCACGAGCATCGGGAGCGTGCGGCATCGCCTCGTACAATTACATGTTAACTGCGCCTGCGCGGTGTAGAGTTCACTCAGAGCTGTTTAGGTTCGGCAATTTTCGGAAGCTCCGTAGTTTCTTCGTACTGCGCAAGCGCTGTGCCTGCGCAGTACAGGGGGTCCTTATCCGGCGGGGGAACTTTTTCGGCAGGACACCGGAATTACACTACTGCCATCTAGTGGCGGTAGATGTAATTGGGGTAACTAAGCCAAAAGTAATGGGAACTGAGTTACCATGAGGGGAAAAGTAATCAGTTAGATTAATCGTTACCCTCTAAAGTAACTGCGTTACGTAACTCTGTTTATTTTAACTCAGTTACTTACATCACTGATAGGGACATCCATAGAGACACTCCTATAGAGACAGCCATAGAGACACCAATAGAGACATCCATAAAGACACACACAAATAATCTCCAATTTTTAAAACCCAACAAACCAAAAGAATGTCCAATTCTTAGAACCCAACAAACCAAAAGAATGTCCAATTCTTAGAACCCAACACACCAAAAGAATGTCCAAAACATTAAAAGACTGTCCAATACCCAGAAGTAGGTACCAGGGTCTGGAGTCAGGCTTGGTGTCCAGTAGCTATAGCAGTAGAGAAGCTTCCACCAACCACTAGGATAAATACACAAGCAGGTCACCATGGCGGATGACGCAACCTCACCTGAGCTGTGGAGACTAAGTACTATCAGGTATTCTCCAGAGCTTCTGATGGCGGAGATGGGTTTTGCTGAGTGTTAAGTACCAGGTCACGGTCCTCAAGATCACCCCACCAGGATATGAGCAAGCTGAGGTCCAGTAGTAGCTGATACAGCAGAAAGGAATCAAGCAGAAGCGTAGTCGAGGAACAGGCGAAAGGTCAGTAAAAAAGTGGTAGTGAAGATACATACGGTAGCAGGAGTGACAAGAGCGAGATATCGGCCAGAGAGAGCACAATAATCTAGTAAACAGGAAGTGTAGAGACATGGCTTAAATGAGGAAGTTCATGGGAGGAGCAACAGGTTCAAAGTTCATAGAAACAAGATTCAAAGTAGGGTCATCCAGGGAGCTGTCCAGCATGCCCAGTAGCTCAGCAAGAAGAGTTGCTGCCAGACAAAGCAGAGGTCCCGGGTTCCGATCCAGGCCCTGATATAAGGTCCAATACCCAACAGACAAAAACAATGTTCAACTCTTTTGCCACGTACACACGGTCGGAATTTCCGATGGAAACAGTCCGATGGGAGCTTTTCATCGGATTTTCCCACCGTGTGTACGCCCATCGGTCTTTTTCTGTCGGAATTTCCGACGGACTTTGGATTGAGAACCTGTTCTTAATTTTTCTGACGGAAAACCTTTCTATCGGATTTTCAGATCCTGTGTATGCAATTCCGACACACAAAATTCCGATGCATGCTCGGAAACAATTCGACGCATGCTCAGAAGCATTAAACTTCCCTTTTATAGTGCAGTCGAACATGTTGTATGCCGCTGTGTTACTGACCATCGGAATTTGGTGTGACCGTGTGTAGGCAAGGCAGTTTGAGCGAAATTCCGATGGGAAAACCATCAGAGCTTTTAATGACGAGAATTCCGACCGTGTGTACGCGGCATTAGAACCCAACAAACCGAAATAATGTGCAATACCCAGAACACAACAAAACCATAAGAATGTCAATAAGCCAAAAGAATGTCCAACCTTTAGAACCCAACCAACCAGAATAATACCCAGAACCCAACACACTAAAAGACTGTCCAATACCCAGAACCCTATCAAAGGGAAGAAAGGGCGCCGCTCACCAATCCAATGCATCAGTATGTAGATGACTGTGGCCTCAGCCAGTGTAGCTCCAGTCACATCCTCCTGACATGTTTTACCCCACTCACCGGGGCTTGGTCACAGAGCCTCTGGGTTGGTGAGCGGCGTCCTTTCTTCTCTTTGATAATGCTCTTACACCTCTGAATAGTGCACTGAAGCCAGCTCCCTTCACTGCTACCAGCGGGGAGATCTCTGTCTCAACTTAGAAAGGCACTGCACATTTCATTCCAATACCCAGAAACACACTAAAAGGCTTCCAATAACCAAACCCAAGCAAAACAAAAGAATGTCCAATACGGAACACATCAAAGAACGCCTAATGCCGTGTACACACGACCGGACTTTTCTACGGACTGAATTCCGTCGGACTTTGACGGAGTTTCGACGAACTTCCGTCGAATCGGACTTGTCTACACACAATCACACCAAAGTCAGACGGATTCGACCGCGACGACGTATGACCGGACTAGAATAAAGGAAGTTCATAGCCAGTAGCCAATACCAATAGCTGTCCTAGCGTCGGTTTTCGTCTATCGGACTAGCATACAGACGAACTGATTTTTCGACCGGACTCGAGTCTGTCGGAAAGATTTGAAACATGTTCTAAATCTAAAGTCTGTCTGATTTTCGACAGAAAAGGTCCGCTGAAGCCCACACACGGTCGAATTGCCTGACGGATTTGTTCCATCGGACCAGTTCGTTTGAAAAGTCCGGTTGTGTGTACGCGGCATAACTCTTAAGTCCGACACTGGTGTTGCATACACACGGTCGAACAAAGTTGGCGGAAAATCCGATCATTCTGAACGTGGTGATGTTCGTTGCGTACGACGGAACTACGCAGAGGCTAGTAGCCAATAGCTTTGGTCTCGTAATTTGATCTGAGCATGCGTGGCACTTTGTCCGTCGGAATTCTCTACACACGATCGGAAAAAGTCAGATCTCAAATTTTTATTCCGGTGGAAATTCCGACGGAAAAAAAGTCCGATGGAGCCCACACACGACCGGATTTTCCGACAACATGGTCCGATCGGACATTTTCCGTCGGAATTTCCGACCGTGTGTACGGGGAATTAGAATCCAACAAACCAAAATTATGTCCAATACCCAGAACCCAACACCCCAAAAGACTGTGCAATACCCAGGACCCAACAAACCATAAGAAGGTCCAACACCCAATATTAAAAAAGAAAGTCAACCCAACAAACCAAAAGCACGTCCAACTCTTAGAACCCAACAAACCAAAAGTACAATCCAATACCCAGAACACAATGCACCTAAAGACTGTCCAATACCAAGAAACCAACAAAACCATAAGAATGTCCAACCCTTAGAAACCCAACAAACCAGAATAATACCCAGAACCCAACACACTAAAAGACTGTCCAATACCCAGAACCCAACAAAACCATAAGAAAGTCCAATACACAACATACCAAACTAATGGGCAACTCCATACAATGTAGAAGACACCAAAGAATACCCAACTCTTAGAACCCAACAAACCAAAATAATGTCCAATACTCAGAACCCAAAAAAAACAATGCCATAAATCAAATAATAGAGAATACAAAAGCAGCTCATGAAAAAATCAAACTGTCCCTGAATACGGGCTGAATACCCATGAAAGCTACTGCATTTCCCACCTACACAGCCCTACGAGACCCCCCCAGTTTGTGTCCTCAATCAATCATTGACATCCTCCAGTCTTTGCCTCCTACCTTTACCAAGCTCAGGTGGAAAAACCCTGGAAGACGGATTTGTTTGTGAATTGGACTATCTGTACGGGCAGCACAGACAGTTCTTTCATCATAGACTTTTATCCATGAGGTTATAATAATACGTAACACAGGTTTTTTTTGCCTTCCTATGGATCAACTGTGGGTATAGAATGGGGTATATGGGATTGTATGATATATATATATATATATATATATATATATATTTTTTTTTTTTTTATTTGTGGTTGAACTGGATGGACTTGTGTCTTTTTTCAACCTAACTAACTATGTAACTATGTAATAATATCATGTTACATTGCCATCACCCATAGCAACCAGATGTCCTCTGTGTGGGAAGCAGCCAGATCAGTGGAAGGAGAATGCTGATTGGTTGCTCAGGGTTGCAGAATTTTCCTGTTTGGATGGGAGAGGCTCATCACAGATCTAATAAAACTCCACGGCTGAATGGGATGAATACGGAAGACATGATGGAGACAATATCACCAACCTATAGGGGAGCAGCGCAGGCTGTCTGCTGAGGAGTCCAGGAATTGGCTGCAATCGTGGCCATACACCTTCAGATATCCCAATATCTTCACATTCATTATGTATCAGACAGAGTTTTCACCGTCCCCCCATGACATGCAGGCAGGGCGGAAAGGAAAGGAGGGAATATGGGCTGCAGAGCTGACACTCTAAAAGGACGGATACTGATATAATACAAATATAATAAAATTTTCTTGGGGCCTTCTAAAGAGTACCTGTTTTTTGAAGTCGCTGCCATGTTTTTCCATCAGTCGGAGAGCCTGATCCCGCAGTTTCTGCGCTCGGTCGATCTTCATGGTGCTGCGGATTCGTGTCATACATTGCAGCACCACTGTGGAGGCCACAAAGCAACAAATGGTGACCAGGAGGACATGATTGAAGAAAAATTCCAGCAAAGACCACAGCATGCTGGCAGCTAAGCCTGCGGAGAGCCTGGTGACTACCCTGTGCAGCGCTTCTTCAAGGGACACCAAAAAAAAAACCCAGATTGAACTTCAGTATAAAAAAGCTCCAACCTCCGTATGTTAAATCTGTTCTCTACATACGAGACAAAGCCCTGCACCCCCCAACAGGGAAAGGTTGTGCGAGTCCAGAGAGTTCTCTATAGGGACACCCTCTGCCAGGAACAGCTGAGAGGACCTGTCACTTCTACCGGGAACCAATCCAAGAAACTAGATCGGACCCCATATAAAAATAGAAGGCTGTCCTCTACAGAGGTCTTAACCCTTCTGGTGCCGGGGTCAAGAGTGCTAAGAGTTAAAATCTGATGATCCAAGGTACAGGGGAAACGTGGGGTGCTGGATTTAAAGGTGCAGCGAAAATGTGGGGTGTGCTGGATCTGAGGGTGGGGGGAAATGTGGGGTGCTGGATCTAAAAGAACGTGGTAAATGTGGGGTGCTGCATGTGAAGGTACTAGGGTGCTGGATCTTTGGGTGGGGGGGAAATGTGGTTTGCTGGACCTGAAGGAACAGGAGAAATGTGGGGTGCTGGATCTGAAGATACAGGAAAATGTGGGGTGCTGGATCTGAAGAAATGGGGGAAACATTGGCTGCTAGTTCTGAAGGTATGTGGGAAATGTGGGGTGCTGGATCTGACATAACAAGAGAAATGTGGGGTGCTGGCTTTGAAGATATGGTGAAAATGTGGGGTGCTAGATCGAAAGATACAGGGAAAAGAGGGGTGCTGGATCTGAAGGTATGGGGGGAAATATGGGGTGCTGGATCTGAAGATACATGAGAAATGTGGGCGCTGGATTTAAAGGTACAGTGGAAATGTGGGTGCTGGATCCGAAGGTACGGGGAGCTGGATCTGAAGGTATGGGGGAAATATGGGGTGCTGGATCTAAAGGTATGGGGGAAATATGGGGCGCTGGATCTGAAGGTATGGAGAAAACGTGGGGTGCTGCATTAGAAGGTATGGGTGAAATGTGGGGTGATGACTCTGAAGGTACAGGTGATATGTGTGGTGCTGGATCTGATAGTAGAGAAATATGGGGTGCTGGATCTGAAGGTATGGGGGACATGTGGGGAGCCAGATGTGAAGGTATGGGGGAAATGTGTGGTGCTGGATCTGATAGTACAGAAATATGGGGTGCTGGATCTGAAGGTACGGATGGGGGGGGGGGTATGTGGGGTGCTGGATCTGACGGTACAGGGGGGTATGAGGGGTGTTGGATCAGAGGGTATGGGGAAATGTGGAGTGCCGGATGTGAAGGTACAGGGGGTGCTGGAACTGAAGGTATGAAGGAATTGTGTTTTATTACGGTTTACATTGTTTAGTGAATGAGTGGGGGGTACTACATCCTCCTTACTCATTTACACAGGGGGCCGGTATATGGGTGCCCCCTTATTATTAAAGGGTGCTCCCAACTTCTGATTAGCCTCCCGGTCACCCTCACAACAAAGTGCTTTGCCAGGGGGGGCCCCCTTGTTGAGGCCTAGTATGGCTTGGGGGGGGGAATCTGGTATTGGATTTGGTGGGACCTCACATTTTTGCATGGGGTTCGCCTTAAAATTCATACCAGACCTGAAGGGGCCCCCCTATAACATCTATAGTAGACTTTCATCTAGGATACGGGTCTGGTATAGATGAAGGGAATCATTCATGTCCTCTATTGGTTGGGAGCTGTCATTTACAGACTGTTAACTGTCAATTACTGGCCGGGAGCTGTCATCTACTGACTGGGAGGTCATCTATTGGTTGGGAGCTGTCATTTTCCAGCTGGGAGCTGTCATCTACTGGCTGGGAGCTGTCATCTACAGACTGGGAACTGTCATCTATTGGTTGGGAGCTGTCATCTACTGGCTGGGAGCTGTCATCTATTGGTTGGGAGCTGTCATTTTCCAGCTGGGAGCTGTCATCTACTGGCTGGGAGCTGTGCCAAGCCCTCCATTGCCATTTGACAACCCCTCGCCGGTTATCCTAGAAAATGACCAGAACTGTTTTTCTTAACATTCCTCTCGCATTGACTTCAAAGGGTTTGAATTTGGCACCCGAATGTTAGTCGAGTTCACCCAACCCAGGTACGTTCTACTCCCCAAAATCCCTCAATGGCTGTGGGGTGACCCCAGGGATACTCAGATCTGAATCCATGTTTAGGGTGGTCTCTCCACAGAGCTCTCTCGGGATTCTTATAACATCCCGCCGAGCGAGGACACATTTCCCGATGAATGATTTGGGTGGAGTAGGGAAGGGTAACCCCCGCGTTTATTGTCCCTTGGTGGAGATTTCTCCATACTTCCTGTCATGGAGAAGCAAAAGGAAATGTGAGGAAGTATAGGTGTCCCCATGGGAAGACTTACCCTCACTTCCTGTTCTGGTGACAACTCAAACTTTATTTTGGCAATGATCACCGGGACAAGCAGACGGAATGAGCCTCCCCCGAGGAGGGTCTAATCTCTCGCCTCTCCATCCAAAACAAGAGGAGATGAATTTGGTTGGACATACAAATGTGACTCCCTCACCGCAGACCTGACGCTGATTAACCATTTCCTGACTGGTGAGAGCGAGACAAAGACACAGGAAATTCGTCTTTAACTAGCGGCTTTCCACCCCTTTATACACATTCACAATATAGACTGGAGAAACTTATCCAGGCCTGGACCCCCAGCAACCAATCAGAATTCAGTCCCCAAGAAAGAGGAATTCTGCTTGTTTACTATTGGTTACATTTGACCTGAGGACTCCTGGGATTGGTTGATCTATGGAATGAGGTTCTGTATGTTACCCCAATATTTCCAGAAGGTTTTCCGACACACCCCCCCCCCTCTCTGTGGGGGAATACCTCCCCCAAAGGACAGTAACACCCCCTAGAGGAAAATATTTACCCACAGAGGATATTATTACCCCAGAGGAAAGTAGTACCCCCCAAAAGAAAAATCATTCCCCCCAGAAGGCAGGAATACCCTCCAGAAAGCAGTATTATCCCCCAGAAGGGAGTAATACCTCCTAAAGGGCAGCAATACCCCCCAGAGGACAGTAATGCCTTCTAAAGGACAGTAATGCCTTCTAAAGGACAGTAATACCCCCCAGAGGACTGTAATGCCTTCTAAAGGACAGTAATACCCCCAAGTAGAGAGTAATACCTCCAGGGGACAGTAATAAACCCCAGGTGGAAAATATTACCCCCCAACGGAGAGTAAACCCACTCCCAGAAGGCAGTAATACTCCCAGATGGTAATACCCTCCCAGAGGATAGTAATACTCCCCAGAGGATAGTAAACCCACTCCCAGAGGACAGTGATACCTTCAAGGGACATTAATTCCCCCCTTAGGGTGATAATACCCCCAGAGGACAGTAATACCCTTCAAAAGAAATGGAATATGCCCCAGAGGACAATAATACTCCCCAGAGGATAGTAATACCCCCCCAAAGGACATTAATATTGCGCAGAGGAGATTAAACCCACTCCCAGAAGGCAGTACAGGGGGTCCCCGAGTTACGAACTCGTTAGGGACTGCCCGCCTGTTCTTATGTCGGAATTGTTCGTAAGTCGGCCGCGCATGCGCAGACCGACAATTAAGGACATTTCCGATGTTCCGTCTAATGCCGTTCTGCGCATGCGCGGCAAATTACGGACATTTCCGAAGTTTTCCGGCATTTTCCCAGGCTCCGAATGGCCGCGCAAGCGCAGAACGGCCGGAGCACGGCGGAAAATGGCGGAGGGTCCCCGCAGCGCCCGGTTCGTAAGTAGGGGATGTTCGTAGGTCGGGCGTTTGTAAGTCGGGGACCCCCTGTAATCCTCCTAGATGATAGTAATACCCCCAGAGGACAGTAATACGCCCCAGCAAATAGTAATATGCCCCAGAGGACAGTAATACCCCCCCCCCAGTGGTAATACCCGGGCTTTATTTCTCTGAGTGATCTTCTCCATCATCTCCAGCGCGCCGTCCCTCTGGGTCTGAGCGTTCTCCATCTTCATCCTCGTCTTCCTCTTCTCCATCCATACGAATACCAGGACTGACACCACCACCGCCAGGAGCACCGATACCAGGATCAGGTCCACCAGGAACTCCGGGATCAGCCGAGAAACGATACCGAGCAGCATGATGGTGAATAAAGCCGAATAGAGAACAGAGAATACAGGACCGACCGGGAGAGAGCCGGAGAGACTCTGAGACCTGATAGCCACCAGAGGGGAGGGGCCGGGGGAGGGGATACTGTGCAGAACACATGTTTTTATTATTATTATTTAGGGTCTATTACCCAAATTTGTCTTTAAGAAAATGCGGTATAATCCACCTGGATGCACAAAGTGGTTACGATGATCTGTACAGAATTTACTAACACACGTGAAAGTTGCAAAATTGTGTTCAGGCATTAACATTTGTTTTACCCTATAAGGGGATAAGGGGTTAACATCGAAGGTCCCAGGATACCGAGAGTCACTTTATGAGGTCGGGGATCCAAACTCTGCGCTGCACAGAGACCGGGCCGACTCCGACTTTTATTTCTCTGATTTTCTTTTGCTTTTTATTGAATATTTAAAATTTGTTTCCGGTGACCTCAGAATGCTCCAACCGGTCAAAAGGTCAAAAAGGCGCAAAAACTCAACCAAATTCTAAAGGAAGCCAGACAAATATCTGCTACAAATCAGAACATTTTATTTTACAAGCAGTTGAAAATACATTGATCAGAAGTCAAGTATTACACTCCCCCTCCCCCAATCACAACCTTATTTATAGATCAATATATAGGAAAGTTGGATACAATAGATATCAGATCCTTATAACATATTAAATAGGGGGTGGAGCTATCCCTGGATTCCGCGTGTTTCAGTGGGGCAAATAATGATTTGTTCCCCTGCAGATTGTGTAAGTTTTGCCCACTTACAAAGAAATGAAGGGTCTATAATTTTTATCATAGGTGTATTTTATATGATAGAAACAGAATATCAACCAAAAATCCAGAAAAAAAAAACACGATACAAATGTTATAAATTGAGTTGCAGTTCAGTGAGTAAAATAAGTATTTGATCCCCTACCAACCAACAATAATTCTGCCCCCCACAGCTCCAGTAGGGGCTCATGTGGTACAGATTAGTCCTGTCAATGTAAGAAGGTTCTCCTAACGACAACTTGTTATGTGTATAAAGACACCTGTCCACAAACATGGGGAAGACCAAAGATCTGTCAGAGGAGGTCGGGGAGAAGATTGTAGACCTGCACAAGGCTGGAATGGGCTACAAGACCCTCAGCAAGAAGCTTGGCGAGAAGGAGACAACTGTTGGAGAGATTATTCGTAAATGGAAGAAATACAAAATAACCATCAATCACCCTCGGTCTGGAGCTCCATGCAAGATTTCACCTCATGGGGTGAGGATGGTCATGAGAAAAGTGAGGGATCCGCCCAGAACTACACGGGAGGCGCTTGTGAATGATCTCAAGGCAGTTGGGACCTCAGTCACCAAACAAACCATTGGTGACACAATACACCACCATGGATTGAAATCCTGCAGAGCCCGCAAGGACCCCCTCCTCAGGAAGACACATGTACAGGTCCCCTCCTCAGGAAGACACATGTACAGGTCCCCCTCCTCAGGAAGACACATGTACAGGTCCCCATCCTCAGGAAGACACATGTACAGGTCCCCCTCCTCAGGAAGACACGTGTACAGGTCCCCCTCCTCAGGAAGACACATGTACAGGTCCCCCTCCTCAGGAAGACACATGTACAGGTCCCCTCCTCAGGAAGACACATGTACAGGTCCCCCTCCTCAGGAAGACACATGTACAGGTCCCCTCCTCAGGAAGACACGTGTACAGGTCCCCCTCAGGAAGACACATGTACAGGTCCCCCTCCTCAGGAAGACACATGTACAGGTCCCCCTCCTCAGGAAGACACACGTACAGGTCCCCATCCTCAGGAAGACACAAGTAGAGGTCCCCCTCCTCAGGAAGACATGTGTACAGGTCCCCCTCCTCAGGAAGACACAAGTACAGGTCCCCCTCCTCAGGAAGACACATGTACAGGTCCCCCTCCTCAGGAAGACACATGTACAGGTCCCCCTCCTCAGGAAGACACATGTACAGGTCCCCCTCCTCAGGAAGACACATGTACAGGTCCCCCTCCTCAGGAAGACACATGTACAGGTCCCCCTCCTCAGGAAGACACATGTACAGGTCCCCCTCCTCAGGAAGACACTTGTACAGGTCCCCCTCCTCAGGAAGACACATGTACAGGTCCCCCCTCCTCAGGAAGACACATGTACAGGTCCCCCTCCTCAGGAAGACACATGTACAGGTCCTCCTCCTCAGGAAGACAGACGTACAGGTCCCCCTCCTCAGGAAGACACATGTACAGGTCCCCTTCCTCAGGAAGACACATGTACAGGAACGTCTGAAGTTTGCCAATGAACATCTAAACGATTCAGAGAAGGATTGGGAGAAAGTTCTGTGGTCAGATGAGACCAAAATTGAGCTCTTTGGCATCAACTTGACTCGTCGTGTTTGGAGGAAAAATGCTGACTTTGACCCTAAGAACACCATCCCTACAGTCACACAGGGAGGTGGAGACATGATGCTTCAGGGCTGTTTCTCTGATAAAGGTACAGGCCGATTTTGCTGGATTGAGAGGCCAATGGACAGGGCCATGTATTGCAAGATCTTGGATGAGAACCTTCTTCCCTCAACCAGAACACTGAAGATGGGTCATGGATGGGTCTTCCAGCATGAAAATGACCCAAAACATACCGCCAAGGCAACAAAGGAGGGGCTCAAGGAGAAAACACATTAAGGTCACATGGTGGCCTAGCGAGTCTCCAGACCTTAATCCTATAGGAAATTTATGAAGGGAGCTGAAACTTCGAGTTGCCAAGCGACAGCCAAGAAACCTTAAGGATTTAGAGAAGATCTGTAGAGAAGAGAGGACCAAAATCCCTCCTGAGATGTGCGAACCTGATCACCACCTACAAGAAACGTCTGACCTCTGTGATCGCCAACAAGGGTTTCTCCACCAACTACTAAGTCATGTTTTGCTTGGGGATCAAATACTTATTTTACTCACTGAACTCCATTTATAACATTTGTATCATGTGATTTTTCTGGATTTTTGGTTGATATTCTGTCTCTATCATATAAAATACACCTATGATAAAAATATATTTTTGGTTGATATTCTGTCCTCTATCATATAAAATACACCTATGATAAAAATATGAGATGGATGATAAAAACACAACCTTCTTACATTGACAGGACTCAATTGTTGGTTGCTTGGGGATCAAATACTTATTTCACTCACTGAACTGCAACTCAATTTATAACATTTGTATCGTGTTTTTTTTTTTTTCTGGATTTTTGGTTGATATTCTGTCTCTATCATATAAAATACACCTATGATAAAAATTATAGACCCTTCATTTCTTTGTAAAACATACACAATCTGCAGGGGAAGAAATCATTATTTCCCCGTACATACAGATCTCATAGGCCCATCTACAAGTGGGTACACAGGGGGTCCCCTGAAATACTTACTGACATGACGTGGGAAGCAGAGCTGTGCAGGAATGCTGGGAGCAGCCGATTGTATTCATTCAGTTGGTTGATTTTGTTACATTTGGTTTTATTTTACATTTTATGTCCTGAAGAAGCTGAGCGAAATTCCGGGAAACTCGTGGAGTCCAGTGATAGCTCCGCCCCCCTGTGTAATATGTTATAAAGATCTGATATTATTATATCCAAAATTCTTAAATTTGGAGGCTGAAGGACAAAGATGATGAGAATTGGGCAATGTTGTGGTGATTGGGAGGATTCCTGAGGATGGGGATATCACAGTCACTGGAAATCATTGTTCTCCGATTTCTTCCGATTCATCAGAAAACGAGTCCCCTGGTATAGGAGCGCTCCGCCAACAACCATCTAAAATCCATGTCATGTCCCGCCCAGAATTCATTCCCTCCCTCCTGGGCCACCCACTGAGCGCTCATGAGGTAGGTGGACTTGTGTGATAAGTTCAGAATAGGGCGGAGTAATAGGTTCAGAGAGGAGTGGAGCTATATGATAGTTTCAGAGAGGGGTGACACTAAAAAGTTCAGAGAGGGGAGGAGCTAGGTGATCAGTTCAGAGAGGGGCGGCGCTGTAGGAAAGATTCAGAGGGGGGATGTAGCAAAAGATTCAGAATAGGGCGGAGCTATGATAGGATCAGAGAGGGGCGGAGCTGAGGGATAGGATCAGCGAGGGGATCAGAGCTGAGTGATAGGATCAGAGAGGATGCGGAGCTGAGTGATAGGATCAGTGAGGGGCGGAGCTGAGTGATAGGATTTAGAGAGGGGCGGAGCTGAGTGATAGGATCAGAGAGGATGCGGAGCTGAGTGATAGGATCAGAGAGGGGCGGAGCTGAGTGATAGGATCAGAGAGGGGCGGAGCTGAGTGATAGGATCAGAGAGGGGCGGAGCTGAGTGATAGAATCAGAGAGGGGCGGAGCTGAGTGATAGGATCAGAGAGGGGCGGAGCTGAGTGATAGGATCAGAGAGGGGCGGAGCTGAGTGATAGGATCAGAGAGGGGCGGAGCTGAGTGATAGGATCAGAGAGGGGCGGAGCTGAGTGATAGGATCAGAGAGGGGCGGAGCTGAGTGATAGGATCAGAGAGGGGCGGAGCTGAGTGATAGGATCAGAGAGGGGCGGAGCTGAGTGATAGGATCAGAGAGGGGCGGAGCTGAGTGATAGGATCAGAGAGGGGCGGAGCTGAGTGATAGAATCAGAGAGGGGCGGAGCTGAGTGACAGGATCAGAGAGGGGCGGAGCTGAGTGACAGGATCAGAGAGGGGCGGAGCTGAGTGATAGGATCAGAGGGGCGGAGCTGAGCTATGGGTTCAGAGAGGGGCGGAGCTGAGCTATGGGTTCAGAGAGGGGCGGAGCTGAGCTATGGGTTCAGAGAGGGGCGGAGCTGAGCTATGGGTTCAGAGAGGGGCGGAGCTGTGGATCATTATGGATCAATTAACATAGAATAGTAATGATTTCTTATCATATGATCATATTACAGAAGAACTCCGCAGAGGATCCCTAAGCGCCAGCACTGCATTAACGATTCATCCGCGTCACCGACTCCACCTCCTTCATCAGGCGGAGACACTGTTCTTCCTGCCACGGGAGTGCCACACACTGCACTGCCACCGGGAGCCCCACGCCATCCGCCATCGCCTGCGGGAGCCAATCACAGTGTGTATTAGAAGAGGTAGCACAGATTTCGGGGGGAGGCACGAGGGGGGGTGGAATTTCGGTCGGAGCGTTCTGGGCTGTAGCTTGAGGCGGCACTCTGGATATTAGGAATACCAGCGCCTGACAATCAGAACCATCCCCCGCGCCTTAATCTCAAAACTTTTCAGGTAAAAAAAGATAAAACTTTTGTAAAACATAAAAAATTGGCGCCACACCCGGAAGAACAGCTCCGCCCACATACACAATATGTGACGGCCAGTGAATGAAGATTTATTAGTTCTGCCCAGCCAGTCCTACGATGTGCACAGCTCTGCCAGGCAGTGAGCTCACTCTGCTCCTTGGTGGGCCGGCTCACTGTGGTGATGCTGCTTCTCTGTCCAATGAGGAGGCTGGAGGCGGGGAGGTGACACAGGAAGGAGAATTCCTCATTCAGAAGCTCGCAGTGTCACCTATCCAGCTGTACATCGCAGGACTGGCCGTACCGGACAATGAACATTCACCTTCTTCAGCAGTCTGTCCCAGAAGTCCTTGTGGTGACCCTCGTAGCTCTTCAGCGCCTCCTCGTCTTCTCTGGTCACCGTGGTAACTGGAAGGACGCCAACCGGAAAGTCCAGCAGATTATAGAAGACGGTGTATGAGATGGCGTCTGGAAAAGAGGAAGTCATGTGATCAGGAATGTGATGTCATCAGTCAGCCACAGACAGCAGATCATAAAGACGATGGATGGGAGGAATCTGTGCATGGGCGGGACCTTCCTCACCCCATGGCCGGAGTCTGTACATGGGTGGGACTTACTTTCTGCATGGGCAGGACATTACTAACCCCATAGCCAGGGTCTGTGTGTAGGCGGGACTTTCCTCACCCCCTGACTGGGCTCTGTGCGTGGACAGGACCTTCCTTGACCCGTGACTGGGACCTTCCTCGCCCCATGACTGGGCTATGTGCGTGGGCGGGACCCTTGCTCACCCTTTGGCCAGGGTCTATGCATGGGTGAAACCTTCCTCACCCCATGACAGGACTCTTTGCATGGGAAGGACCTTGATCACCGCTTAATCGAGGTCTGTGCATGGGTGGGACCTTCTCCACCCCAAGACTGGGAAAGTCTGTATCCCCCCCATGTCCAGGGAAGGCTAGGGGAATCTGTGCATGGATGGGACCTTCTTCACCCCATGGCTGAGGTCTGTGCATGTGCAGGACCTTCCTCACCCCATGACTGAGGAGAGGGGGATCTGTGCATGGGTAGGACTTTCTTCACCCCCCATAGCAAGGGTCGGAGGAAACCCTCGGGATGGTTTAATAACTCTCTCACGCTACTCAAGCAAGAAAGCAGAAGAGCTGAAAGAGCATGGAGAAGAAATCCTACCAAGGAAAATCAGACAAACTACAAAGGACTCACGGAGAATTATCACAAAGCAATCTTCAAAGCTAAACAAGATTATTTCTCAAATACCATCTCATCGGCCCTAAACCGCCCGCGGGAACTTTTTAAAATAGTCGCTCAGTCGATGAACCTGTATGCTTAGAGCCCCCAGCAAACGAAACCCAAGATTTCTGCAATGAGTTATCAGATTTTTTTCATTGACAAAATCGACAACATCCGTAAAATAATTCATCAGAAAAAAACAACCAACCGCAGTCAACTAGAGCGAAAAGAACATATCGTCACGCATATCCCACAACCACCAAAGTTTTCTTTGATCCCAATCACCTCGGACACCACTATAAACATCATCAGAAACCTCAGACAGCACATCTATTGACATCATCCCCACAAAACTCCTGAAAGAATGTTCTGACATCTTGGCTCCCACCGTAACTCACCTCATAAATCAATTGTTCAAAGAAGGGATTGTTCCAGGCGCCCTCAAACAAGGCATCATCAAACCCCTACTAAAAAAAAACAACCTCGACCCTCAGGACCCCTAACCACCGCAGACCGATAACAAGCTTCAACAACATCTCCAAGATTATGGAGAAGGTGATGGTACAACAGATACAACGCCACCTGGACACACACAAACTCCTGGACCCTCTACAATCAGGATTCCGCCCAGGCCATGGGACAGAAACCGCACTCCTGAAGATTTGGGACGACGCCCTCGAAGCAGCAGATGACGGAGAATCATGTCTCCTGGTACTATTGGACCTCAGTGCAGCGTTTGATACTGTGGACCACAATACTCTACTCATCTGCCTTACAGAAGTAGCAGGAATCACAGACTCAGATCTACAATGGTTCGCGTCCTTCTTAGGAAATCGTTCTCAGACAGTGAATCTAGGAGCCTTCACCTCTGAAACCCGGGCAATCTCCTGTGGAGTCCCTCAAGGATCACCCTTGTCGCCAGTGCTCTTCAACATCTACATCCGCCCACTCCTCAAAATCATCAGAAGATCAGACCTCTGCTTCCACTCATACGCTGACGACACCCAATTATAATTTTCGGATCACCGGACAAAAAGACCATCATCAGCAATTACAAAAATGCCTCAACCTGATAGACGACTGGATGACTACTAGCTCCCTTATACTCAACGAATCGAAAACAGAACTTCTTATGCTACATGCAAACCAAAACCCCCGAACCAAGATCCCTTGGACACCACCCACCATCTTTGGACAGACCATCGCCCCAAGGACCAAGGCCAAGAGTCTCGGAGTCATTTTTGACTCAGAAATGTCAATGGATGCCCAAATAGGAGCAGTAGTTAGCGGATCTCACCATCTGCTCCGCCTGCTACGCAGACTCCTCCCCTTCATTCCAAAGGAGGACAAAGCAGTGGTGGTTGGAACAGTCATTAATTCACGACTTGACTACGCAAATTCCCTTTACATAGGATTACCCCAATATCAACTTGCGCGCTTACAACTCATCCAAAACACGGCGGCAAGGCTGATAACAGGAAAAAAAACCTGGGAATCCATCCCCCCCTCCCTGAGGAGCCTACACTGGCTAACCGTAAGGAATCGGGTCACATTCAAGACCCTCTGCCTCACCCACAAATGTGCCCATGGAGACGCTCCACAATACCTTTGCGAAAAGATAACACACTACACACCCAATCGCAGTCTTCGATCGTCCGACCAAAACCTCCTCCTCATTCCCAAATCCCGCTACAAAGCAAAAGGTGAACGGAGATTCGCTGTCTAAGGACCACGGCTATGGAACGCTCTACCAACCTACATCCGCATGGAAGAAAACCATCAGGCCTTCAGGAAAAAACTCAAGACCTACCTCTTCTAAGAAGGGTGACAACAAGGCACCAATACAGTGCCTTGAGGCGATTCAGTTCGCATTGTAGCGCTATACAAATCATTCATTCAGTCAAAGGTCTGTGCATGGGTGGGACCTACCTCACCCCATGACCAGGGGGAGTTTATGCGTTGACGGGACCTTACTGGCCTCATGGCGGTGGTCTGTGCGTGGGTGGGACCTACCTCACCCCATGACCAGGGGGAGTTTATGCGTTGACGGGACCTTACTGGCCTCATGGCGGTGGTCTGTGCGTGGGTGGGACCTTCCTCATCTCCCATTTCCATAGTAAACCCCAGACAAGGGCAAACTGTATAAAATTCTACTTCTTCCCTCCTCTGTGGTGCCCTGGCCTGTAGTGCTCTAGCCCCTCCTATGCAGTCTACTGACCCCTCCTCTGTGGTACCTTAGTCCTTCCTCTGCCGTCTCCCAGCCCCTCCTCTGCAGTCTACTGAGCCCTAATCTGTGGTGCCCTGTCCTGAAGTTCTCTGGCCCCTCCTCTGTGGTACCTTAGCCCCTCCTATGCAGTCTACTGACCCCTCCTCTGTGGTGCCCTGTCCTACAGTGCTCTAGCCCCTCCTCTGTGGTACCTCAGTCCTTCCTCTGCGGTCTCCCAGACCCTCCTCTGCAATCTACTGACCCCTCCTCTGTGGTGCCCTAGTTCTGCAGTGCTCTAGCCCCTCCTCTGTGGTACCTCAGTCCTTCCTCTGCAGTCTACTGACCCCTCCTCTGTGGTGCCCTAGTTCTGCAGTGCTCTAGCCCCTCCTCTGTGGTACCTCAGTCCTTCCTCTGCAGTCTACTGACCCCTCCTCTGTGGTGCCCAGTCCTGCAGTGCTCTGGCCCTTCCTATGCAGTCTACTGACCCCCTCCTCTGTGGTGCCCTGTCCTGCAGTGCTCTAGCCCCTCCTCTGTGGTACCTCAGTCCTTCCTCTGCCGTCTCCCAGCCCCTACTCTGTGGTGCCCTAGTTCTGCAGTACCCCAGCCCCCCTTTGCTGTCCCTCAGCGGGTCCCCTGGCTCCTTCTGTGTGGCCCTCCTGGCCGTTGCCCCTGTTAGGTGTTATGTGCAGACCTGTTCTGGTGAGTCTGTTGGAGGGTGAACACAGCGCTCCACAATAATCAGACAGACCCAGAACATGCTGGGAGCACTTCCATTCACAGGTGTCACTGTCTCTTTAAATATGGGGGTGTGCAGGGGGAAGAGAACTGCACATTATACAGCTGGTCTGGCCGGCGCCTGCACTGTACGAGGAAGGGCAGCTGAGGACGGACAGTAATACCACATACTTGACAGCTTTCCAGGATATCCGATGGACAGAGCCGGGCCCAGAATAGGACAGATGAGCCCGTCCAATTTTTCCTTCCTCCAGAGGGAGATGAATTCCCGGCGGTACACCTGCAAGACACAGCAAAAAGGGCCCGCCATGATAATAATATCCCATATTATACCAGAGATATCCCATAATATACTAGAGATATCCCATAATATACTAGAGATATCCTATATTATATCCCATAATACCCAACACACAGCAAGAGGGCCCGTTCTGACACATCCCATAATAATATCCCATATTATACAAGAGATATCCCATAATAATATCCCATAATATACCAGAGATATCCCATAATAATATCC
The DNA here is from genome assembly GCA_028564925.1 of Lithobates sylvaticus. NCBI lineage: Eukaryota > Metazoa > Chordata > Amphibia > Anura > Ranidae > Lithobates > Lithobates sylvaticus. The sequence goes on from CM053032.1 coordinate 274,792,179, forward strand.
CATAATATACCAGAGATATCCCATAATAATATCACATAATATACAAGCGATATCCCATAATAATATACCAGAGATATCCCATAATAATATCCCATAATACCCAACACACAGCAAGAGGGCCCACCGTGACACATCCCATAATAATATACCAGAGATATCCCATAATAATATCCCCCTCATTACACTGTATAGCGGAGCTCCTCTCAGTGACTGGAGGGGGAGGTCTGGGTGGCCATGTGACCTGTGTGACTCCTCCCCCTCATTACACTGTATAGCAGAGCTCCTCGCAGTGACTGTAGGGGGAGGTCTGGGTGGCCATGTGACCTGTGTGACTCCTCCCCCTCATTACACTGTATAGCGGAGCTCCTCGCAGTGACTGTAGGGGGAGGTCTGGGTGGCCATGTGACCTGTGTGACTCCTCCCCCTCATTACACTGTATTGCGGAGCTCCTCGCAGTGACTGTAGGGGGAGGTCTGGGTGGCCATGTGACCTGTGTGACTCCTCCCCCTCATCACACTGTATAGCGGAGCTCCTCTCAGTGACTGTAGGGGGGGAAGGTCTGGGTGGCCATGTGTGACTCCTCCCCCTCATTACACTGTATTGCGGAGCTCTTCGCAGTGACTGTAGGGGGAGGTCTGGGTGGCCATGTGACCTGTGTGACTCCTCCCCCTCATTACACTGTATAGCGGAGCTCCTCTCAGTGACTGTAGGGGGGAAGGTCTGGGTCGCCATGTGACCTGTGTGACTCCTCCCCCTCATTACAATGTATAGTGGAGCTCCTCTCAGTGACTGTAGGGGGGGGGAGGTCTGGGTGGCCATGTGACCTGTGTGACTCCTCCCCCTCATTACACTGTATTGTGGAGCTCCTCGCAGTGACTGTAGGGGGAGGTCTGGGAGGCCATGTGACCTGTGTGACTCCTCCCCCTCATTACACTGTATAGCGGAGCTCCTCACAGTGACTGTAGGGGGAGGTCTGGGTGGCCATGTGACCTGTGTGACTCCTCCCCCTCATTACACTGTATTGTGGAGCTCCTCGCAGTGACTGTAGGGGGAGGTCTGGATGGCCATGTGACCTGTGTGACTCCTCCCCCTCATTACACTGTATAGCGGAGCTCCTCTCAGTGACTGTAGGGGGGAGGGTCTGGGTGGCTGTGTGACTCCTCCCCCTTATTAAACTGTATAAACGGAGCTCCTCGCAGTGACTGTAGGGGTATACTGTATAATGACACAGAGTTGCCCCATGCTGGGTGGGGGATGGTGGATGTAGTATAATGGAGTCTGTGGGGTCGGGGTGGCTCTTCTCTATGGAACATATGGTGGGAATATATGATGACTTACCTCCACCGCATAGTGCTGCTTCCAGAGTTCCTTCACAGAACTGCAGGGAACAGAAAAATGAACTGTCAGTGTTCCCCAAAGAAACCTCCCCCCTCCCCCACATCACTGTATACTATAGTACTATATAGAAGATGCAGGATCACCCCCCCCCCCCCCCCCTTATACACCCCAAGTCTGGACTCAATCAACATAAAGTCCTCTTCTTGAAGCCCACTGAGGAACACAGGAAGTCTTTCACTTTTGGGTTATACTGCCCCCTACAGGAGCCAGCCCAGGATAACCCCCTTCTACTCCCAGAATGCCTCAGTACCTGGGGCCAATAACACAGAGGAGGGTACCTGCGCCCCTCAATGGACTCCAAGAACACAAGTCCAGGAACCCCATTCTCTTCCTCCTCCATTGAAGGACCAAGTCAGAGATTGCCGGGACACATCCAATGAGGGGAGGACAACAGCAGACAAAACATAACCGGGAGAGTCTGGAGCTCAGAGAGTCGCCTGAAGAGCTTACACTCAAAATCTGGCACCAGAAGAGGTCACAATGCCCACCTTGGTGGACCTCGGAGGACGTGTGACCAGAAGACTAGGGGGGCGCTACCACAAATCTGAGGACATTATCCAGGGTCCTTCTACCTCTAGGAGGACCGCCTTTTCCTCACAGATTTTTTTATGTACACCACCCCCCGCTGTGTCTGATGGAGCCTGATTGGATGATATGTGAGATGTCCAGCTTTGAATGTTGATTGGGTTCCCCCACAGGACTCCTCCCCCGCACACCGGACTGTCCACTTGCCTTATGGATCTTCCAGAACACCAGAAGTAGGGAATTCCCTGAGGACTCGTTCACACCAGAACACAGTGTGTGGGAAACCTGGGTTCCCTTAGGCTTCGTTCACATTAGTGCGTCTCCAAAAAGACACGCGATTTCCAGTGCGACTTTGGAGCACGATTTTGTTTCGACTTTTGGTGTGACTTTGATCCAGCTTTACATTCTCTGGACCGAAGTCGTAATCGAAAGTCACACCAAAAGGTAGTGTAGGCACCTCTTCAAAGTCGCTGTGACTTTAATTTGCACCGATTTGAACGGGTGCCTTTAAAAAGAATGGACTGCAACCTGTCATGCGGCTTTGATGTCCGAAGTCGCATGACAAGTCGCACAAGTTCGAATAGAGCCTACGAGTTTCCCCGCACCACGTTCAAAACGCGATGGGTGCCCAATCTGCTGCAGGTGTCAATCTATTCCTACAGACACCCCCAAACGCAGATCGCCAACGCAGCGCATTTGCAGTACCATGCGGTTCGGTGCTGTGCGTTTTTTGAACAGTAGTGCATACTCAGCTTTTTGTGTGATTTCAGCCCATTCAAATGAATAAGGTCTCAAGGAGTCAGACAGGAAGGCAGACCTCTCCTAGATGAATTGGGGTGCGACTCCACAGCAGGATTTTCCGGGCCACCAAGCTGTGGCCATCCTGGTCTTCACTGCAAGAAGAACTCGACTGACTGGTCCCATGATGTGAGGGCGTTACGTTGTGAAGAGTAGACATGTGCACTGCCAAAAAATTCGTTCACTTTCATTCGTTTTTTTTTCTGTTTTTCGGGTCATTCGCTATGATCGCAATTCGTACATTCGTAAATTTGGAAATTAGAAAATCCGAAAAAGTAACTACCGTATTTATCGGCGTATAACACGCACCCCGAGTTTAGGAGGGCATTTTAAAAGGAAAAAAAAAGTTTTAGGAGAGAAGTTTAGGGGAAAAAAAAAAAATAAAAATAAAAAAATTACATTTAAGCGTCATTTGCAGCCTTGCCCAGCGCCATTTGCAGCTTGTCCAGCGTCATTTGCAGCCTTGCCCAGCGTCATTTGCAGCCTTGCCCAGCGCCATTTGCAGCCTTGCCCAGCGCCATTTGCAGCCTTGCCCAGCGCCATTTGCAGCCTTGCCCAGCGTCATTTGCAGCCTTGCCCAGCGTCATTTGCAGCCTTGCCCAGCGCCGTTTGCAGCTTGCCCAGCGTCGTTTGCAGCTTGCCCAGCGTCGTTTGCAGCTTGCCCAGCGTCATTTGCAGCCTTGCCCAGCGCCATTTGCAGCCTTGCCCAGCGTCCTTTGAAGCCTTGCCCAGCGCCTTTTGCAGCCTTGCCCAGCGCCATTTGCAGCCTTGCCCAGCGCCATTTGCAGCCTTGCCCAGCGCCATTTGCAGCCTTGCACAGCGCCATTTGCAGCTTGCCCAGCGTCATTTGCAGCTTGCCCAGCGTCATTTGCAGCGTGCCCAGCGTCATTTGCAGCCCTGCCCAGCGTCATTTGCAGCCTTGCCCAGCGTCATTTGCAGCCTTGCCCAGCGTCATTTGCAGCCTTGCCCAGCGTCATTTGCAGCCTTGCCCAGCGTCATTTGCAGCCTTGCCCAGCGTCATTTGCAGCCTGCCCAGCGTCATTTGCAGCCTTGCCCAGCGTCATTTGCAGCCTTGCCCAGCGTCATTTGCAGCCTTGCCCAGCGTCATTTGCAGCCTTGCCCAGCGTCATTTGCAGCCTTGCCCAGCGTCATTTGCAGCCTTGCCCAGTGTCATTTGCAGCCTTGCCCACATTTAAATTTCCCGCCGCCGAGACAAGCGCCGCCGAAAAAGACCGAACCGCCGCGGGAAAAAGACCGGACCGCCGCGGGAAAAAGACAGAGCCGACTGTTCGGCTCCGCTCGGAGTCCCGCCTCCCTGCTGTTTCGGGAGCGAGCGCAGGGAGGCGGAACTACAAGCGGAGCCAAACAGTCGGCTCTGTCTTTTTCGGCAGCGCTTCGGTCTTTTTCGGCGGTGCTCGCTATTTTTGTAATTTTTTTGGGGGGTATCGGCGTATAACACGCACCCACGACTTTCCCCTTTTAAGGGGGAAAAAGTGCGTGTTATACGCCAATAAATACGGTAACTTTCTAAATTAGGTATAGGTAGACGTGTGCAATTCGTTTCGTTCCGAAATCGTATTTTAACGAATTTCGACAAATTCGTTAATTCGGTAATATCCAGAATTTTTCCGAATTTTTCGTACATTATCACATTCGTAAATTTGTACATTCATTAATTCGGAAATCTGAAATAATAAATTACCTAATAATAACTTAAAGCGGTTCTGCACACACTTCATTTAGTAAATCTCTTTGCCTTCCAAATCAGGCAAAGAGTACTAAATGAAATGTTTTTTTTTTTTTTTTTTTTTCACTTACCTTTTAATTGCTGCTCTGTCTCTTCGGCGGTGGGCGGGGTCTCTGCGTCGATCCTCGTCATGCCGCACTGTCTCTTGGGATCTGGTGTCATTGATCCCAGGAGTCAGTGCGGACATCCGCCGAAATCTTGCGAGATTTACGGGGGTCGTGCCGAAATCTTGCGAGATTTAGGGGGCTCCTGACGAAATCTCGCGAGATTTCAGCAGATGTTGATAACAATCTGCAGCACACGTTTGCGTTGGACGAGTTTTTCTTCTTATTTGTAGAAATATTTATGTTAATGATTCTTTGTGCGTTTGGAAGCTACACTTTGCCGTTACTGCGCATGCGTGAGATCGGCGCAACAACGGCGGTGCATGCTGGGCCATAGAAGGTGCCTGTGTGGTTTCACATGCCCACAGGCAAGATGGCACCCAGCAGCAACACTTTTTAATAAGTGTTTATTTGTGACGAAAACCGGCAGCAGTTCGCCATGAAAAACGGAACACGCGAGTTCTCATTGCACAAAAAAAAAAAAAACACATTAGACAGTGTCACTCCGCTTTAACTATTAAATTATGGTTCTTGGAATTTCCTTTCAAATTTGGCTGTTAGTGAACGTAACGAATACGAATTTATCCCAAGTTACGACTTATCCGAGATAACGAATGCCGCATCTAAACGAATGGAACGTAATACATAATAATAAATAACAATAATAATAAAAACTTTTATTATTATTATTTGTTATTAATTTGTTCCCTTCCATTTTTTAGATGCGGCATTCGTTATTTCGGATAAGTCGTAACTTTGGATAAATTTGTATTTGTTACGTTCACTAACAGTCAAATTTGAAAGGAAATTCCAATACCTATACCTAATTTAAAGTGGAGCTCCGTCCTGCGGAAAAAAAATAAAATTTTTTAAAAGTCAGCAGCTACAAATACTGCAGCTGCTGACTTTTAAAAATCGGACACTTACCTGTCCCAGGGTCCAGCGGTGCGGGGGAACGAGACCCCCCCTCGTTCCACGAGCCGCTCGCGGCGCCGGCATTCCTAATGTGGGAACCCGGCTGTGGCTTCACAGCCGGGCACCCACTGCGCATGCGCGAGCGGCGCCGTGCGCCGTGATTTGACGCTCAGTCATCTGGGACACGCGACAGGTCCCAGATGACTGTGCGGCGCCGAGGGGGGGAAGTGACGTTTAGCCCGGGCACTGAAGGTGGCAGACTACGAGGGACCCCATAGCAACAGGCATTTGGAGGTGAGTAAAACATTTTTTTTTTTCCAATTATTTTTTTTTGATTTTTTTTATGATTTTTAAGCCCCTTTTTTTTTTTTGACTGGAACCCCACTTTAATAGTTAGTTTTTCAGATTTTCTAATTTTCGGATTTTCAAATTTACGAATTTTCAAATTTACGAATTTTCTAATTTACGAATATGAACTTTCTAATTTACGAATGCATGAATTTACAAATGTACAAATTTACGAATTGCGATCATAACAAATGACCCCGAAAAACGAAAATAAAAAAAACAAAAAAAAACGAATGAAACGAAAATGAACGAATTTTTCGGCACTGCACATGTCTAATAGGTATTGTAATTTCCTTTCAAAATTTGGCTGTTAGTGAACGTAACAAATACAAATTTATCCAAAGTTACGACTTATCCGAAATAACGAATGCCGCATCTAAACAAATGGAAGGCAACAAATTAATAACAAATAATAAAACGTTTTTATTATTATTATTATTATTATTATTATTTAATTCATTACGTTCCATTCGTTTAGATACGGCATTCGTTATTTCGGATAAGTCGTAACTTTGGATAAATTTGTATTTGTTACGTTCACTAACAGCCAAATTTTGAAAGGAAATTACAATACCTATAATTTAATAGTTAAGTTATTATTATTAGGTAATTATTATTTCAGATTTCTGAATTTCCGAATTAATGAATGTACAAATTTCCAAATGTGCAAATGTACGAATGTGATAATGTACGAATTTACTCATTTTTTAATATTCAAGAGTCCAGGTATGGTTGACATTTTCTCCTGAGGAAGGGAATCTCCAGCTGGAGAGGTGTCCAGGATCAGATTCCGATATTCCGAGCGATGAGCCAGTTCCAGCGCTGACTTCTGAGGTGTTCAGGAGCCAACTGGACCTCAGGGGGTCCATAGCCAAGCAAAGGAATGGCTGAATCAGGAAAATCCTCCATGTTCACAATTTAATGGGGGATCAATGATCCTAAACCCCTGGTACCCCATTATCAGTGATCAGTACACCCACCTGTACCCCCATTATCAGTGATTGGTAAACCCTGCCGGAACCCCATTTTCATTGATCAGTACACCCCCCTGTACCCTCATTATCAGAGATCAGTACGCACCCTGTACCCCATTATCAGTGATCAGTAGACCCCCCCCCCAATTATCAGTGATCAGTAGACCCCAATATTAGTGATCAGCTCATCCCCCTGTACCCCATTAACCGGTATTCGGAACATCCCCTGTACCCCCATTATCGGAGACCAGTAGACCCCCCGGAACCCCATTATTAGTGATCAGCTCACCCCCTGTACCCCAGTACATCCCCTGTACCCCCATTATCAGTGATCATTACATCCCCTGTACCCCAATATTCCCCTGTAGAGAACTGACCTGACACCTCGTATGCTCTGCAGACTTTTTGCCAATCGGGGAAACTAGACAGAGGGAGATCAGAGAGATGATTGGTTGGCATAAATTCCCAGAGACACCCAGACAATACAAAACGCACCGTATACCGTAGTGCTGTACACCGACCACTCATGGACTCACCAATGGTCTGATGAGAACAGAGAGTACGCTCTTCAGCCAAGACGGGATTGAATAGGTTGTAACCTGAGTCTTAAGATTGGGGTCAACCAGATCTCCTTTACTGAGAATGAGAAGAGGATGATGTCACTCACAACGATGATGTCACTCACAACGATGATGCCACTCATCTGTCACATACACAATGATGATGTCACTCACAACGATGATGTCACTCATCTGTCACATACACACTGATGATGCCACTCATCTGTCACATATACAATGATGATGCCACTCATCTGTCACATATACAATGATGATGCCACTCATCTGTCACATACACAATGATGATGTCACTCACAACGATGATGTCACTCATCTGTCACATACACACTGATGATGCCACTCATCTGTCACATATACAATGATGATGCCACTCATCTGTCACATACACACTGATGATGCCACTCATCTGTCACATATACAATGATGATGCCACTCATCTGTCACATACACAATGATGATGTCACTCATCTGTCACATACACAATGACGATGCCACTCACAATGATGATGCCACTCATCTGTCACATACACAATAATGATGCCACTCATCTGTCACATATACAATGATGATGTCACTCACAATGATGATGTCACTCATCTGTCACATACACAGTGATGATGTCACTCATCTGTCACACACACTGATGATGTCACTGCAGTACGGGAAGGATACATCTGCTATACATACAAGTTCTCCAGGAAGGTGGCTCCTCCGTCTGCCAGTAACCCCTTCATCACCAGATCATACAAGGCTCTTTCCAGGGAGGGAAGGGTGAACGGCACCAGCTGAAAGAAAACATTGGCAATGTTAAGGCCACATGGAGCCGGCAAACACTAGACTCCGCCCCTAACAAAACCTTAGGAGAACCTTCTTATGGGAACATGTCTTAGCATGTCACCAACAAAACCTGCCTGAAGTGAGAACAATTCGGTCGGCTCACAGACATCCATACAATCGTACATACATGAGTGTTACATACTCACCGTCTATTTCTCCAAGTCCATTGAGGGGTATGGTAATTCAGATAGAAATTGGGTTATACTGCCACCTACAGGAGGACTGGACATGCCTCAGTTTTCTGGTAAAGCAGAACTAAGAGCATTTCTTGGAGGCCATGGAGGAATGGATTTCTCAATGGCTGCCAAGAAATAGAAATTACCGTAAGTACAATAATCCCATTTTCTTCTCCATTGAGGGGCCACGGGGACACAGAGTCAGGACAACAGAGAAGGAACATAAAACACACACACAATAAAAATGGCTTCACCAAGGGGACTGGGGACCCTGTGCAGACCAGGAGTCACCTGAAGAACTAATGTCTGAATCTGGATGGAGAAGATGGGGCCAGACCAAAAAGAGGAACCCCCAAACCTGACCAAAGGAAGAGCTTGGAGGATCAACCTGACGGACCAGCCCAGGATGGAGAAGGTCAGCACCAGAGGGGAATACTGAACCCAAACAACCTGAGGGAACTGGGGTCAAACAAAAAAACTGGGGTTTTAAAAAAAAAAAAATGTAGAAGAATATGTATCGGCCTACACTGAGGAAAAAAAATGTGTTTTATATATATATTTTTTTGGGGATATTTATTATAACAAAAAGTAAAAAATATTGCGTTTTTTTCCCCAAAATTTTCGCTCTTTTTTTTTTGTTTATAGCACAAAAAATAAAAACCGCAGAGGTGATCAAATACCACCAGAAGAAAGCTCTATTTGTGGGGAAAAAAAAAGGATGTCAATTTTGTTTGGGTGCCACGTCGCACGACCGCGCAATTGTCAGTTACAGCATTGCAGTGTCGAAAACGCAAAAAATGACCCGGTCAGGAAGGGGGGTAAAATCTTCCGGGGCTGAAGCGGTTAAAACACTAAATTTTTTTCTGACATTTGTTGGATTCAAGTTAAAGCAGAGCTGCACCCGCACAAAAAATATTAAAAGTCAGCAGCTACAAATAGTGCAGCTGCTGACTTCCTGACTCCCGGTCTCACGTTCCCTTAAACCCGAATCGTGTAAAACCAATACGATACCACGATCGTGGCATCTAAAAGACGATTGGACTGGGGGCGTGGCCAAGATGGCAGAGTGACCAGACGCACATCCCGGAGCTCTGCTGGAAACTTTCCTTATTTTATGCATGCCTGGGAGAACCGACGCCCGTACTAGCAGCTATAGTCGGCGGATGCCGTCCAGAACACCGGGCCGCGGCAAGGCTGGTAAGAAGCTTCATTTTCCCCCTGATATCCCGGACATTACCGGCCCTGCACTGAGATTGCGGCCTGCTTGCACAGTGCGTGCTAACACGGCGTCGCAAACAGAGGCCCCAGCGGAACCCCCCAGGGATACTGGAGGTCATGGCGGCTATTGCATCCTGCCACACAGCCATTGCCACTTGCCAGACAACCCTGACCAGTAAGATAGAGGCAGTGCAGCTGGACATGGGATTAATCCGCCAAGACATGGACAAGGTCCGATCCCGCCTGACCAACGCAGAGGGGAGGGTGGGCCATGTGGAGGTCGCAGAGCATGAAGGAGCTCTCCATGCGATGCAGTCCAAGCTAAAAACGTTAGACTACAGAGCAGAGGATGCTGAAAATCGATGCCGCCGCAATAATATTCGCATCATTGGTCTAGCAGAGGAGGCTGAGGGGGAAGAATCCCACAGTTTTTACTGAAGAGCTTCTGCGCTACCTCCTGCCTGCGGCCCAGATGTCCCCCATACTTTACTGTGGAGAGGGCCCACCGCATGCCGCCACAACCTGGCCCGCAGGGAGCCCCACCCCCGCACATTTATCCTGCGGCTGCTGAACTTCAGAGACCGGGTAAAATACTGAGAGCTACCAGAATGGCGGGAGATATACCTTACAAGAATAACCGCCTCATGTTGTTTCCAGACTATTCTGTGGAGACACAGAAACTCCGCAGGTCCTTTGATGCTGTGAAAGCTGCTCTCAGGGAAAGGAGGATCAAGTACAGCGTGCTCTTCCCCGCCAAGCTGCGAGTCGTGGATGGGGAGACGCCGAGATTCTTTACATTCCCCAAGAGAGGCAACCCGCTGGCTGGAATCCCTGCCGCCACATGGATGAGGGTTCCACCTGCTGTGACCACACTTTATTTTAGGCTCTGCATATGTGCCAATCCCTACAGGGCCAGTTGGCCTCGGCTGTGTTTACAACTCAAGTTATTAAGATGGAAGATATGGGTTCTTTTCAGTTATTTACAGGACCTGCCCGCTGTCCATTCCTGTTATTTGTTTACAGCGGGGGGGGGGGGCCCTCTTTCCTTCTGACACCCCTGAACAGCTCAGCCTAACCAAATTTAAGTGGGCCACATCAAGTTTTGTACCCCAGGTGGACACCAGGCGAACTACATACCGTATATACTCGAGTATAAGCCGACCCCAATATAAGCCGAGGCACCTAATTTTACCACAAAAAAAATGGGAAAACGTATTAACTCGAGTATAAGCCTAGGGTGAGAAATGCGCAGCTACTGTAAGTGGAAAAGAGGGTCAACAATGCCAATTTGCAGCCTCACTGTGCCCATTTGCAGCCATAGGTCCCCCGAACCGTAGTTAATCATAGTTTAGGGTTCCTAGATGCCCCCTAGCTGCAGCCAAAGGGTCCCGAAATGACATTGCTGCAGATGGACACAGTTTTTTTTGGAAAATTCTTTTTATTCACAGTTTTTTAAACGCAGATGGACACAGTTGACCGAATTTGGGGCCCTCTGGGCCACTTGGTGCTAGGAACCCCAGCTTGGATATGTTGTAGTGCTAGTTCCACTGGATTTGCACACCAAATTTGGGGTTTCTAGCTCTAAGTGGCCCCCGAGATACAGGGCCCAAAGTCGGTCAACTGTGTCCATCTGCAGCAATGTCATTTCGGGACCCTTTGGGTCCAGAAACCCCAAATTTTGGCTGCAGCTAGGGGGGCATCTAGGAACCCTTAACTACCAAGTTTGAAGTTCGGGGGACCTATGGCTGCAAATGGGCACAGTGAGGCTGCAAATGGGCACAGTGAGGCTGCAAATGGGCACTGTTGCCCCTATTTTCCACTTACAGTAGCTGCGCATTTCTCACCCTAGGCTTATACTCGAGTCAATAAGTTTTCCCAGTTTGTTTTTTTGTGGTAAAATTAGGTGCCTCGGCTTATATTCGGGTCGGCTTATTACTCGAGTATATACGGTATACAAATACAATAAATTCAACAATAATAATCTCTTTGCATCACTGCTAAAATTCTGACATTGTAAACCTGTTTTAATATCAAAATAAAATGTATTTTTTTTTAAAGTTTTATTGGTTTTATAAGATAAGGGAGTATTAAGAACTCCCTTATAAAACCAATAAAAACTTAAAAAAATAGACATTAAAATGGACCACAACCATACTATAGCACTAAGCTTCTATTTATTATAGTTTTATTTTACATTTTTTTTATTTTTTATTTATGTTATCCGGAATGTATATATCATGTTAACTTAATCTATACTGTTGTATAATCTCTCTATATACCTAAGAATAATGTGTTAGAATGAGTATTATTAATAATAAGGAAAAGACATATAATTATTATTATTATTATTATTATTATTATTATTATTATTATTATTAGGGAAGAGACATAATGGGGGGAAACATAACTACTGGACACCAGTGGTGGAACTATCAGGGTCGCAAAGATGGCACTTGCAACTGGGCATAAATAGACCCCCCAAATGGGGGTCCTAAAAAATAAAAAAAAAATAAAAAAATAAAAAAATAAAATAACAAAAATGGTAAAAGAATAATAAAAATAAAAAACAAAAATAACTAATGGATACCAGTGGTGAAGCTACCAGGGTCGCAAAGGTGGCACTTGCGACTAGGCATAAATAGCCCCCCAATGGGGGTCCTAAAAAAAAGTAATAAAAATGTAAATAAGAAAAAATAAAAATGGTAAAAGTGTAAAAAAAAAAGTAATAAATAAAATAACAAATATGGTAAAAGAAAAAAAAAAAAAACTACTGATACCAGTTGTGGAACTACCAGGGTCGCAAAGGTGGCACTTGCGACTGGGCATAAATAGCCCCGCCCCCCAATGAGGATCCAAAAAAAAAAAAAAAAATTGTAAATACAAAATAACAAAAATGGTAAAAGAATAATAAAAAAAAATAACTACTGACACCAGTGGTGGAACTATCAGGGTCACCAAGATCACACTTGCGACTGGGCATAAATAGCCTCCCAATGGGGTTCCAAAAAAATAGAATTGTAAATTAAAAAAAGAAATAAAAAATAACAAAAATTGTAAAAAAGAGTAAACAAACTTATAATAAAAGAACATAAAATGGTAAAAGAATAATAAAAAAATAAGACAAAAATAACTACTGGACACCAGTGGTGGAACTACCAGGGTTGCAAAGGTGGCACTTGCAACTGGGCTTTGCCTTTTCGTCACCTTGGGGGGGGGGGGGCCCAAGATGGCAGAAAGGTGGCCTGCTGTGAGACCGTAATAAAGGGTTCCATAATGAGAGTAAAGGGCCCCGGGATTATTAGGAAGGACCCCGGGATCACATGGCCTAGTGTGTCCAGTACTGGATGAAAATTAGTAGAATATTACAAATTTCATAACTTTCTGCTACTGGAGACAGAACACCCCAAAGGCTCCGCCCAGGGGTGGACTGACCATTCGGCCACTCGGGCACTGCTCGAAGGCCCCGGGCCACTAGGGGGCCCCATCAGGGTTGCCAGCCTCAGTAAAAGAGACAGTATGTAAAAATCTGTGTTTTTTTTTTTTTATATCTGTTTCTGAAATGTCCCTTACTGACATCCTTTTGGTCTAAAAATCCCGAGATTAGAGCTGCTCCACCTCTCCAGTACCTTCTCAGCCAATAGAAACATGTCTGTGTATACTGTGTGATTGTATACTGTGTGGCCCTATAATCTCTGATTGCCTGGGGGCCCCATAATCTCCTATTGCCCGGGGGCCCCATGATTTGTCAGTCCGCCCCTGGCCCACACATGCCTCCGATCAGCCGCCAGCTCCTCCCCCTTCGGCTTGATCCAGGTGGGAGGAGGGGGCACTCTTGGTTGGTTGGACCCACCTGATGTCCGGCTCCCTCCAGGAGCTCCTTTGTCTGCAGCAAGGCCCGTCTCATGGATGGAGTCGCCATGGTGCTGCCGTCATCCTCGTAGTACCCGATACGAAGGGGCTGCGTGGCAGAGTACACCTGGAAAAAGAAAAGACACCCGGAGTGACCAGAAATACCAAGAGATGGCGGCAACTAGCACACCGCACCGTAGTGACACTTGGCTGTGCGCTGCCCTATTACAGCCTGAAGGTGGCGCCTTACGACACAACAGCCAACGCTCATCCTCTCCTGTGGCTGCAGTATTACCCATAACTAGGGTTGCACCGATACCATTTTATAAAAAAAATCAGCGAGTACCAATACTTTGCGGCAGTGCTCGACAAACCCCGGTCGCCAGGTCGCATTGGCGACTAGAATTAGTGACCTGGCGCCCGGGGCAGCACAGCTGGGGGTATCCTGTCTCCATAGTGCACCCCCCCGCGTGCGCGATCGCGATGGACCGCGCCGGCCGGTAATTGAGGCCGCGGCTTTGCGGCCTTGTGCAGTCCTATGGTACCTTCTAGAATCTGGCGCCCTCTTGTGGTGGCCGTTGGTATGACACCCAGCAATGCTAATGGAGCCGTTTTGTTTTCTCTGCCTGCCCATCTCCTTTACTTAGAACCCCCAAACATTATATATATTTTTTATTCTAACACCCTAGAAAATAAAATGGCGGTCGTTGCAATACTTTCTGTCACACCGTATTTGCGCAGCGGGCTTACAAGCGCACTTTTTTGGGAAAAAATATTTTTTAATTAAAAAAAATAACACAACAGTAAAGTTATTCCAATTTTTTTTTTATATTGTGAAAGACAATGTTACAGCGAGTAAATTGATACCAAACATGTCACGCTTCAAAATTGTGCCCGCTCGTGGAATGGCGACAAACTTTTACCCTTTAAAATCTCCATAGGCAACGTCTAAAAAAATTCTACAGGTTGCATGTTTTAAGTTACAGAGGAGATCTAGGGCTAGAATTATTGCTCTCGCTCTACCGATTACGGCGATACCTCACATGTGTGCTTTAAACACCGCTTTCATATGCGGGCGCTACTCACGTATGCGTTTGCTTCTGCAAACAAGCTCGGCGGGACGGGGCGCATTTAAAATTATAATTTTTTTTTCTTATTTAATTTAAATTTAATTTTTAATATTTTCACTGTCCTTTTGAAAAAAAAATTGTGTCATTTTTATTCCTTCTACAAGGAATGTAAACACCCTTGTAATAGAAAAAAGCATGACAGGGCCTCTTAAATCTGGGGTCAAAAAGACCTCGGATCTCATATTTACACTAAAATGCAATAATAAAAAAAAGAAATAAAAAAAATTGTCATTTGAAAAAAATAAAAATAATAAAATGTCCCTTTTAAGACCTATGGGCGGAAGTGACGATTTGAAGTCGCCCTGCAATGTCTTGGAGACGGGCGGGGCCATCTTCCCCTCACTTGTCTCCATGTCGTTAAAAAAAAAAAAAAAAATAACCTGGCTCCTAACTTTTTTTGCTGGCTCCTAGATTCCAAGCAAATTTGTCAAGCACTGCTTTGCGGTGCAATTTGCGTAAATACAAAAAAAAAAAAAAAAAAAAAAATCGCATGCGATTTCCCCCACTGCTCCTTAATGTGTATAGAAAGGGAAAGGCGCCATCTAGTGGACAGTTTATTAAAAATTTATCTGGCCGAATGCTAAATCTCCATTAGGTGTCCCGGTCCCGCCAATGATAGCAAATCACGGACGCTGGGAGGTGCTCACAGAGCTGGAGGAGAAGTTCCCGGGAACCCCCGTGGGTATAGGGTGGAAGTCATATCAGCTTGGGGGGGGGCGGACCGTCTCAAAATCTCCTCCAGTCCCTCTGAGCGCCCTCATCGGCTGTGATTTGCTATCATCGGCGGGATCGGGGACACCTATGGAGATTTCCCATTTGTTCCTACATTATTAATAACCTGCCCACTAGATGGCGCTTTTCCCCTCTCTAACAGTGGGGGAAAATCGCATTCGATCCTTTGCGGTGCGATTTGCGCCGGTTCATTTTGTGTTGGACACAAATCGCACCGCGAAGTATCGTTTTGGGTATATCCCTACCCATAACATTACCCATGATGCTCGGTGTTTTATGCTGCCCTGCTATGGGCACTACCTTCTCATTGAACGGGACGGGAGGGACGGTGGGATCCAGCTGAAACATGTCGTCACACAGCAGGGCCCTCATGGCGATCACCAGACTCTCCACGTCTCGGGCAATCGGGCCCACCATTGCGGTAACTGTAAAGTGAGATGTCCATCAGTACGGAGGTCAGGTGAGAAACAGCAAACAGTAATAATCGATCGATCTGAAATAACGGGGTTCAGGTACCTACCACAAGCTCCATCCTTGGGGTTCATTGAGGGACACAGGAATTCAGAGACTGTCGGGTTATACTGCCCCCTATGGGAAGACTGGGCACTAGAAAAACTGTGCCCCCCCCTAGGATAACCTCTCAGGTTTGTAGTGTAGCCCCCCCACCCCCCGGTCCTATACTGGGGCTACTATGCGAGTTTGGCCCGGGCTGTGGGCCGCTCAGACTGATTGGACGGCTCCTCAATGTTGTCCTTCCCTAAGCCTGGGTGGGTTGTGCATTTCTCACCGTCGCCTGTAGGTGTCACTGATAGCAGGGGGGGGGGCGTACCTACAGGGGTCGCAGAGGTCACAGCGGAGACCCAGCCCCATGCTCCAGGCCCGTGCGGCTCCCCTGTACACCTGCATAGGGGAGGCGGCATGTAGAGGAACCCATGCCCTCCATTTCCTTCTGCAGCGGCTGAAAGCCTGCTTCCCCTCCTCTCCCTCCCGAAACATGCTTTAACTACAGATAATTGATTAGGAATATGCTTTCACTGTAAAGAAAAGTACAGGAATCACGCTGTAACTGCAGAGAATTTATCGGGAACATGCTGTAACTGCAGATAATCTGCTGGGAACATGGTTTAACTACAGATAATTTGCAAAGAATCTACTGGGAACATGCTGTAACCGCCGAGCATCTATTTGGCATGTGCTGTAACTGCAGAGAATCTATCAGGAATATGCTGTAACTGCAGAGAATCTACTGGGGACAGCTGTTACTGCACAGAATCTACTGAGAACATGGTTCAACTACAGATAATTTACTGGGGACAGCTGTAACTGCAGAGAATCTATTGGGAACATGCTTGAACTACAGATAATTTGTGAGGAATATACTTTCATTGCAGAGAATCTACTGGGAACATGCTGTAACTGCAGAAAATCTATTTGGCATGTGCTGTAACTGCAGAGAATCTATTGGGGACAGCTGTAACTGTACAAAATCTACTGAGGACATGGTTGAACTACAAATAATTTACTGGGGACATGCTGTAACTGCAGAGATCTACTGTGAACACCAGTGGCGGAATTACCAGGGTTGCAAAGGTCGCACATTTCCGTCCAGGCCTTGGAGTTCCGCCATCGTAGGGGGGGCCCCAAGACGGCAGGAAGGGGGCCCACTGCAGAACATGTGAAAGGGCCCTGTGATGGGAGTAAGGGGGAGGGGCTGGGTATCCTCTCCCGTACCCTCCACGTGAAGCGTTGGTCGGGGAAGATGAGGGCGCCCTCTCATGGTGAGGACAAATGTATCTGAAGGTTGGTGGGACTTGGAAGTCCAGGCTTTGAAGGCCTCCTAATAATAGGAGGAGCCTTCCCATGGCCGGGCGCTGGGTTTTGTCTGCCAGGGAAGACGGTCCTCTTACCCCGGGGAACACCCTGAGGAGGGGGGGTGCTGGGCAACTTTGGGGAGACGTTGCCCCTCCGTGGGGAATACAAAGCACTATGCGGTCCCCCGACCCGACACTGCAGCCAGAGAGCCTCCCTCATGGTCATAGAGGTCCAACCTCTTCTACATTCCCAGGCCGCAGTCATCATCTCCAGATGTTCTGCAAATCGAGTAATTCACTGCCGATCGGATCAAAACCTTCTAACCAATCAGTGAGGGTCTGATAGGCTATGCTCATTACTGTGCTGGGCCTGCCAGAGACAACGGGGGTCCGGGAAGGTCCAGGAAGGTTCTGCAGATCCTGTGTGGGTTGGACAAGAACCAGACGTGTGCATTTCGTTTCCAAATCGAAATTCGGACGAATTGTACATTATTCGGAAATTCGTATGCATCCGAATTTCCGAATAACAAAAAGTAACGAATTTTAATGAATCCGAAAAACAAAAAAAAAAAAAAAAAATCGAATTCGAAAAAAATAAAAAACGATTTTCTAAAAAATACAATAAAATAGAATATATATATATTTTTTATTATTCTGTTCTATTGTTTTTCTATGCTTTTTTCTATTATTTTCTATTCTATAATAGTCTTTTCTATTCAAATTCATTCTTATACGAAATTAGAATTTGGGAAGATGGCTTCTGAAGTTCAAATTTCGTATAGCATGAATTCGAATTTGTATAGAAAATAATAGAAAAGAATAGACTAGAAAAACAATAGAACAGAATAGAATAATAATAAAAAAAAAAAAAATTATAAATTATACTGTATATACTCGAGTATAAGCCGAGTTTTTCAGCACATTTTATTGTGCTGAAAGTGCCCCCCTCGGCTTATACTGGAGTCAAGCACTTTTCTGCAGCAAAAAAAAAAAAAAAAATTCCGACCCGACTTTGGGGCCCCGTATCTCGGGGCCACTTGGGTCTAGGAGTCTAGGGACCTAGCACTACAACATATCCAAAGATGGGGGTCCTAGCACTAAGTGGCCCCGAGATACGGGGCCCCAAAGTCGGTTCAGAAAATGTCATTCTCTGCTGCAGAAAAGTGCTTGCGTTTTTCTGACCCGAATTTGGGGCCCCGTATCTCGGGGACACTTGGTGCTAGGAACCCCAACTGTTGTATTCCAACCCAGTGGAATTAGCACTACAACATATCTAAAGATGGGGTCCCTAGCACTAAGTGTCCCTGAGATACAGGGCCCCAAATCGGTCAACTGTGTCCATCTGCATGGGCACAGTGAGGCTGCAAATGGGCATTGTTGACCCTCTTTTCCACTTACAGTAGCTGCGCATTTCTCACCCTAGGCTTATACTCGAGTCAATACGTTTTCCCATTTTTTCGTGGTAAAATTAGGTGTCTCGGCTTAAATTCGGGTCGGCTTATACGGTATATAGTTTCATAATTCGTAAGGTTGAATAAAGACATCAGTCCATCCAGTTCAACCCGAGTGAGTGTCAACAACTGTCCCTATCCCTGTACATTGCACACTCACATCGGTCCCTACCCTCAAGGAGCCCACAATCCAAGGTCCCCATTCATATACTAGGGACAATTTTTGGACAGAAGCCAATTAACCTACCAGCATGTCTTTGGAGTGTGGGGAGGAAACCGGAGTACCCGGAGGAAACCCACGCAGGCACAGGGAGAACATGCAAACTCCAGGCAGGTAGTGTCGTGGTTGGGATTCAAACCAGCGACCCTTTTTACTGCTAGGTGAGAGAGTGCTAACCACTACACCACTGTGCCGCCAATATATATAACTATCTTCCGAAATTCGAATTTCGTATAAATTGAATTCGAATTTGAATAGAAAAGATTAGAATAGAGTAGAAAAGAATAGACTAGAAAAAAAACAAACAATAGAACAGAATAATATATATATATATATATATATATATATATATATTATATACACACACACACACACACATATATATTATATTTTATTCTGTTCTGTTCTTATGTTTTTCTAGTCTATTTTTTTCTATTCTAATCTTTTCTATTCAAATTTGAATTCATTCTATACGAAATTCGAATTTCAGAAGCCATCTTCCCAAATTCTAATTTCGTATAAGAATTAATTCAAATTTGAATAGAAAAGTTTAGACTAGAATAGAAAAGAATAGCACAGAAAAACAATGGAACAGAATAGAAAAAAATATAATATATAACATCTTCCGAAATTCGAATTTCATATAGACTGAAATCAAATTTGAATAGAAAAGATTAGAATAGAATAGAAAAAAAAACAAAAGAATAGAAAAAAATACAATATATATATATAAACTATAACTATATATAACTATAACTAACTATCTTCTGAAATTGGAATTTGGTACAGAATGAATTTGAATAGAAAAGATTAGAATAGAATATATTATACTTTTTTCTATTCTGTTCTATTGGTTTTTCTATGCTATTCTTTTATATTATTTTCTATTCTAATCTTTTCTATTGGAATTCGATTTCATTCTATACGAATTTCGAATTTCGCAAAATGGTTATATATATAGTTTACTTTTTCAAATTCGGTAAAAAAAAAAAAAAATTTAATGCGGTAGAATTTTTTTTCAAATGTGAATACAAAACTAAACGAATCCCGAAAACGAATGTAACAAATTTAACTAAACTAATTCAGTTTTCATCCTGCACATGTCTAACAAGAACGTCCTCCACAGGGATGGCAGGAGACATGCTGGGGGGGGTAGAGGAAAGATGTCCATCCTCCCAGGACACAGGCAAACTGAGGCATGCTGGGAGTAGGCGGGTTATCCCGGGCTGGCCTATCACTTTCTTACTTTTCAGTGTCCAATCCTCCTGTTGGTGGCAGTATAACCCGACTGTATGTGAATATCCGTGTCTCTTAATGAACGAGAAAAAAACGTCACCAAAATATAGAGAACGTGCTTTATGTGTAAAGAATCTAAAGTGGATGTGCTTTAACTGCAGGGAATATTTATTAAACTGCCATTAATCTACAGGAACTGCAGAGAATCCACTGGGAACATGCTGTACCTAAAAATAATCTACTGGGAACATGAATAAACTACAGGGAATCTACTGTAACTGCAACAAAAAAAAAAAAATCCACTGGGAACATGCTGTAACTGCAAAGAATTTATTGGGGACATGCTGTAACTGCAGAGAATCTACTCTGGCTCTACATGGCTTTACTGCAGTAAATCTATCGGCGACATGCTTGTAACTGTAGACAATCTATGGGAAACATGCTGTAACTACAGAGCATCTATTGAGAACATGCTTTAACAGCACATGGTCTATTAAGGACATGCTGTAACAACAGAGAATCTACTGGGAACATGCTGTAACAACAGAGAATCTACTGGGAACATGCTGTAACTGTAAAGAACCTATTGGGGATAGCTGTAACTGGAGAGAGAATACTGTGAATATGCTGTAACTGCAGAGAATTGATTGGAAACAAGCTTTAACTGCAGAAAAATATCTAGGGAACATGCTGTAACTGCAGAGAATCTACTGTGGACATGGTTTAACTGCAGGGATTCTATTGGCGATATGCTGCAACTGCAAAGAATCTACTTGCAACATGCCTTAACTGCTGAGAATTTATCAGGAACATGCTTTGACTGCAATGGATCTACTGGGAACGTGCTGTAACTGCAAAGAATGTACTGGGGACATGATTTAACTGCAGGGATCTATGGACATACTTTAACTGCAGAGAATCTATTAGGAACATGCTCTGACTTGAAGAATCCAATGGGAAAATGCTTTAACTACAGATGAATTGACTAGGAATATGCTTTCACTGCAAATAATCTACAGGGACCATGCTGTAACTGCAGAGAATCTACTGGGAACAAGGTTCAGTGCTGACACCAAGCTATGCAGTGGAATGACGTCCTTACAGGAGGTCTCAATTTGGGCGACTATGTGGCAGATGAGGTTTAATGTTGATAAATGTAAAGTTATGCACTTGGGGGCTAAGAATATGCATCATGCATACTAGGGGGGAGTACAACTGGGGGATCCATAGTGGAGAAGGATCTGGGGGGATCCGTAGTGGAGAAGGATCTGGGGGGGATCCGTAGTGGAGAAGGATCTGGGGGGATCCGTAGTGGAGAAGGATCTGGGGGGATCCGTAGTGGAGAAGGATCTGGGGGGGATCCATAGTGGAGAAGGATCTGGGGGGGATCCGTAGTGGAGAAGGATCTGGGGGGATCCGTAGTGGAGAAGGATCTGGGGGATCCGTAGTGGAGAAGGATCTGGGGGATCCGTAGTCGAGAAGGATCTGGGGGATCCGTAGTGGAGAAGGATCTGGGGGGATCCGTAGTGGAGAAGGATCTGGGGGGATCCGTAGTGGAGAAGGATCTGGGGGGATCCGTAGTGGAGAAGGATCTGGGGGGATCCGTAGTGGAGAAGGATCTGGGGGGAGCCGTAGTGGAGAAGGATCTGGGGGGATCCGTAGTGGAGGAGAAGGATCTGGGGGGGATCCGTAGTGGAGAAGGATCTGGGGGGATCCGTAGTGGAGAAGGATCTGGGGGGGATCCGTAGTGGAGAAGGATCTGGGGGGGATCCATAGTGGAGAAGGATCTGGGGGGATCCGTAGTGGAGAAGGATCTGGGGGGATCCGTAGTGGAGAAGGATCTGGGGGGATCCATAGTGGAGAAGGATCTGGGGGATCCATAGTGGAGAAGGATCTGGGGGGATCCCATAGTGGAGAAGGATCTGGGGGGATCCGTAGTGGAGAAGGATCTGGGGGGATCCATAG
Source organism: Lithobates sylvaticus (assembly GCA_028564925.1). Lineage (NCBI taxonomy): Eukaryota > Metazoa > Chordata > Amphibia > Anura > Ranidae > Lithobates > Lithobates sylvaticus. Next base: position 274,814,194 of record CM053032.1, read on the forward strand.
TGGAGAAGGATCTGGGGGGAGATCCATAGTGGAGAAGGATCTGGGGGGATCCGTAGTGGAGAAGGATCTGGGGGGGATCCGTAGTGGAGAAGGATCTGGGGGGATCCGTAGTGGAGAAGGATCTGGGGGGATCCGTAGTGGAGAAGGGGGGGATCTGGGGGGGATCCGTAGTGGAGAAGGATCTGGGGGGGATCCGTAGTGGAGAAGGATCTGGGGGGGGATCCTTAGTGGAGAGGGATCTGGGGGGATCCGTAGTGGAGAAGGATCTGGGGGGATCCGAGTGGAGAAGGATCTGGGGGGGATCCATAGTGGAGAAGGATCTGGGGGGATCCATAGTGGAGAAGGATCTGGGGGGATCCATAGTGGAGAAGGATCTGGGGGGATCCTTGGGGAAGGATTCGGGGGGATCCGTAGTGGAGAAGGATCTGGGGGATCCATAGTGGAGAAGGATCTGGGGGGATCCGTAGTGGAGAAGGATCTGGGGGGATCCGTAGTGGAGAAGGATCTGGGGGGATCCGTAGTGGAGAAGGATCTGGGGGGATCCGTAGTGGAGAAGGATCTGGGGGATCCGTAGTGGAGAAGGATCTGGGGGGGATCCATAGTGGAGAAGGATCTGGATCCATGGTGGAGAAGGATAGGGGGGATCCATAGTGGAGAAGGATCTGGGGGGATCCGTAGTGAGAAGGATCTGGGGGGATCCGTAGTGGAGAAGGATCTTGGGGGATCCGTAGTGGAGAAGGATCTGGGGGATCCGTAGTGGAGGATCTGGGGGGATCCGTAGTGGAGAAGGATCTGGGGGATCCCGTAGTGGAGAAGGATCTGGGGGGATCCATAGTGGAGAAGGATCTGGGGGGATCCTTAGTGGAGAAGGATCTGGGGGGATCCATAGTGGAGAAGGATCTGGGGGGATCTAGTGGGGGATCTGGGGGGATCCATAGTGGAGAAGGATCTGGGGGGGGGGATCCATAGTGGAGAAGGATCTGGGGGGGATCCGTAGTGGAGAAGGATTTGGGGATCCGTAGTGGAGAAGGATCTGGGGGGATCCATAGTGGAGAAGGATCTGGGGGGATCCGTAGTGGAGAAGGATCTGGGGGGGGGATCCGTAGTGGAGAAGGATCTGGGGGGATCCGTAGTGGAGAAGGATCTGGGGGGATCCGTAGTGGAGAAGGATCTGGGGGATCCGTAGTGGAGAAGGATCTGGGGGTCCGTAGTGGAGAAGGATCTGGGGGGATCCGTAGTGGAGAAGGATCTGGGGGGATCCGTAGTGGAGAAGGATCTGGGGGGATCCGTAGTGGAGAAGGATCTGGGGGGATCTGTGGAGAAGGATCTGGGGGGATCCGTAGTGGAGAAGGATCTGGGGGATCCGTAGTGGAGAAGGATCTGGGGGGATCCGTAGTGGAGAAGGATCTGTGGGGGATCCGTAGTGGAGAAGGATCCGTAGTGGAGAAGGATCTGGGGGGGGGGTCCGTAGTGGATAAGGATCTGGGGGGATCCGTAGTGGAGAAGGATCTGGGGGGGGGGGATCCGTAGTGGAGAAGGATCTGGGTGGATCCGTAGTGGAGATGGATCTGGGGGGATCCGTAGTGGAGAAGGATCTGGGGGGTAGTGGAGAAGGATCTGGGGGGATCCGTAGTGGAGAAGGATCTGGGGGGATCCGTAGTGGAGAAGGATCTGGGGGATCCGTAGTGGAGAAGGATCTGGGGGGGGGGGGGGGGTGGGGGGGGGGGGGGGGGGGGGGTGGGGGATCCGTGGGGGGGGGGGGGGGGGTGGGGGGGGGGGGGGGGGGGGGGGGGGGGGAGGAGGTTCTGGGGGGATCCTTAGTGGAGAAGGATCTGGGGGGGGTCCGTAGTGGAGAAGGATCTGGGGGGGGATCCGTAGTGGAGAAGGATCTTGGGTATCCATGGTGGAGAAGGATCTGGGGGGGGGGGATCCGTAGTGGAGAAGGATCTGGGGGGATCCCTAGTGGAGAAGTATCTGGGGGGATCCATAGTGGAGAAGGATCTGGGGGGGGATCCGTAGTGGAGAAGGATCTGGGGGGATCATAGTGGAGAAGGATCTGGGGGATCCATAGTGGAGAAGGATCTGGGGGGATCCGTAGTGGAGAAGGATCTGGGGGGATCCGTAGTGGAGAAGGATCTGGGGGGATCCATGGTGGAGAAGGATCTGGGGGGATCCAAAGTGGAGAAGGATCTGGGGGATCCGTAGTGGAGAAGGATCTGGGGGATCCGTAGTGGAGAAGGATCTGGGGGGATCCGTAGTGAGAAGGATCTGGGGGGATCCATGGAGAAGGATCTGGGGGATCCATAGTGGAGAAGGATCTGGGGGGATCCATAGTAGTGGAGAAGGATCTGGGGGGATCCATAGTGGAGAAGGATCTGGGGGGATCCCATAGTGGAGAAGGATCTGGGGGGGATCCATAGTGGAGAAGGATCTGGGGAAGATCCGTAGTGGAGAAGGATCTGGGGAGATCCATAGTGGAGAAGGATCTGGGGGGATCAATAGTGGAGAAGGATCTGGGGGGATCCATAGTGGAGAAGGATCTGGGGGGATCCGTAGTGGAGAAGGATCTGGGGGGATCCGTAGTGGAGAAGGAAGGGGGAGAAGGATCTGGGGAGATCCATAGTGGAGAAGGATCTGGGGGGATCCATAGTGGAGAAGGATCTGGGGGGATCCGTAGTGGAGAAGGATCTGGGGGGGATCCGTAGTGGAGAAGGATTTGGGGGGATCCGTAGTGGAGAAGGATCTGGGGGATCCATAGTGGAGAAGGAACTGGGGGGATCCGTAGTGGAGAAGGATCTGGGGGGATCCGTAGTGGAGAAGGATCTGGGGGGGACCGTAGTGGAGAAGGATCTGGGGGGATCCGTAGTGGAGAAGGATCTGGGGGATCCGAAGTGGAGAAGGATCTGTGGGATCCGTAAGAGGTATCTGGGGGATCCGTAGTGGAGAAGGATCTGGGGGGGATCCGGAGTGGAGAAGGATCTGGGGGGGATCCGTAGTGGAGAAGGATCTGGGGGAGTCCGTAGTGGAGAAGGATCTGGGGGGAGTCCGTAGTGGAGAAGGATCTGGGGGGATCCGTAGTGGAGAAGGATCTGGGGGGATCCATAGTGGAGAAGGATCTGGGGGGATCCGTAGTGGAGAAGGATCTGGGGGGATCCGAGTGGAGAAGGATCTGGGGGGATCCGTAGTGGAGAAGGATCTGGGGGGATCCGTAGTGGAGAAGGATCTGGGGGGATCCGTAGTGGAGAAGGATCTGGGGGGATCCGTAGTGGAGAAGGATCTGGGGGGGGGATCCGTAGTGGAGAAGGATCTGGGGGGGATCCGTAGTGGAGAAGGATCTGGGGGGATCCGTAGTGGAGAAGGATCTGGGGGATCCGTAGTGGAGAAGGATCTGGGGGGATCCGTAGTGGAGAAGGATCTGGGGGGATCCGTAGTGGAGAAGGATCTGGGGGGATCCGTAGTGGTGAAGGATCTGGGGGGGATCCGTAGTGGAGAAGGATCTGGGGGGATCCGTAGTGGAGAAGGATCTGGGGGATCCATAGTGGAGAAGGATCTGGGGGGATCCGTAGTGGAGAAGGATCTGGGGGGATCCGTAGTGGAGAAGGATCGGGGGGGATCCGTAGTGGAGAAGGATCTGGGGGATACGTAGTGGAGAAGGATCTGGGGGGATCCATAGTGGAGAAGGATCTGGGGGGATACATGGTGGAGAAGGATCTGGGGGGATACGTGGTGGAGAAGGATCTGGGGGGATACATAGTGGAGAAGGATCTGGGGGGGATCCGTAGTGGAGAAGGATCTGGGGGGGATCCGTAGTGGGAGAAGGATCTGGGGGATCCGTAGGGGAGAAGGATCTGGGGGGATCCATAGTGGAGAAGGATCTGGGGGGATCCGTAGTGGAGAAGGATCTGGGGGGATCCATAGTGGAGAAGGATCTGGGGGGATCCGTAGTGGAGAAGGATCTGGGGGGATCCGTAGTGGAGAAGGCTCTGGGGGGATCCGTAGTGGAGAAGGATCTGGGGGGATCCATAGTGGAGAAGGATCTGGGGGTTTTGGTAGATCAGAAGCTCAATAATAACATGCAATGCCAAGCTGCGGTTCCCAAAGCCAGCAAAGTCCTTTCTTGTATAGGAGAGGGATGGACTCCAGAGGGAGAGATATCATCTGTACAAATCATTAGTAAGACCTCATCTGGAATATGAAGTTCAGTTTTGGGCTCCAGTTCTCAGAAAGGATATCGGGGAACTGGAGAAAGTGCAGAGAAGGGCAACCAAACCGATAAGAGGCATGGAGGAGCTCAGCTATGAGGAGAGATTAGAGGAACTGAATTGATAAGAGGAGATTAGGGGGGGGATATGATCTCCATGTATAAATATATAAGGGGTCCATATAGTGAACTTGGTGTTGAGGTCATCACAGAGGACAAGGGGGGAATCTTTACATTTAGAGGAAAAGAGATTTCATCTCCAAATACGGAAAGGTTTCTTCACAGTAAGAGGCGGGGGGGGGGGGGGGTGGGACAGTTTTAGAGCACCAATCACATCGCTCCCGCACCGCTGGAAAGCTGCTGCTTGCAGGACTGTATTTCGGGCCCTCCTTGTCTCACACTGGGGGCCACAGAAGAGGAAGTTCTCAGGCGCCTGTAAAACGCCTCAGTGGGAACGTCTCCTAAATGTAGAAAATAATATAATTGGGGACATTTATAGGTAAAGTTGATCCGGGGACATCTGATTGGCTCTCGGGGGGGGATCAGGAAGGGATTTTCCCCCCCGGCTGGAGCAGATTGGATGAGGCTCTGTCGGGTCCGGGGGGGGGTGGGTGGTGGGGGGGGGGTTGTTGGGGTGGGGGTGGGGGGGGGTGGGGGGGGGTGGGGGTGGGGGTGGGGGGGAGGGGGGCTGGAGTGGGGTGGGGGGGGGGGGGGGGGCGCCTTTAGGGGGGGGTGGGGGGGGGGGGGGGTGAGTGGAGTGGGGGTGGGGGGGGGGGGGGGCCTCTGGATCCTCTGTATGGGGGGTGTTGGGTGTGTATGGGGTGTGTATGGGGTGTGTATGGGGTGTGTATGGGGTGGGGGGGGTGTGGGGGGTGGGGGGTGGTGTATGGGGGTGGGGGGGTTGGACGGGTGGTGGTGTGTTGTATATGGGTGTATGGGGTGTATGGGGGTGTTGGGGGGTGTATGGTGTATGGGGGGTGTTGTTGGTGTGTGGGGGGTGGTATTGTGATGGGGTGTATGGGGTGTGTATGGGGGTGTGTATGGGGGTTGGGGGTCTGATGGTATGGGGTGTTATGGGGGGTGTTTTATGGGTGGGTTAGTGAGGTTTAGTTCGGTATTTGGTGGAGTGGGGAGTGTGGATTTGTGGGGTGTTAGTTGGATGTGGGGGGTTGTGCTGGATGGGTGTTTTTTTTGTGGGTTAGGGGGATGGTGGGAGTGCTGTGTTGTGATGGGGTTTTGGTGGGGTGTTGGGGTTATGGGTTGTGAGGTGTGTATGGGGTGTATGGGGGGTGTTATGGGGGTGTGTATGGGGGGTGTATGGGGTGTGTATGGGGTGTGTGTGTATGGTGTGTATGGGGTGTGTATGGGGTGTGTGTATGGGGTGTATGTGTATGGGGGGGTGTATTGGGTGTATGGGGTATGGGGGGTGTATGGTGTGGGGTGTATGGGGGGGTGGGTGATGTTTTTTCTCGTGTATGGTGTGTGTTTTGATGGGGTGTTGTATTGTCTTCTCTTTAATCTTTCTTGGGTTCTTATTTTTTTTCTTCTTTTTTTCCTGTTTTTTTGATAAGCTTTAAAGGTGTGTATGGGGTGTGTCGTTAGTGAGAAAAAAAATAACAAAAACCAACATTCACCAAAAAAACAACAAAAAAAAAAAAAAATGGTATACTGGGTTATGTCTAACAATTGAGTAAAAAAAATTAGGTGTAGGGGTATGGTGTGGGCCCCCTCGCCCCCCCCCCCCCCCCGCCCAGCCCCGCCCCCCCCCCGCGCGCCCCCCCCGCCCCCGTATGGGGGGGTATGGGGTGTATGGGGTGTGTATGGGTGGTGTGTAACTATCTAAATCAAATAAAAAAAATAACCACAACAACCAAAAACAAAAATGTATGGGGTCTGGTGAATAAAAAAATTCAAACACAACCAAGTAAATAAACAAAAAAAAAAAAAAAAAAATCAAAAAAAAAAAATAAACAAAAAAAAAAAAAACAAACAAAACAAAACAAAAAAAAAGAAAAAAAAAAAGAAAAACAATGTATGTGTGTATTTGGGGGTTTTGGGGGGGTACGAGGGTTCGCTCGGTGGTTATTGGGTGGGTCTTGGTGGGTTTGTTAGTGGATGAGTTCTTGACGTTCGTTCGTATGGTGTATGGGGTGTATGGGGGATTGGGTATTTGTGTTGGGGGGTGTATGGGGGGTGTATGGTGTATGGGGTGGTTCACGCTCACACACACACAGGGGAAGGGGGTGTTGCACAACCCCCCGCCAACCGGTGTATGGGGTGTGTATTAAAATAGGGGTGTGTGTATGGGGTGTGTATGGGGTGTGTATGGGGTGTTGCACGCCTCACCAAAAAAAAAAAACCATGTATGGGGTGTGTGTGGGGTGGTGTGTATGGGGGGGTGTGTATATGGGGTGTGTATGGGGTGTTATTGGGTGTATGGGGTGTATGGGGGGTGTATGGTGTATGGGGTGTGTGTATGGGGTGTGGGGGTTGTGGGGTGGGTGTATGGGGGGTATGGGGGGTGTATGGGGGGTGTATGGGGTGTATGGGGTGTGTATGGGGGGTGTATGGTGTATGGGGTGTGTATGGGGTGTGTATGGGGTGTGTATGGGGGGTGTATGGTGTATGGGGTGTATGGGGGGTGTATGGTGTATGGGGGGTGTATGGGGGGTGTATGGGGTGTATGGGGTGTGTATGGGGTGTGTATGGGGTGTGTATGGGGGGTGTGTGGGGGGTATGGGGTGTGTATGGGGTGTGTATGGGGGGTATGGGGGGTATTTGGGATTGGATGATGTTTTATTGTTTTATTTATTTTTTGGTTGAATTGGATGGACTTGTGTCTTTTTTCAAGCTGATCAACTATGTCACTACACACTGTAACTGCAAAGAGTTGGAAGACACAGAGGGGTGACACTGAAGGGAGAGGGGTGACAATGAGGGGTGACAGGGGGGGAGAGAAGGAGGGGTGACACGGGGAGGGGGAGGGGTGACACCGAGGGGAGAGGGGGAGGTGACACGGGGAGGGGTGACAGGAGGGGAGAGAAGGAGGGGTGACACAGGAAGGGGTGATACGGGGGGGATGACATGGGGGGAGGGGGGGGATGACATGGGGGGAGAGGAGGAGGGATGACACGGGGGGAGAGGAGGAGGGGTGAAACGGGTGGAGGGGTGACACGGGGGGGGGGGGAGATTGGGAGGGGTGACACGGGGGGGGGGGACTCACTTGACTTCTGTCCGGGGGAGCTGGACTGCACTCCGACTTTACTGCAATACAAAGACACTCATCAGTCCCGACCCCTCCCCCGTCATCACTGTGCCCCCCTAATCTGTATCCTGTGCTGGGGTCACTCCTATTACCTGTGGAAGGTGAGAAGTAGATGTCCCTGTACAGCACATATGTAACGTACAGCACAGTGTACAGGGTGTATATATGGTGGTCTGTATAGAGTATGTAATGTACAGAACAGTGTACAGGGTGGTATGTATAGAGTATGTAATGTACAGCACAGTGTACAGGTTGTATATGGCGGTCTGTATAGAGTATATATTGTACAGCACAGTGTACAGGGTTGTATATGGCTGTCTGTATAGAGTATGTAATGTACAGCACAGTGTACAGGTTGTATATGGCGGTCTGTATAGAGTATATATTGTACAGCACAGTGTACAGGGTGTATACGGCTCACCTGAGTCGGTTCCCGGTGGGTTTTAGCGCACAGATTCCACAGAATGCGGCGGGGAAGCGGAGACTCCCTCCAATATCAGAGCCAAAGCCCAGGATGGATCCTTTTCCTGCGATGAGGGCCCCCTCCCCCCCTGAGGAGCCCCCGGGGGTCTTGCTGTGGTTGAGGGGGTTCAGGGTCTGACCGAAGATGGGGTTACTGCAGTCATAGCTGTGGAGAGAAACAGCACAATCACCCCCTGTGACCCCGACCAATGGCGGCTCTCCCATCCCCCATCCCATCTCCTCACTGCTATTCACATGCAGACTGTGCTGTCCACTGACTGAGGGGGGCAACCAGAACACTGCTGGGGGGGACCATTCCCATCATTCATTGAGAGGACCAATCCCACCATTCATTGAGAGGACCAATCCCACCATTCATTGAGAGGACCAATCCCATCATTCCATGAGAGGACCAATCCCACCATTCCATGAGAGGACCAATCCCATCATTCCATGAGAGGACCAATCCCATCATTCCATGAGAGGACCAATCCCACCATTCCATGAGAGGACCAATCCCATCATTCCATGAGAGGACCAATCCCATCATTCCATGAGAGGACCAATCCCATCATTCATTGAGAGGACCAATCCCATCATTCATTGAGAGGACCAATCCCATCATTCCATGGGAGGACCAATCCCATCATTCCATGAGAGGACCAATCCCATCATTCCATGAGAGGACCAATCCCATCATTCCATGAGAGGACCAATCCCACCATTCCATGAGAGGACCAATCCCACCATTCCATGAGAGGACCAATCCCATCATTCCATGAGAGGACCAATCCCATCATTCCATGAGAGGACCAATCCCACCATTCCATGAGAGGACCAATCCCATCATTCCATGAGAGGACCAATCCCATCATTCCATGAGAGGACCAATCCCATCATTCATTGAGAGGACCAATCCCATCATTCATTGAGAGGACCAATCCCATCATTCATTGAGAGGACCAATCCCATCATTCCATGAGAGGACCAATCCCATCATTCCATGAGAGGACCAATCCCATCATTCCATAAGAGGACCAATCCCATCATTCCATGGAGAGGACCAATCCCATCATTCATTGAGAGGACCAATCCCACCATTCCATGGGAGGACCAATCCCACCATTCATTGAGAGGACCAATCCCATCATTCCATGAGAGGACCAATCCCACCATTCCATGAGAGGACCAATCCCATCATTCCATGAGAGGACCAATCCCATCATTCATTGAGAGGACCAATCCCACCATTCATTGAGAGGACCAATCCCACCATTCATTGAGAGGACCAATCCCATCATTCCATGAGGGGGCCAATCCCATCATTCCATAAGAGGACCAATCCCATCATTCCATAAGAGGACCAATCCCATCATTCCATAAGAGGACCAATCCCATCATTCATTGAGAGGACCAATCCCATCATTCATTGAGAGGACCAATCCCACCATTCATTGAGAGGACCAATCCCATCATTCCATGAGAGGACCAATCCCATCATTCCATGAGAGGACCAATCCCATCATTCCATGAGAGGACCAATCCCATCATTCCTTGAGAGGACCAATCCCATCATTCATTGAGAGGACCAATCCCATCATTCATTGAGAGGACCAATCCCATCATTCCATGAGAGGACCAATCCCATCATTCATTGAGAGGACCAATCCCATCATTCCATGAGAGGACCAATCCCATCATTCCATAAGAGGACCAATCCCATCATTCCATAAGAGGACCAATCCCATCATTCATTGAGAGGACCAATCCCACCATTCATTGAGAGGACCAATCCCATCATTCCATGAGAGGACCAATCCCACCATTCCATGAGAGGACCAATCCCACCATTCCATGAGAGGACCAATCCCACCATTCCATGAGAGGACCAATCCCACCATTCATTGAGAGGACCAATCCCACCATTCATTGAGAGGACCAATCCCACCATTCATTGAGAGGACCAATCCCATCATTCCATAAGAGGACCAATCCCATCATTCCATAAGAGGACCAATCCCATCATTCCATAAGAGGACCAATCCCATCATTCATTGAGAGGACCAATCCCACCATTCATTGAGAGAACCAATCCCATCATTCCATGAGAGGACCAATCCCATCATTCCATGAGAGGACCAATCCCATCATTCATTGAGAGGACCAATCCCATCATTCCATGAGAGGACCAATCCCATCATTCCATGGGAGGACCAATCCCATCATTCCATGGGAGAACCAATCCCATCATTCATTGAGAGGACCAATCCCATCATTCATTGAGAGGACCGATCCCATCATTCCATGAGAGGGCCAATCCCATCATTCCATGAGAGGACCAATCCCATCATTCCATGAGAGGACCAATCCCATCATTCCATGAGAGGACCAATCCCATCATTCCATGGGAGAACCAATCCCATCATTCATTGAGAGGACCAATCCCATCATTCATTGAGAGGACCGATCCCATCATTCCATGGGAGGACCAATCCCATCATTCCATGAGAGGGCCAATCCCACCATTCATTGAGAGGACCAATCCCACCATTCATTGAGAGGACCAATCCCATCATTCCATGGGGGGGGGGTCAATCCCATCATTCCATAAGAGGACCAATCCCATCATTCCATGGAGGGGCCAATCCCATCATTCCATGAGGGGGGCAATCCCATCATTCATTGGGAGGACCAATCCCATCATTCCATGGGGGGGGCAATCCCATCATTCCATGGGAGGACCAATCCCATCATTCCATGGGAGGACCAATCCCATTATTCTATGAGAGGGCCAATCTAAAATGTCTTCAGATCTAGCAACCATTTTGAGCTCTGCATTGATTGGTGGATCCCAGGATTGTCTGGACGGGCACCACCACCCCAATCTCATACAAATGAGGGACTTTAAAGGTTCCCGATAATGTAAATCACACCCCATACCGGAGAAATCCCGCCATTTATTCTCCAATCATTACTATGAACCGAATCTGCAGAGCTAAAGATGATACAGAAGAATCCTTCTTCATCCCCCATCCCCCTCCACTGACTCCCTGACGTGTGCCGGGTCCGGGGGAAACAATCTGAGAAATCACAACACGTTTCCTGGACCTCCAACTCCCTTCCTCTGGGTCTGTGAGACTAGAAATCACCAGCAGGATCTATTCACCCGATATCCTCCACACCGAGACATAGAATCACATGATCCAAGATTGGAACCAGGGCCCGGGGGCCCCCCATCACAGCCCCGCCCAGCAGAGCCCACACTCTGGGCCACCATCGGGCCTCCAGCCAATTGGTGGACAATCTGCACACAAACGGCTCTTACTTCAGCATGGACTGCGGCACGTTGGTCTTCACAAAGGGGATGGCTCCTTGTCTCTTCAGCACCTGAACAATGACGGCGTCCTCCCCGGCCAGCTGGTCCAGGTTCTTCATCAGTCCCAGCGTGGAGACATGTCCCTGGAGAACCAAAGTAGAGTCAGAGAACTGCTCTTACCACAGAGAATCCTTCCCCATCACCCCATCCCACGCCTGCAACACGAGTCCTTCTATACTGTATGTCTCTTTGCTGTAGCAGATTACTACCCCGGGGACTATTCCTCCTTGCTGTACCCTGTTACAGCCCTGTAAATGGTAGACTTGCCTCTGTGTGGCTGTCCTGGATAATGGGACCCTGCAGTGCGCCCCCTGGTGGATTGCTATCTGTAGATTTCCCTCTTGCTGCCCCACCTCATTCATTTCCAAGTCCCCCAATAAATACCCCATATGGTCCTTTGTTTTCTGCCTCCTGCCCTGGTGGTCAGTTGTGGGATGACTGTCTGCTCACCATGGACCCGCTTCCTGGACTTCCACAGAAGTGACCTCACCGAGAAGGCTGTGACCAGGATGAGGACCTCACCGAGAAGGCCGTGACCAGGATGGGGACCTCACCGAGAAGGCCGTGACCAGGATTGGCACCACCCAGAGAAGGCCGTGACCAGGATCGGGACCTCACCGAGAAGGCCCGTGACCAGGAAGGGGACCTCACCGAGAAGGCCATGACCAGGATGAGGACCTCACCGAGAAGGCCGTGACCAGGAAGGGGACCTCACCCAGAAGGCCGTGACCAGGATCGGGACCTCACCCAGAAGGCCGTGACCAGGATCGGGACCTCACCCAGAAGGCCGTGACCAGCATAGAGACCTCACCGAGAAGGCCGTGACCAGGATCAGGACCTCACCGAGAAGGCCGTGACCAGGATGGGGACCTCACGAGAAGGCCGAGACCAGGATCTGGACCTCACAGAGAAGGCCCGTGACCAGGATCTGGACCTCACCGAGAAGGCCCGTGACCAGGATCTGGACCTCACCGAGAAGGCCGTGACCAGGAAGGGGACCTCACCGAGAAGGCCGTGACCAGGATGGGGACCTCACCGATAAGGCTGTGACCAAAAAGGGGACCTCACCAAGAAGGCCGTGACCAGGATCTGGACCTCACAGAGAAGGCCGTGACCAGGAAGGGGACCTCACCGAGAAGGCCGTGACCAGGATGGGGACCTCACCGAGAAGGCCGTGACCAGGATGGGGACCTCACCGAGAAGGCCGTGACCAGGAAGGGGACCTCACCGAGAAGGCCGTGACCAGGATGGGGACCTCACCGAGAAGGCCGTGACCAGGATGGGGACCTCACCGAGAAGGCCATGACCAGGGAGGGGAAGGCCGTGACCAGGATCTGGACCTCACAGAGAAGGCTGTGACCAGGATGGGGACCTCACCAATAAAGCCGTGACAAGGATGGGGTCCTCACCAATAAGGCCGTGACAAGGATGGGGTCTTCACCAATAAGGCCGTGACAAGGAAGGGGACCTCAACAATAAGTGACCAGGGTGGGACCTCACCAAGAAGGTCTTGACCAGGATAGAGACTTCACCAAGAAGGCCGTGACAAGGATGGTGACCTGCATCCCGGCCTTCAAAACCGCCTTTGACCAGCTCACAGAGGCCCTCACCCACAACTCCATCCTGCCACCACCGGGCTACAATGAAGGATTCCTTGTGCAGATGGGAGGTCTCTATGTTTGGGGCCGAGGGGGTCCTCAGCCAGGTAAGTGAGGAGGGGGAGGAGCACACTTTGGCTTGCTGTAGCAGTAAACTGCCGGGCCAGGAGGTGAGGTGCCCCGCTGTCATATGGACAACTACAGCCTTCATGGCCAATCCTACTGATCACAAACCCCCCACCTGGCTGAATCTAGGCGGATAACGGTCACCACTTAGGGTGGAGCCTTATAACCAAAAACCTGACCCCACGAAATGTGGATAGACTGTCCGTCATCAACAGGATCCCCAAGAAGCCGCTAGGTCAGGGGTCTCAAACTGGTGGCCCTCCAGCTGTTGAGAAACTACAAGTCCCATAAGGCTTGGCAAGACTGACAGTTACAAGCATGACTCCCACAGGCAGAGGTATGATGGGACTTGTAGTTTCGCAACAGCTGGAGGGCCGCCTGTTTGAGACCCCCGCTCTAGGTGGACCTGTTGAGGGTCCTCCAGTAGTATTTAGAAGGGGGAGGGGTTGTCACAGGTGCCCAGCTCCCCAGGTTCTGCTTTATTCATATAGGAGGTAGGTGTGTGTGTGTGTGGGGGGGGGGGGGGGGGGGACGGGGGACGTGTGCGGAGGGGGGGGGAGGGGTTGGATGAGTTCAGCTGGAGATCTTCTTATCGGGGGAAATGATGTGGAATGATTACAGGTGCAGCTGGAGTGACGTTTGTTACTGCTCCGGAGGCATTTTTCGAAGGGGGGGGGGGGACATTTCTCGATAGAGCACCGGCTTCTGGCAGACTTTATAGTTCGGATGACCCTGAACAAAGTCCGAGGATACAGATAATCTGATCGGGGGAGGGGGGGACATCTCTGGTTATCTAAGGATCGCACGTCGCTCTCTGTCTCCACCCAGATCGTCCAATCACAGCGCAGAGACCCACAGAAATATTTGTTATATTTCGGGGGGGGGGTAGTGGTTGGGGGATCGGACCCCCTTTCAGGTTTTCTGTGTCCCCGCTGGGGAGATTCCCCCTCTATGTGTTCGGTGTCACTGGGACAGGAAGTGAAGGAAACCTGAGGGGGAGGGGGGGCTCACCCTTCCCTGCTCCGCCCACAACTGGAGAACGTTCTCATTGTAGATTTACTTCAAAGACATCCCGCCCTCATCAACCCCCCCTCCCCCGATCAACTCCACCCACCTCGGACACACCCCCTCCCCCCCATTCGCACCAACCCCCACCGCTTCTCACATACCTCCCCCCACGACTTCTCACATACCTCCCCCACCCAGAACACTCCCCACCCCAACTCGGACACACCCCCTTCCCCCTTTCGCACCAACCCCCACCATGAACACCCCTCCCCCCACCGCTTCTCACATACCTCCCCCACCCAGAACACTCCCCACCCCGGACACACCCCTTCTCACCCCCACTACCAACACCCCCCCAAACACAGGAACATGAATGCCGGTCCTGAGGAATATATTACAGGAGGACTCTGGATTCACGCAGAGCCTGCTGGGAGCGGAGTGCCTCCACATACCTGACAATGTGCACACAGCGCCCTCTGGTGGGGGAGGAGTTCAGGGAACCCTTCTGGGGGGGAGGGGGCAGAGCCCTGTGGTGGGTGGAGCTATGTGTCAGATGTCTGAGTTGTGACTCCTCCCATCAGACTCCAGTTATCACCATGGGGATGGCGGTCGCCCTCCGTGGGGCGGAGCTTCCACTCACCTTGTAGTCATAGTTGTCCTTCAGACTGATGGGGACGCCGTACAGAGGGCCTCGGACAGTCTCGTGTTGCAGTCTCTCCAGCTGCTCCTGACACTCAGGTAGGTAGTCGGTGAGGCAGTTCACCTGATGGGTCACTTCCAGAGCCTGCGCACAGAGAACACCAATCACTGACCCCGCCCACCAAGACCACCATCCAATCCCAGAGCCGGGGGGGGGAGCCTCATATAGAGAAGATTCTGGGGGCCCCGGAGCTCCCCCATCACTTACCTGCTTCATGTAGATGTAGAGAACCGTCTCCGGAGTCACCTCCCCCGACCGCAACTTCTCCGTCAGATCCGCCAATGGGAGGTCCAAGATGGTGAATGGATCATCTACTTGCTGGGAGGAGAGAGAGAGACAGTGAGGGGGAGGGTAATACAGGGGCTCTGCCCACTCCCTGCACAGACACAGGGGAGGGGTAACACTGGGGCCCCACCCTCTTCATGTACAGACATAGGGGAGGGGCAATACTAGGGCTCCGCCCACTTCATGTATAGACATAGGGGAGGGGCAATACTGGGGGTCCGACTATTCCCCCGAACAGACATGGGAAGGGGCAATACTGAGTCTCTGCCCACTTTATGTACAGACATGAGGAGGGGCAATACTGGAGCTTTGCCCATTTCCTGTACAGGCATGAGGGAGGGGCAATCCTGGGGCTCCGCCCACTCCCTGTACAGGCATGAGGGAGGGGCAATGCTGAGGCTCCACCCACTCCCTGTAAAGGCATGGAGGAAGGGGCAATGCCGAGGCTCCACCCACTCCCTGTACAGGCATGAGGAAGGGGCAGTACTGATGCTCTGCCCACTCCCTGTACAGGCATGGGCGTGGGGCAATATCGGGGGTCCACCCACTTCCTGTACAGACATAGGGGAGGGGCCTGAACACATAACAACAGGGGGACGAGCAAGGGACCCAGAGGGGGAGGAGACTATGAGGGTGGTACCTGACGGTGGGGGCGGGGCTGTGTAGGGGGCGGTACCTGTCTGTGGGGGTAGGGCTGTGTATGGGGGCGGTACCTGTCTGTGGGGGTAGGGCTGTGTATGGGGGCGGTAACTGTTCGTGGGGGCGGGTCTATGTCTGTGGGAATGGCACCTGTCGGTGGGGGCGGGGAAGGGGGGCGGTACCTGTCGGCGGGGGTGGGGCTGTATATCAGGGGGCGGTACCTGTCGGCTAGGTTGCATGTCAGGGGGCGGTACCTGTCGGTGGGGGCGGGGAAGGGGGGCGGTACCTGTCGGCGGGGGTGGGGCTGTATATCAGGGGGCGGTACCTGTCGGCTAGGTTGCATGTCAGGGGGCGGTACCTTTCGGCGGGGGCGGGGCTGTATATCAGGGGGGCGGTACCTGTCGGCGGGGCTGTATATCAGGGGGCGGTACCTGTCGGCCGGGTTGTATGTCAGGGGGCGGTACCTGTCGGCGTAGGCGGGGCTGTATATCGGGGCGGTACCTGTCAGCGGAGGCGGGGCTGTATGTCGGGGGCGGTACCTGTCCGTGGGGGCGGGGCTGTATATGAGGGGGTGGTACCTGTCGGCAGGGGGCGGGCTGTATATCAGGGGGCGGTACCTGTCGGCGGGGGCGGGGTTGTATATCAGGGGGCGGTACCTGTCAGTGGGGGAAGGGGAGGGGGCGGTACCTGTCGACGGGGGCGGGGTTGTATATCAGTGGGGGCGGTACCTGTCGGTGGGGGCGGGGCTGTATATCAGGGGGCGGTACCTGTCAGTGGGGGAAGGGGAGGGGGCGGTACCTGTCGACGGGGGCGGGGTTGTATATCAGTGGGGGCGGGGAAGGGGGCGGTACCTGTTGGTGGGGGCGGGGCTGCATATCAGGGGGCGGTACCTGTCAGTGGGGGCGGGGAAGGGGCGGTACCTGTCGGCGGAGGCGGGGCTGTATGTCGGGGCGGTACCTGTCCGTGGGGGCGGGGCTGTATATGAGGGGGTGGTACCTGTCTGCGGGGGGCGGGCTGTATATCAGGGGGCGGTACCTGTCGGTGGGGGCGGGGTTGTATATCAGGGGGCGGTACCTGTCAGTAGGGGAAGGGGAGGGGGCGGTACCTTTCGGCGGGGGCGGGGTTGTATATCAGGGGGCGGTACCTGTCAGTGGGGGCGGTACCTGTCGGCGGGGGCGGGGTTGTATATCAGTGGGGGCGGGGAAGGGGGCGGTACCTGTCGGCGGGCGGGGTTGTATATCAGTGGGGGCGGGGAGGGGGCGGTACCTGTCGGCGGGGGCGGGGTTGTATATCAGTGGGGGCGGGGAGGGGGCGGTACCTGTCGGCGGGGGCGGGGTTGTATATCAGTGGGGGCGGGGAAGGGGGCGGTACCTGTCGGCGGTCGGCCTCTCTCTCCATCCTCTGGAAGTTTCTCTCTCTCTTCTGTCGGGTGATTTTTATCCTCTCCCGGATTTTCCTCTTCCTCATCCATCTCACCAGGAGGAACATCACCCCGACACCTCCGAGCACCGCCAGCGCCCCCCTCCGCACATCCTCCGCTCCGCACTCCATGACTGATCGTTGGACTGAGAGGAGCCCCGACACACCTGCTGAGAGAACCCCGCCTTCCGCTCTACCTGACCCCGCCCCTACACTGATAGGATAGGACTCGGTCTCAGTGGGAGGAGTTGAAGTGCCGCTATAACCCTCCCCCATAATGTTCCTGGTCTGAGGATCAGAACTGACAGCAGAGTGGGCGGGGCGGTCTACAATAAAATGTCAGGTGGGCGGGGCGGTCTACAATAAGATGTCAGGTGGGCGGGGCGGTCTACAATAAGATGTCAGGTGGGCGGGGCGGTCTACAATAAGGCGACAGGTGGGCGGGGCGGTCTACAATAAGATGTCAGGTGGGCGGGGCGGTCTACAATAAGATGTCAGGTGGGCGGGGCGGTCTACAATAAGATGTCAGGTGGGCGGGGCGGTCTACAATAAGATGTCAGGTAGGTGGGGCGGAATAAGATGTCAGGTAGGCGGGGCGGTTTATAATAAGGCGACAGGTGGGCGGTGCTGTCTCCAGAATAATGGCGGCGGTGGGCGGTGCTGTCTCCAGAATAATGGCGGCGGCGGGAGGTGGTGTCTCCGGCAAAATGGCGGCGGCGATGGGCGGTGCTGTCTCCAGAACAATGGCGGCGGTGGGCGGTGCTGTCCCCGGGTCAGTGGGCGGGCCAGGCGCGCTGACGTCAGTTCCGTGCGGTGTCCTCTCTCTCGTCCTTCCTCACACTCAGGCGGTGAAGATGGTTCTGCTGATGGAGAAAGTTCTGGCCGGAGAGCCCGAAGAGGAGGAGAAGGTGAGGGGGGGAAGGGAGGACACCCCCCAAATGTGACTGGTGGGGGAGGGGAGGGAGTCACATGTCCTTCATAGGGGGGGCATTACATCATATTGTGACCCCACTGAGGAGAATTCTCTTCATGTGTCCCTGGGGTCACCCAGAGAGGAAGTGAGGAGGAATCCTCCATTGGGGACACCGTGCCGGTGACAACTGTCTGAGGATGATTCCCGGGGGGGGGGGGGGGGAGGGGGGGGGGGGGGGGGGGGCGGGGTCACCGAGACAGGAAGTGACAGAAAATCCCCCAATAGAGGGGGGAGGGGCAGTTCTCTCCTCTGCAGGCAGGGGGCGCCTGGAGATGAAGCGCACACCTCCTGGAGCCAGAGATGTCACTAAACACTCCGCCCTGATTATAACCCCTCCCCCCTGGATGGGAAATGGTTAATGACCTCCCAGTCTTAGTCCGTAGGGTTCAATATTGAGTTGGCCCTTTGCAGCTATAACAGCTTCACCTCTTCTGGGAAGGCCGTCCACAAGGTTTAGGAGGGTGTCTATGGGAATGTTTGACCATTCTTCCAGAAGAGCATTTTATGAGGTCAGGCACTGATGTAGGATGAGAAGGCCTGGCTCTCAGTCTCGGCTCTAATTCATCCCAAAGGTGTTCTATCGGGGTTGAGGTCAGGACTCTGTGCAGGCCAGTCACGTTCCTCCACCCAAACTCGCTCATCCATGTCGGTACCCTGAGTCCCTAAACTATGACCAATGTGGATGGTTGGGGGCGGGGCTTTCAGTATATAAATCATCTGATTCCCGGGTGTCGGAATTTTTCATCAATACCCCCATCCAGATCCCGGGAGTGTTTGACTGGCGCCACCAATCCCGACTCTTCAATACTCTGGATGAGAGCACACCCCTCCCCCCCCCCCCCCCCCCCCCCCCAGAGGAGCTTCCCCCGGGTGTGACAGTGCGGTCAGCACTTCTGCCGGAAGTCACTGATTGGCCAATAGATCTTGGAGGGGCTCCCTCCACCTATAGTAATCTGTCTGTAGACAGTGGGGGAGTCTCTGGGGGGGCGGGGTCTCGCTGGCTATGATATGTGAATGATGGTGGGGATTGGACGGTGCTGATATTCTCTTGTATTCTCCCAGCAGGAGGAAGAGGAGGAAGAAGAGGATATGGTGGTGAGTACCGGGGACTCGGGTCACATGATCTCCAGGACTGACCTTCAGAAGGGGACAGAAGTGTCATGTCACTGCCGGGGGGCGGAGCCTGCTGATTACAGCCAATACCTATGAATGAGATCTCCTTCCCCACCCCCTTTCCTACATGGAGATCTCACCTCCCCCGCTGGCCCCCCAATATAGACACATCACTGACCCCCCCCATATAGAGATCTCAACTCCCCCACTGACCCCCCCCCCCCCCCCATATGGAGATCTCCTCAACTCCCCCACTGAACCCCCCCCCCCCCCCCCATATAGAGATCTCACCACTCCCACTGACCCCCCCCCAATATAGAGACCTCACCTACCCTACTGACCCCCCCCCCCCATATAGAGATCTCCTCACCTCCCCCACTGAACCCCCCCCCCCCATATGGAGATCTCGCCTATCCCACTGACCCCCCCAATATAGAGATCTCACCACTTCCACTGACCCCCCCAATATAGAGACCTCACCTACCCTACTGACCCCCCCCCATATAGAGATCTCCTCACCTCCCCCACTGAACCCCCCCCCCCATATGGAGATCTCGCCTACCCCACTGACCCCCCCAATATAGAGATCTCACCACTTCCACTGACCCCCCCCCCATATATAGAGACCTCACCTACCCTACTGACCCCCCCCCCCCCAATATAGAGATCTCCTCACCACTCCCACTGACCCCCCAATATAGAGACCTCACCTCCCCAACTGATCCCCCCAATATAGAGACCTCACCTCCCCAACTGATCCCCCCAATATAGAGACCTCACCTCCCCAACTGATCCCCCCCAATATATATAGATCTCACCTCCCCCACTGACCCCCCCCTCATATATAGATCTCACCTCCCCCACTGACCCCCCCCTCATATAGAGATCTCCTCACCTCCCCCACTGACCCCCCCCCCCATATAAAGATCTCACCTCCCCAACTGCCTCCCCCCAATATAGAGATCTCACCTACCCAACTGACCCCCCCCCCCATATAGAGATCTCCTCTCCTCTCACACTAACCCCACAATATAGAGATATCACCTCCCCAACTAACCCCCCCCCCCCCATATCTATCCTATCCTATTCCTATCCTATACCTATCCTATCCATCTATATCTCCTCACCTCTACCACTGACCCCCCCCCATATAGAGATCTCCTCTCCCACTGACCCCCCCCCCCCCCCTTATAGAGATCTCACCTCCCCCACTAAACCCCGCACAGAGAACAGACTGAGATTGGGGACATGGCCCCCAACATGTCCCGGAGTGGGGGGATCAGAGGGGGGAAACTTTCACCAACACCGGGAGAAGAATAACTAAGTACCTGGGTGATGACCCCTTCTACCAATCACATCACACCTCTGTGTTCGGGGAGTTAGAGGTTTAGGGGGTTGGTATTGGAGGGCTGTTGGTGTTGGGGGGGGGGGGGGGGGGTTTAGAGGTATTTGAGGATTGGTGTTGGAGGGTTGTTGGGTTGGTGTTTGAAGGGTGGTGGGTTGATTAGTGTTGGGGAGGGGGGTGGGGAGATGGTTTGGAGGGCTGTTGGGTTGGTGTGGGGAGGAGGGGGGGTTTAGGGGGCTTGTTGGGTTGATGTTAAAGGGTCGAACTTTATGGGGTGTTGAGGGGGCTTAGAGGGGTTGGAGGGCTGTTGGGGGCTTGTTGTGTTGGTCTTAAAGAGTTGAACTTGGAGGGTTGGGCCGGGGGGTTTAGAGGGGTTGGTGTTAGGGGTGTATAGTTTGGAGGGCTGTTGGGTTTGGTGTTGGGGGGGGGGGGGTCTTGTTGGGTTGGTGTTAGAGGGTTGAACTTTAAGGGGGGGGCTTAGAGGGGTTGGAGGGTTATTGGGGTGGATAGTATGGGAGGGGGGGCTTGTTGTGTTGGTCTTAAATAGTTGAACATAGAGGGTTGGGCCGGGGGGTTTAGAGGGGTTGGTGTGGGGAGGGGTGTATAGTTTGGAGGGCTGTTGGGTTTGGTGTTTGGGGGGGGGGGGGTCTTGTTGGGTTGGTGTTAGAGGGTTGAACTTTAAGGGGTGTTGGGGGGGGGGGGGGCTTGGAAGGGTTGGAGGGTTATTGGGGTGGATAGTATGGAGGGGGGGGGGGGGCTTGTTGTGTTGGTGTTAAAGGGTTGAACATGGAGGGTTGGGCCGGGGGGTTTAGAGGGGTTGGTGTTAGGGGTGGATAGTTTGGAGGGCTGTTGGTTTGGTTTTGGGGGGGCTTGTTGGGTTGGTGTTGGAGGATTGAACTTGAAGGGGGGGGTTTCGAGGGGGTGTTCTGGGGGGTTGGTTGGTATGTGGAGTTGGGGAATGGGTGTGTTGATGTTGGGTTATAGTATGTTGGGGATTTGGGGTGCTGTGTGAAGGAGGTTCAGTCGGATTTTTCCCATCACTTCCTGTGTGGTCATGGAATTGGTGACCCCAGAATGGGAGGTGCGGTGTCCCCTCTTCCCTCAATGACTGCAGTGTCCCCTCCCCCCGCAGGATCCGCTGACAGTGGTGAGAGAGCACTGCGAGCAGACGGAGAAATGTGTGAAGATTCGGGAACATCTGGAGCTCTGCGAGACCCGAGTCAACTCCCGATCCAACACCCAGGAGGAATGTGTGGAGGAATTGTTCGACTTTTTGCATGCCAGGGACCACTGTGTGAGTAATGGGGGGAGGGGAGGGTAGTTTGCTGTGTGAACGATTTGGGGGGGAGGGTAGTTTGCTGTGTGAGTGACCGGGGGGAGGGGCCTAGCTGGGGTTGGTGTGTGGTGGGGGAGGGGCCTAGCTGGGGGTTGGTATTGGGGAGGGGTCTAGTTGGGGGTTGGTGGGGGAGGGGTCTAGTTGGGGGTTGGTGGGGGAGGGGCATAGCTCTGGTTTCTTACCCCCCTTTTTTCTCTCTCAGGTCGCTCACAAGCTTTTCAAGCAGCTGAAGTAAATGCCGTGCGGTCGGTCGTGATGGCTCCGCCCGCTCTCTGGCTCCTCCCATCCCATGGATTGTGTTGTCCGTCTCCTGCCTGATTGTAGCCTGTGGGCGGGGACTCTGGGCTGCGATTGGTGAACATTGACTGTTCAGTGCTGAGGAGGCTCCACCCCCTCTTCAATAAACATGTGCTGTGATTGGTGGAATCTGTCTTTTTTTTTTTTTTTTTTTTTTATTATATATTTGATGGGTATAGACGTGCGCCGGGTACACTGGAGGGGAAGTTCATTGAGGGTCATAAGGTCAGAGGTCACAGGTAAAGCCGGTTATCGGGGTGAAAAAAAAAAAATCTCATCCAATCCTCCAAGGGGATCAACAATTCCAGAGAGGCGAGAAGCCGCATTCCGGTCTTCCGACAATTCCAATCCGAGTTCCGGGAATCTCCTCCTTCACTATGGAGGTGAAGGGAAAACGCAGGAGGCCGGCTTATCGGTCACATGACTCCGATCCTGAGATCCCCAGTCATCCAGAATAGAGGGAGAGATCTATTACAATGATGGGAGGGGACATGGCCGGACATATAGAATATATAATGTGTGTTTTGGGGGTATATAATATTTAAAATATGGGGGGAGGCATAGAATAGAGTGCGGATGGAAAGTTTGGGCACCCCAGGTAAAAATGTGTATTAATGTGCATAACGAAGCCAAGGAAAGATGGAAGAATCTCCAAATGGCATCAAATTACAGATTTGACATTCTTAGAATATGTCAAAAAAAGTTAGATTTTATTTCCATCATTTACACTTTCAAAATTACAGAAAACAAAAAAATGGCTTCTGCAAAAGTTTGGGCACCCTGCAGAGTTAATATCTTGTACTGCCCCCTTTGGCAAGTGTCACAGCTTGTAAACGCTTTTTGTAGCCAACCAAGAGTCTTTCAATTCTTGTTTGAGGTATCTTTGCCCATTCTTTGAGGTATCTTTGCCCATTCTTTGAGGTATCTTTGCCCATTCTTCCTTACAAAAGTCTTCCAGTTCTTTGAGATTTCTGGGCTGTCTGTCACGCACTGCTCTTTTAACTACTTCGCATCCAGGCCAATTCTGACAGTTCTCTCCTTCATAATTTTTTTGCTCGAAAATTACATAGAACCCCCAAACATTATATATGTTTTTTTTTAGCAAAGACCCTAGAGAATACAATGACGCTCGTTGCAACTTTTTATCTCGCACGGTATTTGCGCAGCAATTTTTCGAACACGTTTTTTTCAGAGAAAAAACAATTTCATGCTTAAAAAAACAAAACAGTAAAGTTAGCCCAATTTTTTTTGCATAATGTGAAAGATGAAGATACGCCGAGTAAATAGATACCAACATGTCACGCTTCAAAATTGCACGCGCTCGTAGAATGGCGCCAAACTTTGGTATTTAAAAATCCCCATAGGCGACGCTTTAACATTTTTTACTGGTTACATGTTTTGAGTTACAGAGGAGGTCTAGGGCTAGAATTATTGCTCTCGCTCGAACGTTCGCAGGGATACCTCACATGTGTGGTTTGAACACCGTTTTCATATGTGGGCGGGGCTTACGTATGCGTTCACTTCTGCGTACGAGCTCACGAGGACAGGGGCGCTTTAAAAAATTTTTTTTTTTATTATTGTTAATTTGACTTTTATTTTTTTTAATTTGACAGTTTAAAAAAAAAAAATTGATTACTTTTGTTCCTATTGCAAGGAATGTAAACATCCCTTGTAATAGGAATATGACACGATCGGACCTATTTACAGTGAGATATGGGGGGTCAATAAGACCCGACATCTCACCTCTAGGCTGGGAAGCCTAAAATTAAAAAAAAAAAAAAAAAATACGATCACCGCTTCCCAGCGGAGGCGGCGCCGTTATTTGAATGCAGAGGCCGGGCGTGACGTCATAACATCGCGCCCGGCCTTCCGAACGATCATAGAGACTCCGGCGACCAGCTGGTCCGCCGGAAATCTCTATAGTCATCATCCGGGGCCGGCGGATCCCGAGTCCGACTCACCGATGTGAAGGAAAGTGCAGCGCTAAAAGGGTGAACGGTTATGATGCCCTTCAACCAACAAAAGATTCTTCAATTGTGATTAAAGAAACAATAATATAAACCTAAAACAAACAAACAAAAAATTCCTCAATGGTGATTAAGGAAATAATAAGAACCTGAAGTGAAAAACAAACAATACAAATAATGTTTGTAGTACATAAAAAATTCCCAAGAAATTCCTCGGTGATGGTTGGGGAACAAATTCCTGTATACATTTAAAGTGAAAGATAACATAAAAATAATGATAATATCTTCAGTGAACAAAAGTGTCCCAAAGTGATGCTATATGGATGACGTCAAGTCAGGATGATCCTGGACAAAATCCTCTGGTACACACACTCGTATCGAAAAGGAAATAGATGTACGCTTACCAGAACTGGTGGACTCCCTGTCAGCAACAGGGAGTCAAACAGGCATAGAGAGGCTCTAGATGGCCTGCGACCTCGATGTTCCAGGGCGGGCGGATAGACTCTATGGAACCACTCACGACTTCGCCAACAGGATGCGGTAGGTCAAGGTAAAAGCAGCTGGCATGGAATCTGGATCCTCATGGATGAGATAGGGACTCCTGGATAGCCACTTGATAGATGAAATGGGGTGAGCCAATAATGGACACCCACTAAAGATGGAACGAAGGCTCTCTTGAGATGCTCTCCAAACAAATTTTCAGATCATATGGAGAAAAAATGAAAAAGAAAAAAAACAGGAGAAGACTCCAATGGTGTAGATCAATCAGGCGGGTTTTTATTTAAAAAAAACAAATACAAAACAAATAATGGTATAAAAGTGATCACGTTTAAAAAGCAGTGTGGGTATGGGTATGACCTGGCCCGACGCGTTTCGTCTATAGTAGACTTCAACTGGGGCTGGTTGAAGGGCATCATAGGGCATCATAACCGTTCACCCTTCTAGCGCTGCACTTTCCTTCACATTGCCCTTTGAATATTTGTCTTATTCTAGCGCAGCCGCTTTATTTGCACTGTGTGCCTTTATTTGAGTCTAGCGCTATAATTTTTCCCATTTTCCGACTCACCGATGGAAGCGGTGAGTCGGTAGAAGCACCGGAGGGTGGCGGGAAGGGGGGGGGGGCGTCCCCTCCCGCCGCCCATAAGAACGATCAAGCGGCGGAACAGTCGCTATGATCGTTCTTATGGTGCAGGGAATCGCTGGCTGAAAACGGCAATATCTGAATGATGTCTGTAGCTCCACCCATCATTCAGATATACCCCGCAAAGTAGAGGCCGTCGTATGACGGCCTCCGGATGGGAAGTGGTTAAGGTCTATCTATAGATTTTCAATAATGTTGAGGTCAGGAGATTGTGAAGGCCGTGGGCAAAACCTTCAGTTTACGCCTCTTGATGTGATCCCCCCGTGGATTTTGAGGTGTGTTTTAGGATCATTATCCATTTTGTAGAAGCCATCCTCTCTTCAACCTCCTTGCGACCGTCGGCTGTCAAATGACGGCCAGGCGGCGCAGCTCTCGTGGTGGGAGGGCGTCATATGACGTCCTCCCCTCCTGTGCACTCCAGGGAGCGCGCGCGCGCTCTCGCCGTGTCACTGGGCACTCGATGCGTGTGTACAGCGGCCGCGATGTCCGCTGGGCACCCGCGATTGCCCGGTAACACAGCGGGACCGTGGATCTGTGTGTGTAAACACACAGATCAACGGTCCTGTCAGAGGAGAGGAGCCGATGGTGTGTTCTCTGTACAGAGAAACACCGATCGGTCTCCTCCCCCTTGTGAGTCCCCTCCCCCCACAGTAAGAATCACTCCCAGGGAACATAATTAACCCCTCCCCGCCCCTAGTGGTTAACCCCTTCACTGCCAGTGTCATTTATACAGGAATCAATGCATTTAAATAGCATTTATTGCTGTATAAATGACAATGGTGCGAAAAATGTGTCAAAAATGTCCGATGTGTCCGCCATAATGTCGCAGTCCTAATAAAAATCGCTGATCGCCTCCATTACTAGTAAAAAAAAAAATATTAATAAAAATGCTATAAAAAAAAACTATCCCCTATTTTGTAAACGCTATAACTTTTTGCGCAAACTAATCAATAATCGCTAATTGCGATTTTTTTTTAACCAAAAATATGTCGAAGAATACGTATCGGCCCTAAACTGAGGAAAAAAAATGTTTTTTTATATATTTTTTGGGGATATTTATTATAGCAAAAAGTAAAAAATATTGTTTTTTTTTTTAAATTTGTCGCTCTTCTTTTGTTTATTGCGCAAAAAAAATAAAAAACGCAGAGGCGATCAAATACCACCAAAAGAAAAGCTCTATTTGTGGGGAAAAAATGATAAGAATTTAATTTGGGTACAGTGTCGTATGACCGCGCAATTGTCATTCAAAGTGCGACAGCGCTGAAAGCTGAAAAATGGCCTTGGCAGGAAGGGGGTGAAAATGCCCTGTACTGAGGTGGTTAATTTCAGCTTTTTCACAGGTGGCATCGAGTTACCATCCAAAATTTGCTGAAATTTTATTGAATCCATTTTTCCTTCTACTCGTGAAATGTTCCCTGTGCCACTGGCTGCAATACAACCCCAAAGCACGATCGATCCACCCCCCATGCTTCACAGTTGGGCAGAGGTTCTTTTCATTAAATTCTGTGCCCTTTCTTCGCCAAACGTACCTTTCGCTCATTCCGGCCAAAAAGTTCTATTTTAACCTCATCGGTCCACAGAACTTGTTTTCCAAAATGCCTCAGGCTTGTCTATATGTTCATTTGCAAAGTTCAAACGCTGATTTTTGTGGTGAGGACGTAGAAGAGGTTTTCTTCTGATGACTCTTCCATGAAGACCATATTTGTACAAGTATCTCTTTATAGTGGACACTCCAGTGTCTGCCAGATCTTCCTGGAGGGATCATGCAGACAAACGTGGGTTTTGAATTGCTTTTCTCACAATCCTGCGAGCTGTTCTGTCCGATATTTTTCTTGGTCTTCCAGATCTTGCTTTAACTTCCACTGTTCCTGATGACTGCCATTTCTTAATTACATTCCGAACAGAGGATATTGACATCTGAAAACGCTTTGCTATCTTCTTATAGCCTTCTCCAGCTTTGTGAGCGTCAACTATTTTTCAGTTTCAGTTTTCTAGACAACTGCTTAGAAGAACCCATGGTGCTGATTGCTGGGGCAAGGTCAGATGAGTCTGGCCATTTAAAACCTTTGAGATTGACATCACCTGGTCTTCCCAGACGATGATTGAGAACAATCCATGACACTGGCAGGTCTCGGCTTTGCCAAGGGGGCAGTGCATGCTAGAAATTCTGCAGGGTGCCCAAACTTTTGCAGACGCCATTTTTTTTGTTTTCTGTAATTTTGAAAGAGTAAATGATGTAAATAAAATCTAACTTTTTTTGACATATTATAAGAATGTCTGATCTGATGCCATTTGGAGATTTTTCCATCTTTCCTTGGCTTTGTTATGCACATTAATACGCATTTTTACCTGGGGTGCCCTAACTTTCGATCCCCACTGTATAATGTGGGGGGAGGGGGTATAGAATGGGGATCAGCAACCTGTATATTGCAATCTACCAGTAGATGGCGGTTGGTCGGACAGTGGATAGCGGTTGGTGGGTGGCAGTCGGTCGGCCAGTGGTGAGGTTGAATAAAGACAATAGTCCATCCAGTGGTGGGAGTGTTCATGTCGACAATCACTTCCCATATCCCTGTATATTGTGTTCACTAAGATTCTGGTTGGAGATCGGGGGAGGTGTGACTCTGAAGGTTGAGTAATGGGGTGACGAGGTAAGGCGACAATGATTGGGGGGATGGGGGAGACAATGATTGGAGGTGGGGGGATGGGGTGAGAATGATTGGAGGTGGGGTGACTATGATTGAAGGTGGGGGGATGGGGGTGACTCTGGAGGTGGGGTGACTTATTGAAGGTGGGGGGATGGGGGTGACTTTTGAGGTGGGGTGACTATTATTGAAGGTGGGGGGATGGGGGTGACTCTGATTGAAGGTGGGGGGATGGGGGTGACTCTGGAGGTGGGGTGACTCTGATTGAAGGTGGGGGGATGGGGTGACTCTGGAGGTGGGGGGATGGGGGTGACTCCGATTTGGAGGTGGGGTGACTATGATTGGAGGTGGGGGGGGGGGTGGGGTGACTCTGATAAGGTGCGGGAAGTGTTGGGATGGGACAGACAGGGGGAGGCTGTTCATGGGGGGGGGACAGAGTGGAGGATGAGGAAAGTTGTTGGGGGCAGAAGTTAGAGACCCCTCCCCGTGTGTATGGAGGTCGGGGGATGATGCCCCCTCTTTGTACTTTGGGGATGGCGGTGATGACCCCCCCCCCACAGATCTGAGTTGCACCCCCCCCTCCACATGGGCCATGTGATCACCACCAATCAGTGATGTAATGAGGTGTCCAGATGGGTCTGAGATCTCCCCATGTACAGGACAGCCACCATCACTCCGTACCCCCAGGAAATGCTCCCCACCTGGCTGCCCCACCCCAGGATTTCCTGTGTGACTGGCAGATCGAAGTAGAATTAAAGCCGGACTCTCCGCATCCCGCCTCTCCACTTTCTCTGCCGTCATTCATTCTCACTCTTAATGGTGTCTGGGATGATGTCAGTCTCTGTACTGTTTTTCCTAAATATTTCATGAAAGAACACATCCCAGCATTCCTTTGGATGTGTATACTCCCCCCCCCCCCCGCCCTTGGGGTGCTGATCAGTGCTCTGATTACACGCTGATAGTGACCGGCAGATTGCACAGGTAAAGTCTGCAGCCCCCAGCAGGACGGAGCATGCACGTCTACAGGGATGCTGAGATTTGTTCTTTCGTGTAATGCTACAGGAAAGATGGGAGAATGCTGGCCCCTCCCACCAGACACACCCTGTGGATGATATCACTGCTTCACAGAAGATAACAAAGTGCTCTGATTGGAAGATTTTAATTGCATGTTGCCTGTAGAGGAGGAGGGGTTGGTGTGGTGGAGGGGCGGGGGTTGGGGGGTCGGGGAGGTGGGGGGGGGGTGGGGGGGGGGGGGGGGGGGGGGGTGGGGGGGGTGAGTGGGTGGGGGGGGGGGGGGGGGGGGGGGGGGGGGGGGGGGTGGGGCGGGGGGGGGGTGGGGGGGGGGGGGGGGTGGGGGGGTTGGGGGGGGGGGGGGGGGGGGGGGGGGTGGGGTGGGGGGTGGGGGGGGGGGGGGGGGGGGGGGGGGGGGGGGGGGGGGGGGGGGGGGGGGGGGGGGGGGTGGGGGGGGGGGGGGGGGGGGGGGGGGGGGGGGGGGGGGGGGGGGGGGGGGGGGGGGGGGGGGGGGGGGGGGGGGGGGGGGGGGGGGGGGGGGGGGGGGGGGGGGGGGGGGGGGGCGTGGGGTGGGGGGGGGGGGGGGGGGGGTGGGGGGGGGCGGGGGGGGGGGGGGGGCTGGGTGCGGTGGGGGGGGGGGGGTGGCGGGGGGGTGGGGCGGGGGGGGCTGGGGGGGGGGGGGGGGGGGGGGGGGGGGGGGGGGGGGGGGGGGGGGGGGGGGGGGGGGGGGGGGGGGGGGGGGGGGGGGGGGGGGGGGGGGGGGGGGGGGGGGGGGGGGGGGGGGGGGGGGGGGGGGGGGGGGGGGGGGGGGGGGGGGGGGGGGTGGGGGGGGGGGGGGGGGGGGGGGGGGGGGGGGGGGGGGGGGGGGGGGGGGGGGGGGGGGGGGGGGGGGGGGGGGGGGGGGGGGGGGGGGGGGGGGGGGGGGGTGGGGGGGGGGGGGGGGGGGGGGGGGGGGGGGGGGGGGGGGGGGGGGGGGGGGGGGGGGGGGGGGGGGGGGGGGGGGGGGGGGGGGGGGGGGGGGGGGGGGGGGGGGGGGGGGGGGGGGGGGGGGGGGGGGGGGGGGGGGGGGGGGGGGGGGGGGGGGGGGGGGGGGGGGGGGGGGGGGGGGGGGGGGGGGGGGGGGGGGGGGGGGGGGGGGGGGGGGGGGGGGGGGGGGGGGGGGGGGGGGGGGGGGGGGGGGGGGGGGGGGGGGGGGGGGGGGGGGGGGGGGGGGGGGGGGGGGGGGGGGGGGGGGGGGGGGGGGGGGGGGGGGGGGGGGGGGGGGGGGGGGGGGGGGGGGGGGGGGGGGGGGGGGGGGGGGGGGGGGGGGGGGGGGGGGGGGGGGGGGGGGGGGGGGGGGGGGGGGGGGGGGGGGGGGGGGGGGGGGGGGGGGGGGGGGGGGGGGGGGGGGGGGGGGGGGGGGGGGGGGGGGGGGGGGGGGGGGGGGGGGGGGGGGGGGGGGGGGGGGGGGGGGGGGGGGGGGGGGGGGGGGGGGGGGGGGGGGGGGGGGGGGGGGGGGGGGGGGGGGGGGGGGGGGGGGGGGGGGGGGGGGGGGGGGGGGGGGGGGGGGGGGGGGGGGGGGGGGGGGGGGGGGGGGGGGGGGGGGGGGGGGGGGGGGGGGGGGGGGGGGGGGGGGGGGGGGGGGGGGGGGGGGGGGGGGGGGGGGGGGGGGGGGGGGGGGGGGGGGGGGGGGGGGGGGGGGGGGGGGGGGGGGGGGGGGGGGGGGGGGGGGGGGGGGGGGGGGGGGGGGGGGGGGGGGGGGGGGGGGGGGGGGGGGGGGGGGGGGGGGGGGGGGGGGGGGGGGGGGGGGGGGGGGGGGGGGGGGGGGGGGGGGGGGGGGGGGGGGGGGGGGGGGGGGGGTGGGGGGGGGGGGGGGGGGGGGGGGGGGGGGGGGGGGGGGGGGGGGGGGGGGGGGGGGGGGGGGGGGGGGGGGGGGGGGGGGGGGGGGGGGGGGGGGGGGGGGGGGGGGGGGGGGGGGGGGGGGGGGGGGGGGGGGGGGGGGGGGGGGGGGGGGGGGGGGGGGGGGGGGGGGGGGGGGGGGGGGGGGGGGGGGGGGGGGGGGGGGGGGGGGGGGGGGGGGGGGGGGGGGGGGGGGGGGGGGGGGGGGGGGGGGGGGGGGGGGGGGGGGGGGGGGGGGGGGGGGGGGGGGGGGGGGGGGGGGGGGGGGGGGGGGGGGGGGGGGGGGGGGGGGGGGGGGGGGGGGGGGGGGGGGGGGGGGGGGGGGGGGGGGGGGGGGGGGGGGGGGGGGGGGGGGGGGGGGGGGGGGGGGGGGGGGGGGGGGGGGGGGGGGGGGGGGGGGGGGGGGGGGGGGGGGGGGGGGGGGGGGGGGGGGGGGGGGGGGGGGGGGGGGGGGGGGGGGGGGGGGGGGGGGGGGGGGGGGGGGGGGGGGGGGGGGGGGGGGGGGGGGGGGGGGGGGGGGGGGGGGGGGGGGGGGGGGGGGGGGGGGGGGGGGGGGGGGGGGGGGGGGGGGGGGGGGGGGGGGGGGGGGGGGGGGGGGGGGTGGGGGGGGGGGGGGGGGGGGGGGTGTTGGGGGGGGGGGGGGGGGGGGGGGGGGGGGGGGGGGGGGGGGGGGGGGGGGGGGGGGGGGGGGGGGGGGGGGGGGGGGGGGGGGGGGGGGGGGGGGGGGGGGGGGGGGGGGGGGGGGGGGGGGGGGGGGGGGGGGGGGGGGGGGGGGGGGGGGGGGGGGGGGGGGGGGGGGGGGGGGGGGGGGGGGGGGGGGGGGGGGGGGGGGGGGGGGGGGGGGGGGGGGGGGGGGGGGGGGGGGGGGGGGGGGGGGGGGGGGGGGGGGGGGGGGGGGGGGGGGGGGGGGGGGGGGGGGGGGGGGGGGGGGGGGGGGGGGGGGGGGGGGGGGGGGGGGGGGGGGGGGGGGGGGGGGGGGGGGGGGGGGGGGGGGGGGGGGGGGGGGGGGGGGGGGGGGGGGGGGGGGGGGGGGGGGGGGGGGGGGGGGGGGGGGGGGGGGGGGGGGGGGGGGGGGGGGGGGGGGGGGGGGGGGGGGGGGGGGGGGGGGGGGGGGGGGGGGGGGGGGGGGGGGGGGGGGGGGGGGGGGGGGGGGGGGGGGGGGGGGGGGGGGGGGGGGGGGGGGGGGGGGGGGGGGGGGGGGGGGGGGGGGGGGGGGGGGGGGGGGGGGGGGGGGGGGGGGGGGGGGGGGGGGGGGGGGGGGGGGGGGGGGGGGGGGGGGGGGGGGGGGGGGGGGGGGGGGGGGGGGGGGGGGGGGGGGGGGGGGGGGGGGGGGGGGGGGGGGGGGGGGGGGGGGGGGGGGGGGGGGGGGGGGGGGGGGGGGGGGGGGGGGGGGGGGGGGGGGGGGGGGGGTGGGGGGGGGGTTGGGGGGGGGGGGGGGGGGGGGGGGGGGGGGGGGGGGGGGGGGGGGGGGGGGGGGGGGGGGGGGGGGGGGGGGGGGGGGGGGGGGGGGGGGGGGGGGGGGGGGGGGGGGGGGGGGGGGGGGGGGGGGGGGGGGGGGGGGGGGGGGGGGGGGGGGGGGGGGGGGGGGGGGGGGGGGGGGGGGGGGGGGGGGGGGGGGGGGGGGGGGGGGGGGGGGGGGGGGGGGGGGGGGGGGGGGGAAGGGTTTCCCTTTGTGGCTGATTAAGGGGGGGGGTTTAAATTTTTTTTCAACTAGGTGCCTTATTGCCTTTTAATTTAAAACCTCAAAGGAACCCCGAGAATTTCCAAAGGGGTTTTCCTTTTTTAAAATAATTTTGGCACTCTTAAAATTCCCCCTTTTACCGAAAAAGTCCCTAAACCAAAACCCCTCCCCTTTTCCCTTGTTGAAAATTCACGGGTTTTAAAAAAAGCTTCCAAACAACAGGGCCCAAGTGTGACCCCCTTTTTTTCCGGCCCCCTGAAGGGGGGGGGCGTGTCAGACCCTCTGTTTTAACACAAAACGGGGCCCCTCTGTCTAAGGATGGGGGAGGATTTGGGGGCGGGGAAACACCTCTCGTCTCCGCCCTCTGCATAAGAAAACGGGTTGACTTTTTGTGGGCGGAACAAAAAGTAGGGGGGTCTTTCAAACCCAATGGGGAAAACTGCCCAAATTCCCCCTGCCCCGCCCACTCAGATTTTGAAACCTGAGGACGGGAAGGGAGGAGAACCCCCACCGTTTCATCCAATCAGAGCGTGGCCCCCGGCCCCCACCATAACGGGTGTACTATCTTTTTGGCCTTTTCCCATCAAAAAGTGTCCCTGTGTACGCGCTGCCCCATACACGGGGCCCCCAGTTTCCGGGCCCTTAGAGCCCTGTACCAATCGGGTTTAGGGACTTTCCTGGGGGGGGGGGAAACCTCACTAAATCACATCACAAAATTTTTTCCGTCAAAACAGGGAGAGCGCCCTAGGGGGAAGGGGGGCGGAGACTCAACAAGGGCGGGGACTTTCACCCACCCTTTACCCCAAACTAGGGGAAAAAGGGGTGGGAACAATCCCCGGGGAGGGGCGGGGCCGCGAACAAATGGGGGGAAACCTTCGAATAAAAGGGGCGGGACCTCTAAAGAAAATTGGGGGGAAAAAAATCTTCCCCATAGAGGGGGGGGAAAACCTGAACTGATGTGGGGGGGGAAAACTTTTTCCAAAGAGGGGGGTTTCCCTTTGCAGGAAGGGGTGAGTCGGGGGGGGAGTCAAAAGGTTTTGGGGAATAAAGGCGGATTTGGGGGGGCGATGAGAAGAAAAAGGCGGAAGTGGGGGGGGGCCCTTGGGCCCGGGAAAAAAGATGGCGGCCTCCATGGGGGTCAGTTTTTGGTGAGAAAATTTCAGAGTCCAACTACACCCCCGGGAAAAAACCCCCGAATAAGAAGAAAGGGGGTGAGACCCCGGGGAGGGGGGGGGGACTTTTCTGCCACTTTTTTTTTACAAATGTAAATAAATATTTTTGTTTGAAAATCCCCCCAAAAAAACCCCAACATTTATATTTACTTTCAGCGGAGCCCCCGGGAATGAAAGGGCCCGATCGTGCAGATTTTTTGTACGGGGTTATTTGTCCCGGGGGTTTTTTGCAAAAAAATTTTTTTTTTTTTGGTAAAAAAAGGGAATTTTAAAATTAAATTAAAACAAAAAAAACACAATATTTACCCCCATTTTTTATTTGTAATTATTTAAAAACGATAAAAAATACCGACATTCACCGAAAAGGGCCCTCACAAAAATCTCCCTAGGGGGCGCTTTACATCTTTACAGGTTTTTTCCAGTTACAGAAAATTTTCCCCACTGGAAGATTTCTAAACCCCTCTGACGATTGCGGCCCAAAGCGACCCAACTGGGGAGCATCCCCGATTAAGGGGTGATTTACATGTGTTTTGTGTTCCCCCCCCCCCCCCTACAGAAAACAAACCCCCCCCCCCTACAGAAAACACCCCTTCCCCCCACAGAAAACACCCCTCCCCCTACAGAAAACACCCCCTTCCCCCCCCCCCCCAAAACCCCCCCCCCGAAAAACCCCCCCTCCCCCCCCCAAAAACACCCCCCCCCCCCCTACAGAAAACCCCCCCCCCCAAACCCCCCCCTCCCCCCCCTTAAAACCCCCCCCCCGGAAAAAAAACACCCCTCCCCCCCCTTAAAAAAAACACCCCTCCCCCCCCCCCAAAAAACCCCACCCCCCCCCATCCCCCCCTCCCCCCGGGAAAACACCCCTCTTTTCCCCCCCCCCGAAGGAACACACCCCCCCCCCCCCCCCAGGAAAAACCCCCCGGGAAAAAAACCCCCCTTTCCCCCCCCCCCGAAAGGAAAAACACCCCCTTTTCCCCCCCCCAGGAAAACCCCCCCCGGGAAACACCCCCCCCTCCCTTCCCCCCCCCCCCAGGAAAACCCCCCCCCCCGGAAAACCAACCCCCCCCCCATCCCCCCCCCCCCCCCTATGGAACACACCCCCTTTTCCCCCCCTATGGAAACACCCCCCCCCGCAACCCCCCTCCCCCCAAAGGAAAACACCCCTCCCCCCCCCCCTTAAAACCCCCCCCCCCCAACACACCCCCTCCCCCCCCCCACGGAAACACACCCCCTCCCCCCCCCCCACCAAAAACCCCCCCCCCCCCCCCCAGGAAAACCAACCCCCCTCCCCCCCCCCCTCCCTAAACCCCCCCCAAAACCCCCCCCTTTTCCCCCCCCCCCTTTAAAGGAACAAAACACCCCCCCTCCCCCCCCCTACGAACACACCCCCCCCCCCCCTACGGGAAAAACCCCCCCTCTCCCCCCCCCCTCCCCCCGGAAAAACACCCCTCCCCCCCCTAGGAACCCACCCCCCCCCCGCCCCCCCCCCCATGGAACACAAACCCCCCTCCCCCCCCCCAGGAACACACCCCTCTCCCCCCCCAGGAACACACCCCTCTCCCCCCCCCCCCCCCCCCTATGGAACACACCCCTCTCCCCCCCCCTAAAGGGAAAACACCCCTCTCCCCCCCCCCCCAGGAACACACCCCCTCCCCCCCCTAAAGGAAAACCCCCCCACCCCTCCCCCCCCCCCCCCCCTACGGGAAAACACCCCCCTTCCCCCCCCCCTAGGAACACACCCCCCCCCCTTAAAACCCCCCCCTCCCCCCCCCCTTCCCCCCCCCCCCCCCCCCCCCCCCCCCCCTAAGGAAACACCCCTCCCCCCCCAAGTAACACAAACCCCCCCCCCCCCCCCCACCAACGGAACACACCCCCCCCCCCCCTTCCCAATCCCCCCCCCTAAAAAGAACACACCCTCTCCCCCCCCTCAGAACACACCCCCCCCCCCCCCATGGAAAACCCCAAACCCCCCCCCCCCCCCCATGGAACACAAAACCCCTCCCCCCCCCCCTTGGGAAAACACCCCTCCCCCCCCCAAGGAACACACCCCTCTCCCCCCCCCCCCCCCCCTATGGAACAACCCCCCCCCCCCCCCCCCCTTTGGAACACACCCCTCTCCCCCCCCCCCCCCGGAAACACAACCCCCCTCCCCCCCCAAAGGAACAAAACCCCTCTCCCCCCCCCCAAAGGAACACACCCCCCCCCCCTCTCCCCCCCCAAAACCCCCCCCGGGAAAACACCCCTCCCCCCCCCCCCCTCCCCCCGGGAAAACCCCCCCCTCCCCCCCCCCCCCTACGGAAAAACACCCCCTCTCCCCCCCCCCCCCTAAAGGAAAAACACCCCTCTCCCCCCCCCGAAAAAGGAACACACCCCTCCCCCCCCCCTACGGGAAAAACCCCCCCTCTCCCCCCCCCCCTAAAAAAACACACCCCCTCCCCCCCCCCTACGGGAAAACACCCTCTCCCCCCCCTTTCGGGAAAACCCCCCCTCTCCCCCCCCCCCCCAAAGGGAACCCCCACCCCTCCCCCCCCCCCCCAAAACCCCCCCCCCCACAGGCCCCCCTTTCCCCCCCTTTCAAACACACGCCCTCTTCCCCCCCCCCCAAAAGAACACACCCCCTCCCCCCCCCCCTCAGGAAAAACCCCCCCCAACCCCCCCTCCCCCCCCCTTAAAAAATTTCCCCCCTTCAGGAAAAAACACCCCTCCCCCCCCCCCCCCCCCTGCAGAACAAAACCCCTCCCCCCCTACAGAAAAACACATATGTTTGATGTCATTGTCCCCCCTTGGGGGGCCTCCGCCCCCCAATTTTTATACTTTGTGGGGGGTTTCCTTTTTGTGTTTTCCCCGGGGGGCCTCCCCCTCTTTTTTTTTCGCTCCCCTTGGGGGCCCCGGGCCCCCATATTTTTGATTCCCAAATTCCCCGTTTCAAGTTGGGGGTTGTGGCGGGGACCTCCCCTCCCCCGCTCTCCGGCCCCAAATTGGGGCCCCCTTGGGGAACTCCTTACTTCTCCCCGGTTTGGGGGGATTTGGGGGACTTTCCCGGGGTGGCCGCTGCTCCCCAGAAAAAAAGTCCCCGGGCGAAGGGAATCCCCCCTCCAGGCCGGGAAACGGATCGGACTTCGGCTTCAAGCCAAAAAATTTTTCCCTTGGGGAGGAAATCCGGGGCGCTTCCCCTCCCCCATAAAAACACTGGTGGCCCCCCCCCCCTTTTGGGGGTTTTCATGTTACAAGTTTTTCCCCCCGGGGGGTCCTCCATTCCCCCCCCCTGTTTTAAGGGGGGACCCCCCTTTGGCCCCGGGATATTACCTGTGGTGGGGCCCCAAAACGCCCCCCCTCCCATTTTCCTTGGGGGTCCCGGGAAACCGGTCCAACCCCCCGGGGAACCCCCCGGAAAAAGTTTTCCCGGATCTGTGGGGCCCCCCCCCGGGGGGGAAAAGTCTGGGTTTTGCCATGAAGAACTGCGGGGAGTCCTCTTTAAATTCAGAGAGGAAGGGGGGTCCCGACAAGAAAGGGTTTGAAAAAGGGGGGGGAAACTCCACACAAGGGGAAGGGGGGAAACTCCGACACAGAGGGGAAGGGGGGGTCTCTGACACAGAGGGGGGGGGGAAACTCTGAAAACAGAGGGAGGGGAAACTCTGACACGGGGGGGAAGGGTATCCCGACAAGAGGGGAGGGGGAAACCTCGCACAGAGGGGAGGGGAAACCTGACAAAAAGGGGGGAAAGGGGGATCTCCGACACAAAAGGGGGGGGGTAACCCGAAACAAGGGGGGGGGGTTTGATTCTTGAAAACAGAGGGAGGGGGATCTCTGACAACAGAGGGGGGGGAAAAGGGTATCTCCGACACAGAGGGGGGGGGGACTCCGACACAGAGGGAGGGGCGATTTTTCCGACACAGAGGGGGGGGGGGGCGATCTCCGCCAAGGGGGGGGGGGTTAAAAGGGGGGGGCGATCTCCGACACAAGGGGAGGGGGCGATCTCCCCACACAGAGGGGAGGGGGCGATCTCCCGACACAGGAGGGGAGGGGGGCGATCTCCGACACAGAGGGGGGGGGCGATCTCCGACACAGAGGGGAGGGGGATCTCCCCACACAGAGGGTGGGGGCGATCCCCCGACACCCGAGGGGGGGGCGATTTTTCCGCAAAAGAGGGAGGGGGGATCTCCGGGCACAGAGGGGAGGGGGAAACTCCGACCAAGGGGAGGGGCCATCTCCCCACACGGGGGGGGCGATCTCCGACACAGAGGGGAGGGGGGATCTCCACACAAGGGGGGGGGTTAAAAAAAAGGGGGCATCCCAAAAAAAACACCGGGGGAGGGGGCGACCTTTTCCGACACCAGGGGGGTTGGGGGGGGGGGCGAAAAACTTTTCCGACACGGGGGGGGGAGGGGGGGATTCCCCCGACACAAAAGGGGTTTTAAAGGGGGGATTCCCCCGACACAGGGGGGAAAGGGGTTGGGGCTGACCCCGGGGGGGGGGGGATCTTTGAAACCCGGGGGGGTGGGGTTCGACACTGGACACCCCCCCCCCAAACACATTCTAAAATTTTTGGTTTCAGGGGTTTTTACAGCCAATACGGTCCGGGGTTTTTTCGCACTAACCCCCTGGCGCAGAGTCCTGCATCCTACCCCCCCCGTCCCCTGTGTACAAGGAAACGAGTTCGGGGGACATCCCGGGACGGCACAGAATGGGAAAGGGGCAAAGGATCGTAAAAGGGCCCGGGGCATGCCGACAAAAACCGCCAAGTTCTGATTTATTGTATAGGGGTGTGTGGATGCACCAATCCATTCCCCTCTGTCTGCAGGTTCTGGGGAGATGTTCCCTGAAAAACCGACCGCCCTTCCTCAAAAGCCACAACAACATCTTCATCCGAACCCGGAGCAAAAGCCCCAAAAACTCCCCCCCACCAAAAGACCGCACTGCTACGTGAGCACTCCCCCCCCCTCCTCCCTGAGCACTCCCGCACTCCCCCTCCTCTGGACACTCCCCCACCCCCTCCTCCTCTGACACTCCCCGCACTCCTTTTCCCCCCTCCTCCCCTTAGGGACTCCCCGCACCCCCCCCTCCTCCCTGAGAACCCCCCCGGGACTCCCCCTCCTCTGAGCACTCACTGCACTCCTCCTCTGAGCACTCCCCGCACTCCTCCTCCTCTGAGCACTCACCGCACTCCTCCTCCTCCTCTGAGCACTCCCCGCACTCCTCCTCCTCCTCCTCTGAGCACTCCCCGCACTCCTCCTCCTGAGCACTCACCGCACTCCTCCTCATCTGAGCACTCACCGCACTCCTCCTCCTCTGAGCACTCCTCCTCATCTGAGCACTCACCGCACTCCTCCTCCTCATCTGAGCACTCCCCGCACTCTTCCTCCTCTGAGCACTCCTCCTCCTCTGAGCACTCCCCGCACTCCTCCTCCTCTGAGCACTCACCGCACTCCTCCTCCTCTGAGCACTCACCGCACTCCTCCTCCTCTGAGCACTCCCGCACTCCTCCTCCTCCTCGAGCACTCACCGCACTCCTCCCCTCCCTCTGAGCACTCCCCGCACTCCCTCCTCCTCTGAGCACTCCCCGCACTCCTCCTCCTCTGAGCACTCACCCGCACTCCTCCTCCTCTGAGCACTCACCGCACTCCTCCTCACTCTGAGCACTCCCCACGCTCCTCCTCCTTCTCTCTGAGCACTCCTCCTCCTCTGAGCACTCCCTCCTCATCTGAGCACTCCCCGCACTCCTCCTCCTCATCTGAGCCTCCCCCACTCTCCTCCTCTGACACTCCCCAGCACTCACCCACTCCTCCTCTGACACATCACCGCACTCCTCCTCCTCTGAGCACTCACCGCACTCCTCCTCATCTGAGCACTCACCGCACTCCTCCTCATCTGAGCACTCACCGCACTCCTCCTCATCTGAGCCCTCACCGCACTCCTCCTCATCTGAGCACTCCCCCGCACTCCTCCTCATCTGAGCACTCACCGCACTCCTCCTCATCTGAGCACTCACCGCACTACAGACCGCACTGCTACTGTGAGCACTCCCCGCACTCCTCCTCCTCTGAGCACTCCCCGCACTCCTCCTCCTCTGAGCACTCCCCGCACTACAGACCGCACTCCTCCTCCTCTGAGCACTCCCCGCACTCCTCCTCCTCTGAGCACTCACCGCACTCCTCCTCTTCTGAGCACTCCCCGCACTCCTCTGAGCACTCCCCGCACTCCTCCTCCTCTGAGCACTCCCTGCACTCCTCCTCTTCCTCCTGTGAGTCCTCCCCCACTCCCCCTCCTCCTGTGAGCCCTCACTGCACTCCTCCTCCTCTGAGTACTCCCCGCATTCCTCCTGTGAGTACTCCCCACATTCTTCCTCCTGTGAGTACTCTCCGCACTCCTCCTCCTCTGAGCCCTCCCCAGTACCCACACTCCTCCTCTTGTGAGCACTCCTCCTCTTACTCCTCCTGTGAGCACCCCCCTGCACTCCTCTTCCTCCTGTGAGCACTCCTCCTCTTACTCCTCCTGTAAGCACTCCCCACCCCCCACACTCCTCCTCTTGTGAGCACTCTTCCCATTTTCTCTCTCCCTCTGTTTGTCTGTAATTATATTAAAATGATAACATTGTATATTCTACTGATGTGATAAGACTCCACCTCCTCTTCCTCTCCTCCCCCCACCCCACACTCCTATGACATCTTCCTGTCCTACCATCATGTGACCTGTAATTCTGGTTCTCTCCTGTAGGGCGGGGCTGCATGCGGTCACTCCGGGGGGAGATGTGGTGTACTCCACCTGTTCTCTGTCTCAGCTGCAGAATGAGTTTGTGGTGGAGAGAGCGCTGGAAGTCGCCGCCTCCGAATACGGGATTCACGCCTCCATCCAGGAGCTCCGCCCCTTCCGGGAGATTTTCATGAAGACTTTCAATTTCCATGAAAAGTGCCGAATCGGAGAGCTGGTCCTCCCCCACCTGACCGCCAACTTCGGGCCCATCTACTTCTGCCTGCTGAGGAGGGAGCGCTAGAGAGTAGGGCCCCCCCCCCATTTCCTGACCACACCCACTGTACATGGCCGGGGGCCCCTGTGACTGAGAATAGATCATAGAGGGGCCCCTATTTCCTGACCACACCCACTGTACATGGCCGGGGGCCCCTGTGACTGCCTCTTTCTCAGGACTTAAGACTGAACATGCACTGCAAGGGTCAAATGCTTGTCAGGTGAGGGAGGGGCTGAAGAGGAAGTCATTATGTACAATGCAGGGCCATTACCCTCACCCTGTGGGTGGAGGAGGGGCGTGTGACTGCAGCCCGGAGCACCGGGAGGCTGGGCAGGGGCACGGGGGCAGGGAGGGAAGTATTATTCCTGCCCCCCCCCAAAACTGAACAAGGTGGGTGTGTTCCCCGTAATTCCGACACCAATAAAATTCAGAAAATAAAAAGTGTAAGATGTGTTTATTGGTGAACTAAAGATGGCGGATCCGGAGTGAGGGGGGCGGGGCACCAAAGAAAGACACCATTGTGACTCTGCACCACCCAGTTCATGTGTTCTCAACCCGCCTTCCTCCCCACCGCACCTCATCATGTGTTCTCTTCCCCCCCCCCCCATCATGTGTTCTCCCCCTCCCCCCCCCAAATCATGTGTTATCCTCCCCCCCCAAATCATGTGTTCTCCCCCTCCCCCCCCCCCCCAAATCATGTGTTATCCTCCCCCCCCCCAAATCATGTGTTCTCCTCTCCTCCCCCATCATGTGTTCTCCTCTCCCCCCCCCCCAAATCATGTGTTCTCCTCTCCCCCCCCAATCATGTGTTCTCCTCTCCCCCCCCCAATCATGTGTTCTCCCCCCCCCCCAATCATGTGTTCTCCTCTCCCCCCCCCAATCATGTGTTCTCCTCCACCTCCCTTCATGTGTTCTTCTCCTCCCCTACCCCCATCACGTGTCCCCCCCCCAATCGTGTGTTCTGCTCTCCCCCCCCCCCATCATGTGTTCTCCTCTACCTCTCCCCAATCATGTGTTCTCCTCTCCCCCCCCAATCATGTGTTCTCCTCTCCCCCCAATCATGTGTTCTTCCCCCCCCCAATCATGTGTTCTCCTCTCCCCCCCCCCCCAATTATGTGTTCTCCTCAACCCCCCCAAATCATGTGTTCTCCTCAACCCCCCCCCCCCAAGTCATGTGTTTTCCTCTACCCCCCCCCCATTGTGTGTTCTCCTCTACCCCCCCCCCCCCAAATCTTTTGTTCTCTACCCCCCCCAATCATGTGTTCTCCTCTACCCCCCATCATGTGTTCTCCTCAACCCCCCCCCCAATCATGTGTTCTCCTCAACCCCCCCAATCATGTGTTCTCCTCTACCCCCTCCCCCCAAATCATGTGTTCTCCTCTACCCCCTCCCCCCCAAATCATATGTTCTCTACCCCACCCCCTTCGGGTGTTCTCCTCTACCCCCCCCCCCAAATCATATGTTCTCTACCCCCCATCCTGTATTCTCCTCTACCCCCCCACCCCCATCGTGTGTTCTCCTCTACCCCCCCCCCCCATCATATGTTCTCCTCTACCCCCCCCCCCCCATCATATGTTCTCCTCAACCCCCCCAAATCATGTGTTCTCCTCTACCCCGCCCCCCCAAATCATGTGTTCTCCTCTACCCCCCCATCATGTGTTCTCCTCTAACCCCCCCCCCCAAATCGTGTGTTCTCCTCTACCCCCCCAATCATGTGTTCTCCTCAACCCCCCCCCCAAATCATGTGTTCTCCTCTACCCCCTCCCCCCCAAATCATATGTTCTCTACCCCACCCCCTTCGTGTGTTCTCCTCTACCCCCCCCAAATCATATGTTCTCCTCTACGCCCCCATCATGTGTTCTCCTCTACCCCCCCCCCCCGATCATATGTTCTCCTCTACCCCCTCCCCCCCAAATCATATGTTCTCTACCCCCCCATCGTGTGTTCTCCTCTACCCCCCCATCCTGTATTCTCCTCTACCCCCCCCCCACCCCCATCGTGTGTTCTCCTCAACCCCCCCCCCCCAAATCATGTGTTCTCAACCCCCCCAAATCATGTGTTCTCTACCCCGCCCCCCCCAAATCATGTGTTCTCCTCTACCCCCCCCCAAATCATGTGTTCTCCTCTACCCCCCCCCCAAATCGTGTGTTCTCCTCTCCCCCCCATCGTGTTCTCTACTTCCCCCCATCATGTGTTCTCTACCTCCCCCCATCGTGTGTTCTCCTCCGGCTGTGTAATGACCTTTCTTCAGAACCCTCATAGGGCCGCCTCACATGCAGAGTGTTTATTCTGCATCATGGATTGCAATGGTCACAGAACATGTTGCATTTTTTCCCGTATGCAAAACGCATTGCAACGCATTACCGCAAAACCCCGGAAGGAACGCATTAGAAACACGCAGAATCTCCTCTGCACTGCGTCTCCGGGGTGAGAGCCGTCCTAAAGTCAGCCTGACTGGGTCCTGATCTCCTCCTGTACTGTGGGGGAGGGGCCACACTCTGCACCAATCAGATCTTTGTTGTATTGCACACTGCCCAATGAACATCATGCTACTTCTTACTATCCAATCACAGGCTGGGGGCGGACCCTGGAGAGGGAAGTGCTGCTTTAATTCCAAGCAGAATTCCCCCATAGGAGGCTGGCCAAGCACAGCCCCCCCCCCTCTATATGAGGATCACAGAACCAGCCAACCAGAATCCCCCCAACCCCGTATGAGGATCACAGAACTGGCTAATCAGAGATTCCCACCCCCTCCATGAGACCAGCTAAGCAGAGTTCCCCTTTATGAAGATCACAAGACCGACCGAACACAACCCCTCCCCCCCCACAGAACCAGCCCAGCAGAGTCCCCCCATATGAGGATCATGAGCCTGTCCGAGCAGAATTGTCCACCCCGAGGATCACAAGAGCGGCCGAGCAGAGTCTCCCTCGTATGAGTATTATGAGACTGACCAAGCAGAGTTCCCCACCAATCTTGTATGAGGTTCACAGAACCAGCCAAGCACAATTCCCCCCCCCCCCCCCACAGAACAGGCTGAGAAGAGTCCCCCCCCCCCAGTATTAAGATCACAAGACCAGCTGAGCAGTCACCCCCCCCCCCCATGAGGATCACAGAACTGGCTGAGCAGAGTCCCCCCCACCTATGATGATCACAGAACCAGCCAGGCACAATTCCCCCCCTCCACAGAACAGGCCGAGCGGAGTCCCCCCCCCCCCCCCGTATGTGGATCACAGAACCAGCCAAGCAACCCC
Source organism: Lithobates sylvaticus (assembly GCA_028564925.1). Lineage (NCBI taxonomy): Eukaryota > Metazoa > Chordata > Amphibia > Anura > Ranidae > Lithobates > Lithobates sylvaticus. Next base: position 274,858,048 of record CM053032.1, read on the forward strand.
CCGCCAAAACAGGCCAAGCAGATTCCCTCCCAACCCCCCCTATGAGGAGCACAGAACCATCTGAGCAGAGTCCCCCCCCCCCCCTTGAGGATTCTGGTTATCTGTGGGCGGTCTTCCTGCGGTCATGTGACATCATACGGATGACAGACACCCAGCGCTGGTGTAATATTGTTATCGGTAGCCGGGGGGCGTCCTGTCAGCATTGTGCCCCCCGCTGTATATAGGACGGGTGAGAGGGGACCCCAAATTACCACCACAATCCCAGATCTCCCAACATTCTGAGATGGGAATGAGGGACACCTACCACCAAACGTATGTAGGCATAGGACACGCCCCCCCGCCACACCCTCTTAAAGGAGAATTACCAAAAAAAAAAGGTTAATTAAATCCACAAGGATTTTTTACCACTTCTATTCCTTTATGTTGGCTTTTGACATTTACAAATACAGCAATTTATAACTTAGATGAAAGGTTTAGCGCCGGGAAACACTTTTTGAAAGATAAAAAGTGCATTTTATATACAACTATATGGATCAGACCCAATGAGGGGGGAAGAGGGACAGAGGGACAGAGGGACATATCAGGGACAGAGCTCCATATCAGGGACAGAGCTCCATATCAGGGACAGAGCTCCATATCAGGGACAGAGCTCCATATCAGGGACAGTTGGGAGCGGTGCAATCCCCATTATACTGCTGTCCTTACTGATAAACTGCCAATCACAACATGGCGCCTCCCCCTTCCAGCCACACGATGGCGCTCGCTCCCCTCTCTGCCAGTCATAACGGGTCCGCCGTTTCACGTGACTTCCCCCCGTCCAATGATAGGGCGGACCGCGGTCACCTGACCCGAATAAGATGGCGGCCTCCGAGTAGGGATCGGGCGGGTCTCTCCAGTCTTGTCCGGGGGTCTCCGGGTTTGGTTGCCCCGCAGGCCATGGAGGAGGCGCCGGAAGATGCTGGAGGGAGCCCGAGCCTGTTCCAGCTGTGTGCCCGGGCCGTCACCGCCAACATGGAGCGCCTGGAGGAGGAAGTGTGGGGTGAGAGCCCGCCGGGGGGAGGGGCGTACAGGGGGCGGGGCTGGGATTATACATTCCCAGGGCTCAGCAGGCGGGGTTCCCGGGAGAGGGGGAGGGGCTATAATATCTATATGGGGAGGAGTTATAATATCTATATAGGGGAGGAGATATATCTATATGAGGGGGAGGAGCTATAATATCCCCTCCCCCATACAGATATAATACCCCCTCCCCCATTCAGATATAATATCCCCTCCCCCCATGTAGATATAATATCTATATGAGGGGGGGGGGGGTTATATCCATATGGGGGGAGGGGGTGTTGAGCCCCCCCTGGATTCCATTCATCTCATTCTACAGGAAATACTTCTCTGCCAGCTCCGGAGTGACCCCATAGGAGGAGCGCTGGAGGGGGGCCCCGGAAATAGGAATGCTAGCATGGGACCCCAGAAGAGGAGTCAGAAGTGTCAGTGAGGGGACCCGAGGAGAGCCGGCAGGGGGCCTGAGAAGAGGAGCCAGGAGTGCCAGAGGGGGGCCCGGAAATAGGAGGAGCCAGGAGCGCTGGTGGGGGACCCGGAAATAGGAGGAGTCAGGAGCGCCGGTGGGGGACCTGAGAAGAGGAGGAGTCAGGAGAGCTGGTGGGGGACTCGTAAATAGGAGGAGTCAGGAGTGCCGGTGGGGGACCCGAGAAGAGGAGGAGTCAGGAGTGCCGGTGGGGGACCCGAGAAGAGGAGGAGTCAGGAGCGCCGGTGGGGGACCGGAGAAGAGGAGGAGTCAGGAGTGCCGGTGGGGGACCCGAGAAGAGGAGGAGTCAGGAGCGCCGGTGGGGGACCGGAGAAGAGGAGGAGCGCCGGTGAGGGACCCGAGAAGAGGAGCCAGGAGCGCCGGTGGGGGACCAGAGAAAAGGAGGGGTCAGGTGTGTCAGCGAGGGATCCGAGAAGAGGAGTCAGAAGTGGGGGGGGTGAGAAGAGGAGGAGCCAGGAGCGCTGGTGGGGGACCTGAGAAGAGGAGGAGTCAGACGTGTCAGCGAGGGATCCGAGAAGAGGAGTCAGGAGTGGGGGGGGGGGCAGAAATAGGAGCCAGGAGCGCTGGTAGGGGATCCGAGAAGAGGAGTCAGGAGTGGAGGGGCAGACTGAGAAGAGGAGGAGCCAGGAGCGCTGGTGGGGGACCCCAGAGGAGGAGGATCTGGGTGGTTCTGTGCAGAGATATTACACAGAGCGGGTCAGTAGAAGATGGTTGCAGTCGCTGTGGGGAGGTGAATGCGGCTCTCGTAGTGCCATGTGATCTCTCATCATACAGAATGAATTCCTAGGAAAGGACTAAAAATCACAATTCCACATGGAGGAAAGTCCTTTCTTGTATAAGAGAGGGATGGACTCCAGAGAGAGAGATATCATCTGTACAAATCATTAGTAAGACCTCATCTGGAATATGCAGTTCAGTTTTGGGCTCCAGTTCTCAGAAAGGATATCGGGGAACTGGAGAAAGTGCAGAGAAGGGCAACCAAACTAATAAGAGGCATGGAGGAGCTCAGCAAGAGACGAGACCCCCAGAAGAAGAAAAGGGAAACACCATGAAAAAAAAGGGGGGAAAAGAGGGGATGGGATAAGTTGGTGGGGTGGGGGGATGGGATAATTTGGTGGGGAGGAAGTATAGCAGGGGATGGGGGTAATGTTGGAGGGGGGGGGGGTTGGGGGATGGGAATAATGGTTGGGGTGGGGGAGGATGTTTAGCAGGGGATGTTGGGGGGGTGGGGTGCAGTGGTAGTTGGGGTGGGGGATCCTCCCTCCTCCCCTCATCCTCCTTCCCTCCTTCTATCCCCCCCCTTTTCCTCCTCTCCTCCTCCTCCCCTCTCTCCCCCCCCCCCCCCTCTCTTCCTCCTCTCCCCCCTCCTCCTCCTCTCTCTCCCCCCTCTCCTCCCCCCCTCCTCCTCCCTCCTCCCCCCCCCCTCCTTCCCCCCCCCCCCTCCCCCCCCCCTCCCCCCCTCTCTCCTCCTCCCCCCCCTCCCCCTCCCTCCTCCTCCATCCCTCCCCCCCCCCCCTCCCCCCCCCCCCCCCCCTCCTCCTCCTCCCCCCTCCC